>CM031624.1:22024515-22040149 GCA_018398815.1 Conus ventricosus
GATCAAGACAGTGTTTGTTCACCAGGGATTTTACTATCGCTGCATTGAATAGTGTTATGAAAAGGGCAAATTTATAAGATTCGGATTTACAATTTCAGTGACAACAGAAATAAAAGATCAAATGGTTTCACAGTATATAGGTGGGAAGATGGGTCAGGAGAACGTGTGGCTGGTTTTGACTGTAGAATTTTTTTTCACATGCTTTTAAGTAATTGGTTGAAATGTGAGGTTGCGATGGAAAGAGACATCAGAGCAGTTCAACGGGTATACGGAGATCATATGATGATTTGTCAAGATAATGGCATAAATCAGATACTTTAGTGATAAAACAACAATCAATGATTAAAGCATCTCTCTCTCTCTCTCTCTCTCTCCTCTCTCCTCTCTCTCTCTCTCTCTCTCTCTCTCTCCCCCCCCCCCCCCTCTTTCTCTCTGTGTAGATGAGTGGCTTAATAATATTAATAACAACAGGTATTGTGGTGTCTTATTCGTTGATTTAAAAAAAAAAGCCTTTGATGTCATTGACCACAATCTCATTATTCGAAAACTGGAGGTATACAGTATATCAAAATCCGCCCTTATCCTTCTAAGATCATATATCACAAAACGACAACAATGCGTCTTGTTCAGGACATCTGTCTCTTCAATAACATCTCTTAAGTATGGCGTTCTACAAGGCTCCATTTTAGGCCAGCTACTCTTCTCAATCTACATCAATGACTTACCCCTACATGTGAGATCTGCATGCAACCTCTTTGCAGATGACACCACAATTCACAACAGCCATGATGATCCTTCCAGTTTTTCAAAACATTTGCAAGACAGTACCAACGATCTTGTAAAATGGACCGAACTAAATCACATGTCACTTCACCCACAAAAAACAAAACTGATGTACATTACAACTAGGCAAAAAAGACAAAAGTTCACCAATGATTTCCCTCCTATACACCTCAATAAGGTATTTGTGGAACAAATCACTCATCATAAAGTCTAAGGACTACAATAGTCTCAGCTGGAATCTCATAATTTTACTATGCAAAAGGCTTTCCCAGAAAGTCTATCAGCTCACCAAAATCAAACACTTTCTTGACTTTCATTCACGAAAACTTTTTACCATGTTCATATTCAGTCTTATGTTGATAATGCATCGACTATATAGGATTCTGCAAGTGCAAACACACTAAAGCCATTGTTCAGCCTACATAAACGAGCGCTCAAATAAATCCTTCTGAAGGAAACTAACCTCGAAAGCTTTGATTATAACAATCTTCACATTCTTCCATTTAGCCATTGACTCGAATAAAACAAAGGGCTAATGATGCACAAGATTGTGACCGGGAATGCTCCAACGACTTGAATGAGCCGATTCTCAAAAGTCTCGCCAAAAAACTCCCCCCAACTCCATATCCCAGTCCCTAGAATTGACCTATTTAAATCAAGTCTAACGTACTCGGGCTCCTCTTTGTGGAACTCCCTTCCAGAATCCATCAAACAAATCTATTGTACCACAACTTTCAAAAACAATTACCTTACCCATCTTCTGAGGTAAAAACAAACAAATAAGTAACATCAACAAGTAATCTCAAAATCATCCCATTTTCGTGTACTTAACCAATTTTTTTTTCGTGCATCAAGTATTCTTGTATGCATTTTAGTTTATATATATAAACAACGTATGTAGTATATATATATATATATATATATATATATATATATATATATATATATATATATATATATATATATATATATATGTTAAGAATATTTTAAAAAATGAAGTGTTAAAATCTCTCTCTATATATATATAAAATTAGAGTTAAAAAGCCACTCAGAATTCTAAAAGTGCTCAACCAAGTAGGGAGCGACATACCAGTTTAAAATAGGATTTTAAAAATGGAAAAGTAAAACCACCCACAAAATTGTTTCGAGCCAAGTGCTCTCCTCAGGATATATATATATATATATATATATATATATATATATATATATATATATATATATATATTCAATTATAAACAAAGCTTGCTCTTATGTCTAAGATTGAAGAAATAGGGGGAGATAAGCATTTATATCTAGAGTGATAGATAATTCTGCATAACTAACAGTATGTGCTTGAGTGGGTGAATGGGGAATAATAAATGCTTCTCAAAATGAGCCTTCAGCAAGTTTATAGTCTCCAAGGGGGAACAATCTCCAATGGGGAGGAAACTCACTAACATGTAACACCTGGTCAGATACCGGTATTTCGAAACCTGATTGTTTCTCCTCAGTGACAACGGAAGGTGGTAACTTGATTCTTCTGCCTTTTCGGTTTTCAGAAGAATGCTATCCCAGAAAAAGGCTGGTCTGCAATACCGTAGTATGTTTGTTGAGTTTTCAACAACAAAAAAAAGAAAGAAAAAAAGTGCCACCTAAGAAGCAAAAGAAAATCATGAAAGAGCAAAACAAGCTACATTTTCTTGTGAAAAGTAGAAAATATAAAAAGATAACCTCTTAAGACACAAGTGCTGAGGGCCAGTTCTTGGAATGAATCCACAAGGGACTAAATTATCAATTACAATAAACTAATAAATTCCAATGATAAATACCGAGCACCATTCCAGCAACTTACAGAGCAGCTTTGTGTTGCAATGACTGCAAAAATAAATATTCAATTATAAACAAAGCTTGCTCTTATGTCTAAGATTGAAGAAATAGGGGGAGATAAGCATTTATATCTGCAGTGGTAGATAATTCTGCCTAACTAACAGTATGTGCTTGAGTGGGTGAATTGGGAATAATAAATGCTTCTCAAAATGAGCCTTCAGCAAGCTTATGTTCAGCAAAGCTTATTTGTTGCGTAGCTTACGGTCAAAGATGATTCGGTTGGGGACCAGTCGGACAGAAAGGTCACACTTTGTGTGAAGTTTCCTTATACCCTAAGGATCAATTAAGAGATGGAGCCACTACGTACATGTTTTTGTTTGTGGTCACGTGGTACGTCTTTGCTAGGCATCATCCGCGAAGTCATACAGTAATAGCACTTCCCAAAATTTTTGTCACTACTGCAAAAATAGAGTCATTTTAGGGGATTTTGAAGTTTATGAATCACATATGGTAGAAGCAGTGTCAGCCAATGCGTCTATTTGTTGCATTTGCATTTGCACAGTGCTGTGCAACCAAGTCCAGCCTGTGCAAAAGAGCATCTGCCCGAACATCCGCGATCACTCTTACAGCCGCAGGATACTAGCTCTCTACAGGCCTCAGAGACCATTGGGAGAAGTGTCCATACAGGCATCCATGTACTGGTGTCTGAGTCCAGTTTCCAGCCCCAGCTTTCTGGAGAAGGAGCTTGCTGCTTTGGCTGACATGATGTAGCCCAGATGCCTGCCTGGTAAGCAGCGCGCTTTGTGTGCTGCAGCAAAGCGTTTTGAGTTGGGGGAATGGTTTCCATTGACCTGTTCCTCTGACAGAACAGCTCCCTGCGTGCTTCATTAACCGAGTCCAGTGAACTGGTTTTGTCGTACAAGACAACAGTATAGCGTTCTAGCAGTTTGAAGGCTTCTGTGTCAATGTCCATTTCAGCGAAGGGATCTTCTGTCATGACCGTGAAGGCTTTGGTAACCTCAGGGAATGATTTCCATGACTCAAATGCTGTCTTCTTCCCTCTTCCATAAAAGGAAGACACAGTATCACACCCAGTGTAGCTATGAAATCCAGGCAGTGCTAAGCATTTCTCTTCTCCAAGAGCCTGGGCGATGGTGTTGATGTGAAAGTATGTAAAACTTTTTGCCAACTCCAAAAGCTACCCATATGTCCATATCTCGGTAAGTGCTTTTCAGGAAGTGAAACTTTCCAAGCAGGATCACGATGACGTCAGTATCCACTGTTCTTACCAAACATGTACAGCACCCATTCTGGAGGGCATCCTGGATATGGAGTATCATCCTTGTGTCTGCCTCTTCGTGGTCACATTCAGGCATGGTGTGGTTTGAGCCATTAGCCAAAGTTGCCTTGCCATATGTGACGAACACTTCTTTCTCTGGGAGAAACTCACTCTCTGCTACTCTTTGTGCTAGGAACTCAAACAACTCTTGCTTATTGTCTGGATCTCTCAATAAGTCATGCCACTTTGCTGGAATCCTGTTCTGACTTGCAACCTTTCTTCGTGTGCCTTTCCCTCTCCTTTCTCTGGTGGACTCTTTGATGCTGCTTTTTGAGTACCTGTCCCAGACAACATCCAGTCTTATGCCACTTTCCAGCTGGTTCTTCAAGTAGGGGAGAAAAACGACATCTGCATATTCTCCAAATGTTGTAACTCCATTGGTTGACAAGAAATGTACGACTGCAGCACCATCTAGCACTTTCACATCAAAGTTGCTTGGAGGCTCTGTCTCCAAAACAGAGGTCTCCAGGGAAGCCAGGATTTCAGGCTCAACTTCAAGCACTTTGACTTCAGCACAGCTGTCAGGATCCTCCAGCTCTACAGTACTCGGCAGACACTCTTCAAGTTCAACATCATAGGAATCCTCCATGTCAAGAACACTTGAACTCCCTGCCTCAACAGTCTTGACGAGGCAAGTCAGCAGGTCTGATTTCGTCCCAAAGCGTAGTCTGTCTCTGTCAGAGAGAGCAGGAGGACAAGGATGGTTTTCGTGCATGAAGAAGGTATCCATGTCAGTTTCTCTGTGCTGCGCTATGACATACAGTCGAGAGAAAAGATTCACATCATCTTCAGTGTCGCAATCTTGTCAGCTTGCTTGGTCTTCTGTTTAGGACCAGAGGACCTGAACAGTGGCAGCGAATTTCTTTTGATTGAGCTGTGAATAGACCGGCTGCGATCCACCAAGACGGTCTGTCTGTAATCCTCATACTGCTGTCTGCCAAGTGCTTCCACGTTGCGGACAGTGTTGACAACAGATTCACTCATGACATCACAGGTGTCCAAAGTTAGAAGTTCTGGAGAGTCATTCATGAAAGGATTGCCCATTTTCACTGATGGTCTGTGCAAGATTGACAGCATGCTGTCTGAAATTCTTCTGGAAAGCCAGCCCCTCTTCATGGTGGCAGTGATCATCATAGTCATCACTACAAATGTCTTCTTCGAACTCTTTCACAATTCTAGCTTGCTCTGGACCAGCAAGCATCCATTTTCTGAAGGCAGATGGGTTTTCTGTAAGCCCCAAGGCACCACCACAACCTTTCACCCTGGCATTGTTTTGTTCGTGGGCTTGATCGATCGGCATAGCCGAAAACCTGTTGGTTGTTTTGGAAAGGACCCAGAGTCCATGACGTATGAACTCTTCCAGGATGGAAGGTGGGAGCTTTCCATGTCTCGGATGTGGACAGGTATCCATCGAGCGTAGTGATAATGATCCAATGCAAAGTACCAAGCTACCAAGGCTTTCAGTGATTCCACATACATCACAAAATTTTCTTCACGATGAGCTCTGATGAAGATGAGGCCCAAAAGTTCAAGGTGGAGGATTGTGTCCCAATACTGGAACATTGGACTTCTGCTTATCATGTCTTGTCTCCACGCTTCTCTTACTTCATCAGTCTGGGGCAAGCCTGTCTTGGTGAAAGCTTCTTTCTGAAGTTTGGCCAAAGCCAAGGCACTGATCTGGTGTGCTTGTCTGGTTCTGGTAATATGGGAACACTTCAGGAACGAGTCTGCTGTGCCAGACGATGCAACGCCTGCCTTTATAAGTGCCACTGTCCAGCCTGAGCCCTCAAGGTAATCACCAAATGTCTTCCAAGTTGCTTGCTCCACATGAAGGCCTCCAAACATAAAGACGAATTTGTCTTCCCCATGTGTCTTCGGCCAGGTCCATTGTATACACTTTGCTAGAGCAAATAATGGAGCATCCATTGTTACCACAGGAATTTGGCCTGGGTTAAGGAAGACTATTGCTTGTTTGAGAACATGTAAGCCATGCTTTACCATGGCAGCAGTTGCTGCTTTTTCATAGAAGAGTGGCAAGAGTTGAGTGAGTGCCTTCTGAGCCTCTTCCAGTTTTGCACCATCCTGCTGTGATGCGTGAAAGGCTGACCAGGCAACTGTATCACCTTTTATAAGTTTGTCTTCATCAAAGAGTTCCATGGCAGTAGATAACCACTGTTCTTCTTCTTTCTTTGCTGCCACAAGGTCTCCAATGATTGCTCTGGTCACATTAGCCGGTTCTGGCACTTCCCCTTTCGACTCATTGAGTGCAACAGCAGGCACAGTTGTGAACGTTTCTGGTAATGCACAGCTCTTCTTCTCATTGTCTGGAGGTAGAGTGATTGGTTCTTGGTTTTGACCCATGTTTGATGTGGTAGGAGACTGAAACAAACTCAAGCTTGTTCCATGGAATGAACCTTTGGCTGTAGTGCTTGATGGATTGTGATCCAAATTGTCCATAGCACCTACAGTGAACAAGTTGCCCCGCAGCTGTGATGGACAGACAACGCCATCTTTCAAAGCACGCTGACAAACAGCACCAGCCAGCTGATCCTCCAACTGCACAATGCGGTCATAGCATGGTGACAGACCAAGGAAATGAAATTGGGAGACAAGAGTCCTTGATCTTGTAGCAGTGTGAAGTTTTAATCCAATGTACAAGGCTGTTCTGACCTTGCTGAGTGTCGTGACTTAGTTGCAGTTCTAGCTTTCTTCTTGCAGTTGAAGACAAGAAGTTGTGAGATTGAAAGGCATGGCTGTGAGTCTTGAGCTTCTTGCTGCTTCAGGTCAGCCCCATACAGCACCATAGACACAAGCATCTTCAGATTAGTAGGCAGATTGCTGTGTTGACAGTCACTTGCAAGGAGCCATCAAAATGAAATGTCTCCGACTTGAAGATCTCTTCTCGCACAATCTTTGCAGCCTTTGCAAGAATTCTGGCATCTCCCTCATAATCACATTTCATGGCATTTTTGAGCATTTCCTGCATTCCTTGCTTGAATACAAGTATGATGTTCTTTCCGTCTGACTGTTCTTGTGCTTCAGGAAAATATCTTAGAAGGTGATTCTTGAATCTCACTTTGTTTATTTCCTTCTTTAAACTAAGATCTTGAAGCCGGGTTTCAAACAGATGACGCAGTTCAGAAAGCGGAAGCAAAAGACCCCGTCTTCAACAGAGTCTTCAATGAAAGTCACAAGCTCTATAAAAGCCCTTGCCTGGATCTTTTTGTCATTCTCTGTTTCACTTGATGTTTGGCTTTGTCTAGTAAATGATCTGTGTCTGTTTTTGAATGTGGTGTAACAGTCTAAATGGTATTTAGCTTCAATTGCAATAAGATCTGCCCACCAGAAGTTCTTGCCAAGAGAGCAGTGTCTTGTAGTTCTGTAGCCATACGTTTGATATTTGCATCTATGCCAAGTGTAGAAGCCTCATGGAGTTCCCCTTCTCCTTTTGTGCAAAAAATGCATATCTTCTGAAATGTATCACCCTGGTCACCTCTGCGCCCCTTCTTGTCACTAGATGTGCCTGAGGATCCCGCTTCTTCAGCATCTCTCTTTCTTCTTAGTCTTTCCAGTTTGTGGTCATTAAATTTGTCATAACATGATTTGTGCCACTGTGCTTTGTTGGACACAAAATCCTGAACAGAAATGCTGTCGTCAAAGGGCAAATGCACGGGCAGTTGATCCAGACGTCTGAATTCACGTGTGCTATTCAAAATTTTCTGTAGGCTTCTGTTTTGTCACCAGGACGTGGATTCTTCAGCGGGCATCTCAGCTGTTCACCAGTAGTCTCCTGGCAGATTATGCATGTAGCCCAGTCCATGCTGTGCTTTCAGTCAAAACCTGCAACACACCAAATCTCCATTTAAGCCACATTGAAGAAAAAAATAAAAAAACAAATCAAAAGTGAGCAAAAATATATTTTAATTGACATATTCCAGTAACATCAGCTTTTTTGGTTTAAGAATGTTAAAAATGCTGTGAAATTGCTAAAAGAATTTTTAAAAAATTGCAAGGAAGGGTTTGCTAGGATTGTTTCAATGTTAGGATCTGTTAACGTGTGACGCGTGACAAACACGCGTCACGTGACTACAAACAAAAGCATGCACGTGGTGGCTCCATCTCTTAATTTGACCTTTAGTATATGAGGAACCTTCACACCAAGTTTGAGCATTCTGTCCAGTTGGTCCCCATGTTTTCCTCACGCTACGCAACTATATGTTCATAACCTGATAGTCTACGTCAATGGTATATTGTGTATGCGTGAGCGCACGCGCTTGCATTTGTGCATGCCTTACATGCGTGCGGTGTGTATTTGTGTGTGTGTGTGTGTGTTGGGGGGGGGGGGGTGGGGGGTGGGGTGGGGGGGGGGGGGGGGGGGGGGGGGGCGCGTGCACGCGCGCGTGCGTATGTGCTTTGTGTGTGTGAGAGTGTGGGCATGCGTGCAGGCGTGCGTGTGTGTGTGTGTGTGTACGTGTGTGTGTGTACGTGTGTGTGTGCATGTGTGTATGTTCATGTGAATTGGTGAGTGTTTGATTCACTGATCTTTCTTTTGTAGCAGTTATATGTCAAGGAGTACTTGTAACATCACAAAGGAAGTCTTGCACTGGTTTCTTGTTTAGTCACTGTTGTGAGCTGCTATGGCTAGATATGACTCATGATACCCCCTTGCCAACAGGGCATTTTGCTAATGGCAATAACATTGTGTCAGTGTCAGTGTCAGTGTCAGTGTCTCTCTCTCTGTCTGTCTGTCTGTCTGTCTGTCTGTCTGTCTCTCTCTCTCTCTCTCTCTCTCTCTCTCTCTCTCTCTCTCTCTCTCTCTCTCTCTCTCTCTCTCTCTCTCTCTCTCTCTCTCTCTGCGTGCGTGCGTGTATGTGTGTGTTCCAAATTTTGTACGTACTTCGTCATATTCATTTTACTGTCTAATTATTGTACGTTGTAGTACATTTCCATATACCTCCCCCCCCCCCCAACTACCCCCCCACTCTCTTCTTCCCCATCATTATTATTATTATTGTGTGTGTGTGTGTGTGTGTGTGTGTGTGTGTGTGTGTGTGTGTGTGTGTGTGTGTTTATTTCTCTTCTACTTTCATATGATGTTCCACTATGATTGCATGACCACCTTGTTTGCTTGTTTGCTTTCTTACATTATTTCATTTCACTGCATGTTGTAGTCCCTACTCAGGGCGAGGACTTGATGTAAAAAAAAAAGAAGAAAGAAAGCGCGTCAGTGCTTATCTATTGTCATCGTAAATAGAGAATTTTGTCTTGTCTCTCTCTTATATTCACAAATGTCTTCACACACACACACACACACACACACACACACACACACACACACACACACACACACTATTTATCTATCTATACATTCATCCATCCATCCATTCCACTCCACCTACCTACCTACCTACCTACCTACCTACCTACCTACCTACCTACCTACCTACCTACCTACCTACCTACCTACCTACCTACCTACCTACCTACCTACTACCTACCTACCTACCTACCTACCTACCTACCTACCTACCTACCTACCTACCTACCTACCTGTCTGTCTGTGTGTCTGTCTGTCTGTCTATCTAATTATGAGGCTGATTCACATCCTAGCATGCCTCATGGTGACTTCATGCTGAAGGCTTCTCTGTTGGCACATTTATAGAGACTCGTCCAGTTGATTCCTAAGGCTACGATGAAATCAATTGGCATATAACTGAATACAGGGAACCAGTACGATCGGTGCAAAGATGTTGCTTGGTATTTACATAGACAGTGTGCAGTGATTCTGATGAATCAAACGCAGTTGACAAACTGAGCAGACTACATATTTAGCCAATATATCATATGCAGGGCAAGAGGGAACATAATAAAGATAAAACTCTTTATAGGTTTTAGAATAAACGAATCATGTCTGTGGTGTTTCCTTTAATTTTTTTCGGGCACAGGAGGCTGCTTTTATAAATCATAGATATTTTAACCGATACCTACTTGTTTGCTCACGTTTTCCTGTTAGTAATAGCTGTGAATTCCGGGAGCAATTCAACTCACAAAATTGTAGTACAAAGCTACATGAGGACAACTAATGGGTGCAAACCATATTTATGTAAGTATCTTATTCCATAAACATTGTAACAGTATGCTGAACACCAAGCGAGCAAAAAGCATTATATGATATTATGTGATATGGTATATGATACGATCTGATATGATAGAGTATAACATAAAAAGGAGGATAATGCGATCAAAGCAATAGTTGAGGTCAATGTAGATAGCAAGTCTGCTGTATTCAAACTCAGAACGCTGAATGACAACGATCAACATGCACTGTGCGAGCATTAATCAGGATGAAAATGTTAGGGAAGGACAGGATTAAGAAACACAAACAGGGATGAGATCATGTGACTATGATACAAAAAGACTGACTCTGAAGACATGCGCTTAAAAATTAAAAGACCCCAGAGTTTAAAAAAAACAGCAACACCTTTTTTGTTCATACCACAACAAAAAGTAACAAAGCAGACAAAGTTAGGCAGTTCTCTCCATTGACTATTACAACGTGAGAGAGCTGGAATCAATTAATATTTTCTTTTGTGTGTGTGTGTGTGTGTGTGTGTGTGTGTGTGTGTGTTTAGGTTTAGGTTTAGGTTTGTTGGGACAATTGCTTTAGCAATTATAGCCAGAACTGGCTTTACATGTCCCTTCTATGTGTTATCTGTCTTCACACGGTCAGGTCTTTAACTCGCTCAAGTCTTTATTTATCATAGTCAAAATAAATAGTCTTCAATAATACACTATCATCGATAGAGCTTTTGAAACGGTTAGTATTTTGTGCACGTTTAATGTTAGGGATTAATTTATTCCAAAGATTTGTTACTCTGTTACTAAAAGAAAATTTCCTTAGGTTAGTGCGATAATATTCATGATAAATTTTATCCACACTATTTCTGGTAGTATCAACTCTTGATGCAGTAACAAATTTTTGAAATAGGAATATTGTCAACACAATTAAATATTTTATAGACTTGGATCAAATCGCCCCTCACTCGTCTTGTTTTTAGGGTAGGCAGTCCAAGAGCTTTTAACCTACCTTCATAGGAAAGATTTTGTATATTCTTTACAAGCTTTGTTGCTCTTCTTTGTACTCTTTCCAAAGCAGCAGACTGCCTCTTTAATCGAGGATACCAAATTGTATTGCCATATTCCAAATGAGGTCTGACGAAAGCCTTGTATAGTTTTGTAAAAATATCTTTATCTATATGACTAAAAGTACGTTTAATTATACCAATTATTTTATTAGCTTTATTTATAGAGTTTTGAATATGCTTTCGAATACCAGGCCAGAATCAAAAGTGACACCAAGATCTTTTTTCATAATCACATGTTGAAATATCTGCACGCTCACCAGTATTACTGTTTAGCATTGTATATTGGTATATTGGGTTCTTACGTCCAACATGTAATACGTTGCACTTGTCCGCATTAAAATGCAAATTCCATGTGGCAGACCATTTGGATAAATTATCAATATCATTTTGTAATGTATTATGATTATAAGTTGTATTATAAATTTTTGTATCGTCTGCGAATATATTGCAAATACTTTCCACCGAGTTTGGCAAATCATTTATAAATATTGTAAATAATACGGGACCCAAAATACTCCCTTGTGGTATACCACTTAGAACTTACGTAAAATCTGAATATGAGCTTCCTACTCTAACTCTTTGCTGTCTTTTAGTTAAAAAATCCCTTATCCATGTATGCACTCTACCTGTAATTCCATATGATGATAATTTCACTAAAAGCCTCTCATGGGGAACAGAATCAAAGGCCTTTTTAAAGTCTAAATAAAGTATATCTACATTGTTGCCATTATCTAAAAGTTTTGTTAAATCCTCCATGACAAGTAGAAGTTGTGTTACACAAGATCGATGTTTACGGAAACCATGCTGGCTGTCACGAGTTTGTCACGAGGCCTACGACGTTTGACCCATCTAGGTGGGCGGAATTATTCATTTGTTTATTGTCGTTGCTGTTGTCGTGTATCCGTCCCTTAATGTGGCTTGTGGTGCGGTTGCACCTTGGTGTAGTTCAGCTCAACTTCGGTTTGCTTTCTCTCTCTCTCTCTCTCTAATTCCACTGCCCGTGCTATTCATCCTGTAGGTTCACGGGTGGCTGGTACCTTTCTCTTGAACTTGCTGTCTATCGGCCTCTCGCCTGTCTTTTTACCTGTCGCACGTGCTTCATTTCTTTTAGTTTGAAGTATGCTCACTCTGTGACGCAGCATGGCATGTTGGCCGCCATCGCTGAGGGAGGTTAGCTCTTCACTCGAGCGGAAGATGTCTCTGGGAGCGCCTGCTCCGGTCTTGGTTCTTTACCGTATCATCGAGGGTACAGTCGGTATCTTCAATTCCTACAGTCGGCCTGTAGGAGAGGGACATCACTTCTTCTTTTTCCGCACCTGTGCCTCTGTCCTCTCGACTGGACAGAGGGCAGAGAGAGTCGTTTGACCCGCCTCTTCTGGGTCACCCACGGGTAGCTGGTAAGCATCAGTTTCGTGGTTTGTTTGTTTTGGTTTGTTGTTGTTAGCCGGCTTATTCTTCTCTTTTGCGCAATTTTCTTTTGTTTTCAAAATTGTAAAAGAAATATTGTTTGAGACCTTTTCTCTGGTTAATTCAATCTTTAACCTGGCCATTCTAAATTATATCCAAAATTCTTTCTCCTGTTTATGCATCGGGTGATGCGGTAGTCGGTGGGGATGGAGAGAACCTGGTGATTCAGGGTTGGAACTTGCTTGGTCTCGCTCGTCCGCCCCTGTCACATTTGCCGACTCTTATTCTTCGGCCACCATCTGTTTGTGTGTGCAAGGAGAACGAGTTTTATGTTCGCGAGTGTGCGTACGCACGATTTGTCGTTCGGATGCGTGGTTGGAGATTTGTGTTATTTTGAAATGTGGCTATAAAATGTGACAATTATGCCATTGAATTATTATTTGCAAATGTGGTGGCAGTTATTAAGCGATGGTCGCTGAGTTGGTTTATTTCCTAAGAAAGGGAAATTGTTAAACGTGAGTGAGAGAAGGGTGAAGATAATTCATATTTGTTTTATAGCCTTTTGGTTTAATGCAGTCCCTTACCTGCTTCATGTGAGAAGACTTTAACGATTTGATGGGTTTACTGTGTTATGCTCAGTCTGTGTTGAGCTGGGGCTGTGGGTGCGTTTGATAGACTTCCCCTCGCCCATCACGCGAGTGGCTGTTAAGATTTAGCAGCATGGTCAACTGTACTGACGGCGGGTTCCAGTACCCTTCCTTCCTCCTTCCTTCTTCCTTCCCTCCCTTTCTTCTCTCCTCCCAGCTACGTTTCCCCCCCCCCCCTCCCGGGGGCTTCACCCGGGGTCCGGACTGGATGGTGCCACGTGCTGGTTGAGGCCACGCTCTGGCTGAGACCGCGGACTGGATGGTGCCACGTGCTGGTTGAGGCCACGCTCTGGCTGGGACCGCGGACTGGATGGTGCCACGTGCTGGTTGAGGCCACGCTCTGGCTGGGACCGCGGACTGGATGGTAAAGCCCGCCGGCTTGACTGGCCGGCCCTGATCCCCGTCCAGGACCTCCAGTAACAACGCCACGTTTCCCCCCCCCCGCCCCCCCGGGACGCGCTCGTCACTGCCTGCTTGTGTGTCGAGGGTGTCGGCTGTGAGCGACTCCCTTAAAGAACCGACCCGGTTCGGAGCACCTAGTGCGACAGGGTGCTCCCAGTAGACTTGACGGAGGCAGGGGTGTGGAGGCACTCCAGGGTTTGGGAAGGGATGGATGCTGGAAATGTTTCTTTATAATTGTGTATATGTCATATGTGCAGGAATGCTGTAATTGTGATTGTGTACGTCGTATGTGAAATGTTTATTTATAATTGTGCATGTTGTGTGTGTTGGTGTGCTTGATTGTGATTGTGCATGTTGTGTGCGTTGGAATGCTTATTTATGACTGTGTGTGTTGGTGTGAATAAATGGGTGTTGTATCGTAATCTTTCTCGTGTGGGCTCTTGCGAGGCGTGTGAGGTCAGTCACTCCCTTCACTCCCACCTAGACCGATCCTTCAGGGCAGACCTCCAGGGTCGGTCGTGACACTGGCACTCTGTATATAAATTATTCAAAGTCATATGATCTACGATCACATCCCGTATAATTGATTCCATAATCTTACAAACAATTGATGTAAGACTAACTGGCCTATAATTTCCAGGATCTGTCCTAGTACCTTTTTTAAATAAAGCTGTCACATTTGCAGACTTCCAGTCCATTGGTACCACACCTGATTTTAATTGACTTATTAAACAAAATACTGAAAGGTAATGCTAGCTCATTATATGACTTCTTAAGAACTCTTGCAGGGATCATATCAGGTCCACAAGATTTATTTGGGTTTATATTTTTAAGTCTCTCTCTAACTGCACTGGTGTAATACACATATCTGTTATGGTGACTCCACTGGACCTTGAACCACTTTCCAAGATCGGAACATTACTATTATCTTCTTTTGTGAAAACACTGGAAAAGAAGTCATTTAAAGATATTTGCCTTATCTTCATCTGACACTGCTAAACAACCATTTTTTGTATTCAGTGGACTAATGCCAATATTTGTCTTGGTCTGTGATTGTACATATTTCCAAAACTTTTTAGGATGATCTTTACAATTAGATGCAACTTTTTTTTTCGAATTCGATCCTTTCTTTTCTTTTTCTTTTTTCACATTTATTCCTCTTCCTTATATACTTCATATATTCACTACCTTGTTTAGTGCACATAAATCTTTTATATGCATTTTGTTTTTTTGTAACTTTCCTCCAAGCCTTCTTATCCAACCATATTGGTTTTTTCAATATATGTGTTGAACACTCTTTTTTTGGAATATATGTATCAATACACTTATGAATAGTGTTCTTGATCATTTTCCAACACTCATCCACATCCAAGAGGGTACTTTTACACCAATTTATCATACCCAAATCTTTTCTTAAATTTTCATAGTTACCCTTATATGAAATCATATCTATATTCGCCCTTTTTGGATTCTTTTTTTCCCTCTATGTACAGAAAAAATGATAAAACCTTGTGATCACTTTTTGCAACTGGGGCACTATGTTCAATATCTAAAATCATTCTTTCGTCTTTAACCAAAACTAAGTCTAATATAATATTCTTTTTCTGATTTAGTCTTTTCCTTGTCGGATTTTTTACCACTTGAGTAAGATATACATCCCTTAGACACTCTATAAAGTGTTCATCTCTCTCATTTGACCATGTACCTTTCCAATCAATATCGGGATAATTAAAATCACCTGTAATACACACAACATCATAAGACTGTATTGCTTCCATTTTCATAGGTTTAAATAGTTTTTCATCATTTTCTTGTGATGAAGCAGGATTTCTGTATATGTTTCCAAATAAAACAGTCAAATTTTCTTTACTTTTAAATTGAATCCAGACACTTTCTTCAAAATCCACATCATTTAGTTCCTTACATTCGTAAGCACATAAATATCTCTTAACATATAAAAAGGCACCTCTTTTAGAATTATTACTTATAAACAAATCATACCAGGAATAGCAAATTCTGAAATATTGAAATCTTTCAAATTTTTGGGAATAGCCTCAGTAATGGATATAATATCAGGATTCTTATCATCAATTAAACCGAGAAAC
>CM031624.1:22040249-22055249 GCA_018398815.1 Conus ventricosus
GAAACATTTCCGCATTTGTTATCGTTTATTTCCCTACCTCCCATTTATTTCGATTTTAAAAAAAACAACCTAATGCTACATTTAGCTCCCTTTATGACTCTTCTCTCTCAGACTTATGCAGATATAAACCTAAGGGACTTAAACTTTTTTCCCAAACCGAATGCTACATTTAGCTCCCTTTATAGACTCTCCTCTCGCAGCTCTACACTTTCTCTGCAGATAGAAACCTATGGGACTTAATTATTATTATCAGAAAAGTAGTTAAAGTCTCAGAATCAAAACTTGGAAAATATATTCGACAGGGTCGCCCTTGTCTTCATCAGCTCACTGTTGCTGTTGTGGCAGTGAGGCCTGCGGGGGCTTTGAACTTCTCCCTATCTACAATCAGATCCTGACAACCGTTCACCCCACAAACAGTCGCCCCACCAGGCCTCGCTGCACAACAGCAACAGTGAGCTGATGAAGGACAGGGCGACCCCGTCGAAATATTCTCCAAGTGAGTTTTGATTCTGAGTCTTTAATTTTCTCATGTTAAATCCAGAATCCTATGTTCTTATTTATATATGGGGCTTAACTTTTCAATTCTTTTTTTTTTCAGCTACTGCTAGATCTACCTCTCAACACAGACTCTCCTCATACAGGCCCCACTACCCTGCAGATGTAGGGGCTGATAACTTTTTCTTTCTTTTCAACCTTATGCTAGATTTACCTACCCCACTATGTCAACTGTCTTCCTTTGAAGATATATTTTTTTTGTTTGGCAAGTAAGGTGGGTGGATGGGACAGGGTTCGTACGCTCCTTGAAATCCCTTGGAACTCCTTGAATTCTGACAGGGAATTTCAAGACCTGAAAACGTTTGAAAATTCAATAAAAATGTGGTTTCTGTTGACCAAACCTCCTTGAAAACCTTTGAAAAATCAAGCATCAGCTCTCAAAATTCTTTAATGTGGCAAAAAAGAAAAATGGCAGTTTGATTTTTCAGCATTCAGGTTATTGAAAAAGTATTTTAAAAACAAATGTTTATAGCGCCCATCGCGATCTTGGATTGTTAGTCCGAGATTTTTACCAAGGGAGATAATTTGTAACTTCATCAAATTAAAGTTACAAATTTTCTCCTTGGTATCCAGGGGTCGTGACGATGTTTGTAAAAATTTGTTTTAAATAATTTTTTTCATCAACCTGAACGTAGAAAAATCAAACTGCCATTTCTTTTTTTTCCATTTTTACGCAGTAGTTTTAGCCTTAGGGGATGGTGCACGAAAATTTGACCAATTTCTTTCAAAAATCATGTTTTGGGTTTTATGTGTTTTTGCTCAAGGAAAGTCTGTTTATGAAACCATCTGATGGTGTTCATTTTGTCAATTTTAACATTTTCTTAGTGAAAAAATGACTTTATTTGAAGGAGATGTGTGTGAAATATGTTTAACTTCTTTATTTCAAACACCGTTTTCTCAAAACCACTTTTTTAGACATCGGTTGTGTGCAAGGTAGTACAATATCTCTGGATCCAGACAAGCTAGCTTGTTAATTTTTTAAATTTTGATCAGAAATGATTTCTGCATGCAATTATATTTTATTTGTAAGTCAAAACAGCACTTTATCATTTGCTATTTTATTGGAATAATTCAAAAAGCAATGAAACGCGAAGCCTGATTGGCCACCATATAGAAAAAAAATTATTGAAAAAAAAAAAAAAAAAAAAAACAGTTTAGATTTAATATATAAAAATCCTTTAGTTTTGTATTGCTATAGCTCAGCAAAACAAGAAAAGTCATTGTTTCAAGTGCCTAGCATGTCTGCTATGATACAAATACAGTTCATATTTATGATATACATTTCACATTTTCTTCACCTTCAACCTCCCCCCCCCCCCCCCCACCACCTTTTTATTTTTATCTTTAATTTCAAATCTTTGCCAAGTCATTACTGTAATGATGGAAGAATTGTTAACCTGCAGTTGTTTTCCCCCACTACTAATTGTTCAACAAATACAGTTCTTGTCATGAACTTTTTTTTCTCTCCTTTTTTCTCATTTTGCCCCTATTTGTGGTCCCAAATCACACAAGAGCTTTGAAATTGCCCAAATATGTTTTTTCCATGTTTTTTTATTTTTTAAACATAAACAATAGAAAAAAAAGAAGTTTTAAAAGAACAATGGTTTAATTTTTAGCTACCTCTTGCCTTGAAATAAATAAACGCTCCTTGAAAACTCCTTGAATTTTGGTCTTGGGAGTCTGTAGGAAACCCTGTGGGAGAGAGGTAAGGGGAACATTTACTTGTCTTTACCCGTACTAGATATAGTATAGTATAGAAGTATAGTATAGCTGAGTCGGCTCCAAACACAGGTAGGCCTTTAGGCCTGTCGCCGATTCTTTTCAATACCTACCCATCAAGATTTTTCTCCCTCGATGACTCATGTTAAAGATTTTGTTTTTTCTCCAAAGCATCTTTATTTTTTTTTTTTTTGGGGGGGGGGGGGGGTCTTGGCTTTGTCCAGATTAACAGTTCCTCTAAAAGACTTCCCACATTGTCGAAGGTCCAATTCTGCAGACTTTCCTGAAGACAGTCATGTACAGGTCCTGCTGTATAAACAGTTTATGGGGTAATCATGGAATAAAAGGCACGCACCGTGCCAGCTGTTCTCAAACCCATCAATATCAGTCATCAAACAAAGAGGAAATGCAGAGGAAATTCACATGGTATGTTCATGTAATAAAAAAAAAAAAATTCTTGAAACAGCTTCCCTTGAGAAAAGAAAAAGAGAAGAAGAAAAATTTTGAACCCTCTCTCCTTCATTTCTCCTACGTTTGTAGACCACTCCTTCTCAACAATTCCCCTCTCCTCCCCTCTTATCACCACCTCTCCTCCCCTCCCCCCCCCCCCCCCCCCCCCCCCCCCCCCCCCCCCCCACCCCCCACTCACACGAATAAAATGTGTTCAAGTCATCTAAAAAAAAAAAAATCAGTCAAAAAATTAAGACGTCATGTTACCTTACACACACACACACACACACACACACACACACACACACACACCACACACACACACACACACACACGCGCACGCACACGCACACACACATCTACTACACTCACACACACACACTCCTTCATTCACATATCATTTCACTAATAAACAGCAAAAAGCTCAAGTCTTGGTTTTGATGCTCTATCGCCTCCCTTGCTCCGGGCGATAAACCAACAACGGGTTCACCCAGAGTTTACCGATGACATGCTGGTAAAAAGGCAGTACCAAATGGATCACACACTTGCCAACGAGACAGAGAATCCTGGCGGGTTCTAGAGGAAGCTCAACATGTACAAGAGTGAGCAGGATGCCACTGCCAGGCCAGCCAGCAGCGTGAGGGAATTTGCTCACAGGCTGACAGTCCCCACCACAGGGGTAAGAGCATGGGTGTTGGTGGTGTTGGTGATGGTGATGGTGGCAGTGGTTTGTACACACATCCACCCATGATCTCGTCAAACAGCTCTCAATTCTTTTGGGAGAAACGAGATGTAGTGCCCTAAAGGCAACGGCAGAAGAAGAAGCCGAGAAGAATGTTTCCGCTGATTCTGGTCAATCAGGAACCAGTCAACTTCATAAAGTTTACATTTTCCAGAATGCCATCTTGTGTCCGATCACCTGCTGACTGCGACACCTCTCTATGAGGCAACTTGAACATGAGGGCCTCAATCATGCTGCAGGTGTAAGGTTTGAATCCAGGCAGCAGCAGCTAATGAAAAGTGATGGCACAAGGGCATGCAGGAGTCATGACCTGGACGCAGTTCAACTGCCTCAGAGTGTTAAGGAGGCCTGAAACACTTGCATATTCAGTGGTTTTTCTTCTCCAAAGACCAGCTGTGTAGCTCTCTCTCTCTCTCTCTCTCTCTCTCTCTCTCTCTCTACCTGCTCGGATGAAGCTGCAAATGGAAATAACGCAGTTCTGCTCGGTGTTGTAGTATGCTGTGGAGGAAAATCAAACAGGCAGCAAAAAGAATAAGAAAGCAACAATTGTGGGTAAAGGGAAAAAAAAAACCCAACCAAAAACAAAAAAACTCAGAAGGCAACAGGATGTCTCTAGCGACATGGTGAAAAGGCTTGTGCTAGATGACATTTGAACCATACATGCCCCTGAAATAGCTTGCCTGAATGTTGCCCACAGTGGAAAGCATGTGTCCACCCACAAAATGGCAGACATCTAAATCTGATGGTGCAGTTTTGCTCCCTGAAGCGGAAATAAAAGTTTGCGTGGGAACTTTTTACGCGTCAGTGTCACAATTTTCACATCTGTGGATTTTAAACAATGGCTTTAAACTTTGAGCATGAAAGAAAAGTTCTCCACAAAATTTCACCTACGCAAATGTCGCCTCGAAATCATACCTAAGGAACTGCAGCTTTAAGGAGACACAATCTCTGGTTCTTAGTTTGAGTTTTTAAACATAAACAACAAAGAAACAAACGAAAAAACCTTTATCCTGAGAGAGAAACATACAATGTAAGCGGTTAGGACATGACATGCCCTACTGACATCTGAAGACATACAAAATTAGGCGGTTGCTGAGACGAATGCTAGGAATTCTCCTTGGTTTTGTGGTTCCAGATAAGAATACAGCAACAACAACAACAAAAAATGTAAAGAAATAAATAAAAAAAAGAAGATTTTGTAACCACACACAAAAAAAGCATGAAAAATCCATACGCTCAAACAGACACAGCAGACGGGACAACTAGGGTCACCGTAGACAGTGTACACAGTTTTCACTACTTCATTGCTAGATAAAAGATGAAAGATGGCATGTTGTAAACTGCTATCAGATTAAAACATTTATAAGTTTCCTGAACAAACCAAAAAAATAGTACACAATAGCAGAACACACGTAGATGACAAAAGAAAGGCCAAAAAAAAAGAAAAAAAAGACCAAAAAAAAAGACAATAAATTCAGAGCCAAACAATGTGAAAGAAAAGAGGAAGTCATTCATTAGCACAGAACTTCCAGAAGGAGTTATCTGTACTGAAAGGACTCATTCCGTCTTAAAAACAGAAACATTCCGTCTTAACACAGAAACGAACAACAAAAGTCTCTACAGCTTTACATGAAATAACAGCATGGTAACCAAAACTACTGGCTGTCTTCAGCACGGACTGTGTTGTTGGCGCCACTTATTCTGCTCAATTTTTCAATCCAAGTTTACACAGGAAAAAATGTAGAAAAAAAACATAACAAAGAAAAACATTCAAATACAAAGAAAAAAAAAACCCCAATTGTGCATAAACAGCCTGCCACCCCCCCCCCCCCCCCCCTTCCCCCCCTCCCCCGGCACACCCACAGAGGCATAGCCAGAGAGTCCTTCAAATGAATGAGCATGGAGTCAATAACGATAACCACTGTGCATAGTGGGGGCCGTTTAAAAGCTCAGTTGGTAAAGCACCGGACTCATGATCTTCGGATTGCGGGTTCGAATTTCGGTACAGGGGATTTTTCCCCCGGAGTTAACATTGGTTCTGACTCCATTCCCCATACAGTCCTTCGAATGAGACTATAAACCGAGGTTCCATGTGTGAACACACGCATAACATCTTGCACACATGTAAAATCCCATCACCAACTTTCGGAAGAGAAGGCCAGTTTGGCCGTTGGTATGGATGACACGTTACACATAGCATGCACCTCCCCGAAGTTGGAGTATGGCTGCCTTAATGGCGGGATAAGAAAACAGTTATACACACAAAACTCCACTGCCCGTCTATACAGGCAGTATCCGCAGGAGTATCAGCCTGCGTACGCAGCAAGAAAGAAAGAAAGACTGTGTATAGTGTTACTTTAGCAACTGTTGTCTCTCGGCTGAACTGGACAGGTGACTCAGTGTCTGGCATAGAAGGGGGCAGCATTTGAGGTACAGCACGAAATAATCTGGACCTAAACAGGAAAAAAACAGAAAACAAAACCCGTGAGACAGCCAGTCTGTGAGAATGGTATTTTTGCAAATGGTTTCTGTTTCTTTTTTGGCCTCAGTCATTCTTACAACAATTAGCGAGAAATGAGAACTCCCCAAAATGAAAATTCTACCGAAAAACACACACACACACACAAACAAAACAAACGGGCAAAAAAAGAAAAAAAGAAAAAACAACAACAACAAAAACACTAAGATATTAGAATAACAGTACCTAACTTTGCATCATCTGGTCTTTTCTCTCTCTCTATGATCATTTCAAAATCAACACATTTCTATTTATATAGGAGAACATACAAACAAACACACTAACACATACTTCCTCTCTTTCTCTAAAATAGCGATGTTCTCAATAGCAGCAAAACAGAAACAGAACTGAAAATACACTTACATAAATACACACACACACACATACACATGCACGTGCATACACAACCACACACAGACTCAAACATATACACACTGGCACTAAAAGAATGATGGAGCATGAACAAGGGTTACACCCCAAATGTGTTGTGAATGTCTATGTTATTTTCTCAATACAAAAAGGTCGATAAAAGCACATGTCCTATCGGAATAACCTTCAATAACATCAATCCAAACAATATCCAAAAATGTACAGAAACTACACCTTAATCCCATTTCCAATGTCTCTCACTCCCCCCCCCCCCCCCCCCACCTAAATTAATTCAGTTCCACTGGATGGTCTCCCCTCCTCCCCTCCTCCATTCTATACTTCCAAAGTAAAATCATATCATAAATGTCAATAATAAAGGAACAATTATGTAAAGGTAAACAAAAAACCCCTGTAATGTATGTTTTGGGTCAAGCACAGCTCAAGAAACACTCCATCAATCTCAAGTAACAACAACAACACAACAACAACAAAAAGAAACTTGATATCCATTCAACATCATATCCTAAAATGCCGAGTAACAATAAATTAATAAATCAAAAGTTTACAGATCCTCAGAGCGAGATCACACTCCCGCCTCCTTCCTCCAAATAACACCCACAAAAATAAACAAACAGGTAAAAAACTATACAGATCCTCTGAACGAGATCCCCCCCCCCCCCCCCCCCACCCTTCCCCCAAATAACACACACAAAAATAAACAAGCAAAATCACAAAGAAAAAAAAAAGACTAGAGAGAGAAAAACCTCCAAAACAGCCCCCCCCCTCCCCCCCAACAAAACAAAACAAAACAAAAAAAAAACAACAACAACAAAAACAAACCATAATAACACCAGCCAAACACAACAACAACACAAAAAAAAACCCTACACCACAGGCTGCTAGCTCTCTCAGCAAGGGCAAGAACTGTTGGCAGGACCGTTGTCGTAGTCGCTGTGCACTCCCCTGGTCCGCACGTTGTTGTTGAGGCCGTTGCGGGTGGCGGGCAGCTGGGACTTGTCCACACAGCGCTCCATGCGGTTCATCACCATGTCCAGCAGGCACTCCACCGACTTGGCCACGTTCTGACCCGTGGCCGCGCTCGTCTCGAAGTAAGGCAACCTGTCGGCACAGCAGCGAGTGATGGCGAACGTCAGGGCACGGCGAGAATGGGAAGGAGGACATGTTGTTAACTCGAGCGCACAGACGTCACGGCCAGAACAGAACGATACGAACTACGGTAAGGTAACGTAACGTTGCTTTACAGCCCAGCCGACCGCAAAGGGCCATATCAGGGCTGTCACCGCGTTTAAGTCAAGTCACAAGGCATGTCTATCTACCTATCTGTTTACATACATATTTATTTATTTTAAAAAAAAAAAAAAAAAAAAAGAGAGAGAGAGGAGAGAGAGAGAGAGAGTGAGAGAGAGAGAGAGAGAGAGAGAGAGAGAGAGAAAAGCTCATGCACATAATCTTTTAAAACACACCTAAAAACACACCGAAAATGTTGCTCAAATTCCTTCCTCGTTCAGAAATTCAAAGATCACATCTCTGAACACGGTTTTCATGGCGTCTGCTGTAAAATGTTCATGTCTCACATCATGCAAGTTCCAACCACTCTAAAAGAATGTGTTCCATCCACTGTGAGTGGTATATGACATGGAATGCACCATGGAGCTTCTTCACCTTTTAAGAGATTAGAATGGGTGTGTAAAAGGAGTGGGCCTGTATGCAAACGGCACAAAAGACTGTTTCTTTCGTTACGGCCGCCTTGGGAACATGGTCAAAACTCTCTGAGGTTTGGACGGATTTTGAACAGTTTGGTATCCGTCTGCAAGTTCCATTTCTCTTTCCAGAGGTCTTTGTGGACATAAGCCTGGGTTTTGGGTTTCAGATCAGTGTGAGGAACAGACAGGCTGCTCAACTGTTTCCTTGGAAATCAGGATAAGTTTAAGTTGTGTGTACAGAGGTGATGGGTTATAACGATCAAGAACAATGCGAACTGACACAGAGTCTAATTCTCCAAGAGGGCTCTGAGCGCTTCAGAGTTGTAATCATGGGTGCGTTCGTTCATGTTGTGACAGTGAAAACTACGTTGGCTTTGTGTTTCATCATCATTCATCTGCTCTCCACCACCACCACCATCACCACTCCAGTCCATCCCCTCCCCTCCCCGTCCCCTCCCAACACACACGAAGACCTTCAAACTCACCCTCTGTCTCTCCCTTAGAAAAACAAAAACAAAAAACAAACTATAAAATGAATGTATGTGTATCTTTTATGACTACTTCAGGACTAGAAAAAAAGTTTGCTTGATGTATCATTTCTGGTCTGTATGGAACTGTTCTTACCGAATCCAATAATTTTGGTGTTGGAATCCTTACAAAAGGGGGTTAAAACAGGGTACTGAATATATAAGTACTAGATACTGGATGGTCACAGGCGCGTGCTACATTTCGAGAATATCTGATTGTCCACGCATACGGCAAAGTAACGTACAGGGATAATGATCATGAGAGTACGGAACATACAGGCGCAACAGTATGAAACATATGACAATGATAATCAGGATCATAAAGCTTGTCTCAAAGTACAGCAATGTGATATCTATTACAGGGACAATAATAATAACAACGAAAGTATGACAATGATTTATCAGGAATTTCGTCTTGAAGTATGGCAACCTGAGAGCACAGTAACTGTGGTGATGGTGTTGCTGGTCAATGTAATGCAGACCCTTGGTGATGCACAGATCGTTGGGGCCGACATAGCTCAGCGCTAAAGCGCCGGACTCATGATCCTTAAAGGTTCGAATCTCCTCCAGAGACTTTCGGTACATGGGGATTTTTGCTTCGGAGCGACTCCATTTCCCAAAAAAATCCTTTGAATGGGACGAGAAACTGAGAACACTTGCATGACATCTTGCACACACGTCAATTCCTGTCACCAGCTTTCGGAATATAAGGTCAGTTTGATTGTTGGTATGGATGACACATATTCACATTGACGAACCCTGCGTTGATGGAAAATGAAAGAACAACTGAGTGACTGATTTTAGATTGAATGAAACAGAAAATGGCTGAAAGGAAGCGCCAGCAGGCATCTCTTCAGTCGGCTCTACCCGGGTAGGCAGCCCAGTGGTGTAAACGAAAGCGTGGATTGTAAAGTGGTTAGAGTTTAGTCTCTAATTGAGGATTGTCTCAGTATAACTACTTTAATAATAATGATAATAATAATTATAATCATCATCATAAGAAGAAGAGGAAGAAGAAGAAGAGGAGAGAAGAAGAAGAAGAAGAAGGAGGAAAAGAAGAAGGAAAAGAAGAAGAAGAAGAAGAAGAAGAGAAGAAGAAGAAGACGGAAACAAGAAACCATCTTTCCATCTTCATAAGTTTATCTATTCTAAGATATACATTCTAACCACTAACCTCCCCTTACTACTCCATCCACACACGCCCCTTCACCTGCCCCCCCCCCCCCCCCCCCCGCCCCCGCCCCACATACCCAAACTTCTCGGCCATCTCCCTGGCCCTCTCCTCAGAGACGGTCCGCTGGTCCTCGAGGTCGGCCTTGTTGCCGCAGAGGATGACGTCAGGGTTCTCGCAGTAGGCGTGGGTCTGCAACTGGGTCAGCCAGTTGCGCGTGTTGAGGAACGACTGCTCATTGGTCAGATCGAAGAGCAGCAGGAACCCCATGGCGTCACGGAAGAAAGCGGTGGTCAGGCTGCGAAATCTGAAGCAGAGTGGAGTTTCTTTTTTGTTTTGTTTTGTTGCTTTTAAAGTCTGAGTTAAAAAAAAAAAAAAAAAAAAAAAAAAAAAAACACCCGAAGGTACACAGGTGGGACCCAGAGAAGTATTGTCCTCAGCTGCAGAACAAACCATGAGCTGGGAGGAATGTTGCACCACCCTTGGAAGCCTGCGCCGTGTTCACATAGGGTGCAGGCACGCACACGGAATTCCATTATGACGCCAAGGGACATAATTATGGCTCCCTGGCAGATGCCTTTGTCTGGTGGCCACCAGATGTGACACGAAAGAACTTCCACGGGAGCGTCCCCATGGGTGGACCAGCCCATATTTCTTGACTGCAGAGCCCACCCAGACTCCAGAGCGGAAAACACATCCCGCAGCCTCACTCGTTGCCGTTCCTCTGACAGAGGAAGACAGTACAACTCCAGACACGGCCAAGCTTTCGCCATGACGTCTTACGTGGATTTTGATCGCTTTTAAGTCGGAACAATATACAAGGAATACAACATAACAAGTATGATACTGTTTTTAACAAAAAATCACTTTTTAGTCAGTACAATATACAAGAAACACAAAATAATGAGTACTATACAATATTGATCATTTTTAAGTCAGTACAATATACAAGAAACACAAAATAACACGTATTATATCTGGTTTTTGATTGTTTTGAAGTCAGAACTATATACAAGGAACACAAAATAACGCGTATTATACAATGGGTTTTGATCGCTTTTAAGTCAGTACAACATACAAGGAACACAAAATAATAAGGATGATACTGTACATCTTTGTTTTTAAAAGCAGTACAATACACGAGGAACATAATGGTTTTTAGGTCAGTATAATATACGAGGTTCACAAAGTAACAAGTATCACACAGTGCTTTTGATCATTTTTAAGCCAGTGCAGTGTAACAATAGTTTTTTTTGTGGTCAGTACAGTATACAAGGTACACAAAATAACAAGTATTACACAGAGGTTTTGATCACTTTTAAGCCAGCATAGTACACAAAGAACACAAAGTGACAAGAACTGCACAACATTCTGACTGTTTTCAGGATTTCACTTTCACTATAGTCCAGCCGACCAAAATGAAGCATTTTCCTGACTGTCGCCACATACAAAAGGCGAGTACTGTCATAGTTATAAAACAAATAAACAAAAAAGAAAACTCTTTCAAGACGAAAGACATAACGGTTTTTCTTTTTTATGGAATATCTCAGAAAGCACGTGGCCGATCTTTCTGAAAATTTGTAGGTATGTTCATTATGGGTCCCGGATGATGTCCGACGTCTTAGTTTACCGCTATAGCCGTTAGTAACGGCTATAACGGCCCATAACGGTTCTTCTTTTTTTTTTAATGGAATATCTTAGAAAGTATGTGGCCGATATTTCTGAAAATTTGTAGGTACGTTCATTATGGGTCACGGATGATGCCTGACGTTTAAGTTTACCGTTACAGCCGTTACTAACGGCCCATAATGGTTTTCTTCTTTATAGAAAATCTCAGAAAGTACTTGGCCGATCTTTCTGAAAATTTGTAAGTATGTTCATTATAGGTCGCAGATGATGGCCGATGTTTACAAGAATAGCCATTACTAACGGTTACACCAGCCAAGACGGGTTTTCCTCTTTATGGAATATCTCACGCGTACTCAGGATAAACTGGGAGTACGTTTATATGCTTTGCATCTTGTTTTCGTTGTCCTGAGTGTTGTGTATCTTGCCTGAAGAAGATCTAAGAGGCCGAAACGCGTCGTGTTTGGTCTTGTGATTCGTTTGTTCGTGCCTGGCGGATTTATTACATAAACTTTTAAAGATATGATCAATCACTGCAAACGAAGGGAGATAATTATTGGAGGCCAAAGCGGAACGGCACAGAAATACAAACAACAAAAGACGCGTTCTACTCTAACACCACTGAAAATGTGGCCTTCCATGTAGTGGGAACAGGCTGGGTGGGGGCAGACTTGGTAGAGAACAGGGAAGCACAAAGTATGTCATTTAAGATGGATTCAGAAGAACGGAGACAAAGAATGAGGAAGATTTGTAACGGAATCGTCTAACATCACGTAATTTTGTGAAAAGACGTAAACTGAAAGCATTACTACTATTACTACTACTACTACTACTTCTGCTGCTGCTGCTACAATTGTAACGGAAGAAAATTCAGATCGACGAGTCACAGAAAAAAAAAAAAATGTTAGAAATACTGTATGCGACCTGTGTTGTGACTCGGTGAAGTTGTGGTGTGCGTGCATCTGCTGCAAGCGCACGCTCTGTGTTCAGTCACTTGACCCTCAGCCCAGGACAGACTGAATGCCAGCCACAACGGGGGCACTGTCTGATGGTCCTTTTATATCAAGTGAGACTGAATAGTGGACAAAAAAGAAAAAAAGAAAAAGAAAAAGAAGACCCTCACCTTCATCCCGTTGAAGAACTCCAATGAACAAAAGAATGGAAAAAAGAAGACCCTCACAATGATTCCGTTGAAGAACTCCAATGAACAAAAGAATGGAAAAAAAGAAGACCCTCACAATGATTCCGTTGACGAACTCCAATGAACAAAAGAATGGAAAAAAGAAGACCGTCACCTTCAATCCGTTGAAGAACTCCAATGAACAAAAGAATGGAAAAAAGAAGACCCTCACCTCCATTCCGTTGAAGAACTCTAATGAACAAAAGAATGGAAAAAAGAAGACCCTCACCTCCATTCCGTTGAAGAACTCCAATGAACAAAAGAATGGAAAAAAGAAGACCCTCACCTCCATTCGTTGAAGAACTCTAATGAACAAAAGAATGGAAAAAAGAAGACCCTCACCTTCATTCAGGTAAACCATTATACTAAAACTGAAAGAAGATCTTTATAAACGTGACTGACCTCTACAAAGGTTTCCTTTTCTTTCTTCTTTTTTTTTTCTCTTTCAAACTGATGTTTTGATGAAATCAACTAGAAATCATTGTCGTGCTTGGGTTGTCTGCAATGGTACGTTTCAATAGCTGTTTTTTCCCCACTAGGACTGAGAGAAAAAAAAAATGGCATAGAAAGCTAGAACAAAATTCATCATCAAGGTTACTTACATCATTTCTCATGAACACTCGGCGCATTCCGTTCCTCTGAAAGTACACTCTTTGTATCAAGCAATACGAGGTTCAAAGTTCTGTAGGTGATTGTCTAAAGCAATGAGACAGCCTGTATAAAGGAACATGAGGTCAAAGTTCTGTATGGTAATGTATAAAGCAGTATGACAGTCTGTATAAAGCAACATGAAGGTCAAAGTTCTCTACGGCATTGTATAAAGCAGTATGACAGTCTGTATAAAGGAACATGAGGTCAAAGTTCTGTATGTCAATATACAATGACAACATGACAGTCTGTATAAAGCAATGTGACGGTCAAAGTTCTCTATGTCAATGTATAAAGCAGTATGACAGTCTGTATAAAGGAACACGAGGTCAAAGTTCTGTAGTTCTGTATGTCATTGTCTAAAGCAACAAGACAGTCTGTATAAAGCAATATGAAGGTCAACGTTCTCTATGACACTGTATAACGCAGTATGATAGTCTGTATAAAGCAACATGAAGGTCAAAGTTCTCTATGTCAATGTATAAAGCAGTATGACAGTCTGTATAAAGCAACATGAAGGTCAAAGTTCCCCATGTCAATGTATAAAGCAGTATGACAGTCTGTATAAAGCAACATGAAGGTCAAAGTTCTCTATGACACTGTATAAAGCAGTATGACAGTCTGTATAAAGCAATATGAAGGTCTCAAAGTTCTCTATGACACTGTATAAAGCAGTATGACAGTCTGTATAAAGCACTAAGAAGGTCAAACTTCTGCGGTTCAATGCACACTTATCCACCGCGGTCTAGGGAGAGTTTAGTGAAGGGTTCCACTGTCACAGGCCTACCTCTCCTGGCCCGCTGTGTCCCACAGCTGGAGGTGAACTCGCTGACTTCGGCCCATCGACCCGTCAGGGCCCGGAACTCTGTGTACCTGAGCAACCAGAGAAATAAGATGGTAGGCTAGGTCAGTACAATTAAAGACACTTTTGTGCACACACACACACAAGAAGATGGTATTTCTGAAAGGTGTTGAAAAGGTTTTGTCAATGTCTTGACGTCAAGATGTTTGAAAAAAAAAGTCTTCTTTCAAAATGTAATCTAATCTAAAACTTTGCTGGATGTCTTCCA
The DNA here is from genome assembly GCA_018398815.1 of Conus ventricosus. Lineage (NCBI taxonomy): Eukaryota > Metazoa > Mollusca > Gastropoda > Neogastropoda > Conidae > Conus > Conus ventricosus. Next base: position 22,054,549 of record CM031624.1, read on the forward strand.
CAGCATCCAGTCAGATCTTTTCTGATAAACCTTCACCCGTCCCCACCAAACACATATTCTATACCCCCCCTCCCCTTTTCTTCGCCCCGCCTTTTTTTAAACTGTTGTTTGTCTGTTCTGTTGTTAATCATTGATTTGCTGATTACATAATAAATTTTCAGTTCATGTGGACTGACTCATTCAAATCTATGATGTATGTGACACTGATGTATGGGTGATTGTGTGGTGTGTGTGTGTGTGTGTGTGTGTGTGTGTGTGTGAGGAGAGAGAGAGAGAGAGAGAGAGAGAGAGAGAGAGAGAGAGAGAGAGAGAGAGAGAGAGAGAGAGAGAGAGAGGTTTTAATTTTCAGTACAGTTAAGACGTAATTTGTTATTACAATTTCAGATTGCATTATTTTACTTATAAATGTCAAAATGTTTTGCTGTTAAGTTTCCTTTATGAATTTTTGGGGGTATATCATTCAGATGTTACTCGTATCATTTTGGTTTATCCTGAATTGACTATGTTCTTAAGTGTCAAGACAACAATATGTTCATCTGGCATTCAGTGGTTTCAGTCAGACCGTCCGTCAGTATGGGTGATGGTGCGTGGCACTATACTCACCACCCGCTTCTCCCTGAAGTCGATGCCCACAGTGGAGATGAACTTGCCGTTGAAGGAGTTGTCGGTGTACTGGTACAGCATGCTGGTCTTGCCCACGC
>CM031624.1:22060249-22085249 GCA_018398815.1 Conus ventricosus
GGGGGAGGAGGATGACAGGTGAGAGAGAGAGAGAGAGAGAGGAGGAGAGAGGAGAGAGAGGGGTAGGGACGAAGGGACAGAGGAAAGAGAGAGAGAGAGAGAGAGAGGGGGAGAGGAGAGGATGGGGGAGAGAGAGAGAGAGAAGAGCGGAGGGGGGGTGGAGTGAGGGGCAGAGAGAGAGAGAGACAGAGAGAAAGAGAGCGGTTGTGAGTGTGTGTGTGTGCGCTGCGCGCACGCCTGTGTGTTTGTGTGTGTGAGTTTGTGTGTGTGTGTTTTGGGGTGTGTGTGTGGTGTTGTGTGTGTGTGTGTGAGAGAGACAGGAGAGAGAGAGAGAGAGAGAGAGGCAGAAGGGGAGGAGAAAGGAGATGACAGAGGAAAGAGAGGCAGAGAGAGAGAGAGGGAGAGAAAAAGAGAGAGAGACAGAGAGAGGAGAGAGAGACAGAGGGAGAGAAAGAGAGAGAAAGAGAAGACAGAGGGGAGAGAGAGACAGAGACCAGAGAGAGAGAGAGACAGAGACAGAGAGAGAGAGAGAGAAGAGAGAGAGAGAGGGGAGAGAGGACAGAGACAGAGATCTTTCGAAGTCCACCTCAGTGAAGGTTCACAGCTCTCGGAGGAAACCTTCAGCCCAGATCCAACTCGTTCATAAACAATCCCCTCCCCCCCCCCCCCCCCACCCCCGCATCCCCCCCCCCCCCAAACAACCAGACCAGCCAATCAATCACGTGCGCACACATCCTCTCCCAGTCCATCCTGAAGCAGAAGTGAGCGTGTGTGTGTGTGTGTGGGGGGGGGGGGGGGGGGAATGGAGTGTCATCGAGTGCCGTTGAAGGGGAGGACACACAACGTAACACGACAGATGGCAAACAACAACAACAACAACAACGACGACATGAGCACGCCAATGCGGTGCTTGGACATCATTCCTGAAGAAGAGCAGAGAAGCACGAGGCCACTCTCTCTGTCTCTCTCTTTGTCTGTCGGTCTGCTTCTCTCTCTCTCTCCTCTCTGTTTGTCTGCCCGTCTCTCTATGCCTGTCTGCCTATCTTTTTCTCTATGTCTGTCTGCCTCTCTCTCTCTCTCTCTCTGTCTCTCCGCTCTCTCTCTGGGTGCCTCTCTCTCTTTCTCTCCCTCTCTCTCACTCACTCCCTCTCTCTCTCTCTCTCTCTCTCTCTCGTGTGTGTGTATATGTGTGTGTGTGTGTGTGTGTGTGTGTGTGTGGAGTGAGTGAGAGAGAGAGAGAGAGAGAGAGAGAGAGAGAGAGAGAGAGAGTGTGTGTGTGTGTATGGAGAGAGAGAGAGAGAGAGAGAGAGAGAGAGAGAGAGAGAGAGAGAGAGAGAAGAGAGAGAGACAGACAGACAGATGAACAGAGGGAGAGACGATAAATCAATAGATAGATTGATAGACTAGACAGACAGATAGATAGATAGACAGGCAGGCAGCAGATAGACAGATATAGGTATCCTTACAGACAGACAGACAGATAAATGCATTTTCTCCCTAGAAAAACAGCTTACGCTTCCCCGGCACCCATGTCAACGTTTTCATCATCGCTGCAGGCAAAATCATGAAAAATGCATCTCGTGCGGTTCCTTTTTCTCTCCCTTATTTCATCTTTTGTAGCTCTGAATTCCTTTGAGTTATATATTTACAACAACACCACAGCAACAGGATCGACGACAGCAACAACGGCAGCAGCAGCAGCAGCAACAACAACATCCACCACCACCACAATTAATTCTTGCTCATCCGAACCATAACTGACTGGCTTCAGGCTTTTGAAAAGGCAGGGAAAAAAATACTGCAAGAAAATGAACAATGAATCTGGATCAAAATCATAAACTACCAGTTCCCGCAATTATCTCATTCCAAGCTTCCATCTTACCGTCCCCTCCCCCCCCCCCCCCCAAGCCCACTTCTCAATTCCCCCCCCCTCTCCCTCCCCTCCCCCTCTCCCTGACCTTACCATGTTTTGTCTCTGTCAATCAGACTGTCTGTGGTCTGTGTATCTGTCTGTCTGTATATCTCTCTGTTTCTCCCCCCCCCCTTTTCCGTCAGAGAGAGAGAGAGAGAGAGAGAGAGAGAGAGAGAAACAGAGAAACCTCCCCTCTCAGGAGAGAGAAACCTCCCCCCCCCCCCTGAAGAGAGAGAGAGAGAGAGAGAGAGAGAGAGAGAGAGAGAGTAGAGAGAGAGAGAGAGAAGAAACCTCCCCCCCTGAGAGAGAGAGAAGAGAGAGAGAGAGAGAGAGAGAGAGAGAGAGAGAGAGAGAGAGAGAGAGAGAGAGAGAGAGAGAGCTCCCCCCTCACCGAGAGAGGTTTGAGAGAGAGAGAGAGAGAGAGGTGAAAGACAGAGAGAGAGAGAGTGGAGAGAGAGAAAGAAAGAGAGAGGGTAAAGAGAGAGAGAGAGTGAGAGAGAGAGAAAGAAAGAGAGAGAGATAATCAGAGAGACAGCGAGAGAGAGACAGAGACAGAGAGAGAGAGAGAGAGAGAGAGAGAGAGAGAGAGAGGAGAGATAAGATCAAAAGGGACAACCAGATTGAGCGGCGCAGGATGAAGACTAAAAAGATGCGATGGCAGGCTGGGAGACGAGCTGGGCGAGAGGGAAAGGGAATGGTGGGGATGGGGTGGGGGTGGGGTGGGGTTGGAGAAGGAAAGAGAGAGAGAGAAGGAGAAAGGGTTTCAGGGATAACCGCCCCCTTCTCTAACTTGGTGCACATCAACGCACGCAGATGAGTTCTGACAAAGGAAGTGCCGAACAAAATGACTGAATACCATGCGACGTATTGCACTACGCTGCATTGCACTGCACTGCACTACACTACACTGCTCTGCACAGCACAGCACAGCACAGCACAGCACAGCACAGCACTACACTAAATACACTACACTGCACTGCACTGCACTACACTGCACTGCACTGCACGCACTACACTGCACTACACTGCACTGCACTGCACTACACTGCACTACACTACACTACACTGCATGCACTCCACTGCACTACACTGCACTCCACTGCACTGCACTCCACTGCACTACACTGCACTCCACTACACTGCACTACACTGCACTGCACTCCACTGCATTGCACTGCACAGCACAGCACAACACTACACTACAGCACGCAACCCGCACAGCACAGCACAGCACAGCACAGCACAACACTACACTACAGCACTGCACAGCACAGCACAGCACTACACTACTGCACTGCACAGCACAGCACTACACTACAGCACTGCACAGCACAGCACTACTGCATTGCAAAAGCACAGCACAGCACTACACTACTGCACTGCCAGCACAGCACTACACTACTACACTGCACAGCACTACACTACGCACTGCACAGCACAGCACTACACTACTGCACTGCACAGCACTACACTACTGCACTGCACAGCACTACACTTCTGCACTGCACAGCACTACACTTCTGCACTGCACAGCACAGCACTACACTACTGCACAGCACTACACTACTGCACTGCACAGCACAGCACAGCACTACACTACTGCACTGCACAGCACAGCACTACACTACTGCACTGCACAGCACAGCACAGCACTACACTACTGCACTGCACAGCTCAGCACTACACTACTGCACTGCACAGCACTGCACTACTGCACTGCACAGCACTACACTACTGCACAGCACAGCACTACACTACTGCACTGCACAGCACTACATTACTGCACTGCACAGCACAGCACTGCACTACTGCACTGCACAGCACTACACTACTGCACTGCACAGCACAGCACTACTGCACTGCACAGCACTACACTACTGCACTGCACAGCACTACTGCACTGCCAGCACTACATTACTGCACTGCACAGCACTACACTACTGCACTGCACAGCACTACACTATGCACTGCACAGCACTAGACTACTGCACTGCACAGCACAGCACAGCTCTGCACTACTGCACTGCACAGCACTACACTACTGCACTGCACAGCACAGCACTACACTACTGCACTGCACAGCACAGCACTACACTACTGCACTGCACAGCACTACACTACTGCACAGCACAGCACAGCACTACACTACTGCACTGCACAGCACAGCACTACACTACTACACTGCACAGTACAGCACAGCACTACTGCACTGCACAGCACAGCACTACACAACTGCACTGCACAGCACAGCACAGCACTACTGCACTGCACAGCACTACACTACTGCACTGCACTGCACAGCACTTCTGCACTGCACAGCACAGCACTACACTACTGCACTGCACAGCACAGCACAGCACTACTGCACAGCACAGCACAGCACTACACTACTGCACTGCACAGCCCCTACTGCACAGCACAGCACTACTGCCACAGCACAGCACAGCACTACTGCACAGCACAGCACAGCACAGCACTACACTACTGCACTGCACAGCACTACTGCACTGCACAGCACAGCACTACACTACTGCACTGCACAGCACAGCACTGCACTACTGCACTGCACAGCACAGCACTACACTACTGCACTGCACAGCACTACACTACTGCACTGCACAGCACAACACTACACTACTGCACTGCACAGCACTACACTACTGCACTGCACAGCACAGCACTACACTACTGCACAGCACAGCACTACACTACTGCACTGCACAGCACTACACTACTGCACTGCACAGCACTACACTACTGCACTGCACAGCACAGCACAGCACTACACTACTGCACTGCACAGTACAGCACAGCACTACTGCACTGCACAGCACAGCACTACACTACTGCACAGCACTACACAACTGCACTGTACAGCACTACACTACTGCACTGCACAGCACAGCACTACACTACTGCACTGCACAGCACTACACTACTGCACTGCACAGCACAGCACTACACTACTGCACAGCACAGCACTACACTACTGCACAGCACAGCACTACACTACTGTACAGCACAGCACAGCACAGCACTACACTACTACACTGCACAGCACAGCACTACACTACTGCACTGCGCAGCACAGCACTGCACTACTGCATTGCACAGCACAGCACTACACTACTGCACTGCACAGCACTACTGCACTGCACACACTACACTACTGCACAGCACAGCACTACACTACTGCACTGCACAGCACTACACTACTGCACTGCACACACAGCACGCACTACTGCACTGCACATCACTACACTACTGCACTGCACAGCACAGCATTGCACTACTGCACTGCACAGCACTACACTACTGCACTGCACAGCACAGCACTGCACTACTGCACTGCACAGCACTACACTACTGCACAGCACAGCACTACACTACTGCACAGCACAGCACTACACCCACTGCACTGCACAGCACAGCACTGCACTACTGCACTGCACAGCACTACACTACTGCACTGCACCAGCACAGCACTACACTACTGCACTGCACAGCACAGCACTACACTACTGCACTGCACAGCACAGCACAACACTACTGCATTGCACAGCACAACACTACTGCACTGCACAGCACAGCACTACACTACAGCACTGCACAGTACAGCACAGCACTACTGCACTGCACAGCACAGCACTACACTACTGCACTGCACAGCACAGCACAACACAACTGCACTGCACAGCACTACACTACAGCAATGCACAGCACAGCACAGCACTACTGCACTGCACAGCACAGCACTACACTACTGCACTGCACAGCACAGCACAACACTACTGCACTGCACAGCACTACACTACTGTACTGCACAGCACAGCACTACACTACTGCACTGCACAGCACTACTCTACTGCACAGCACAGCACAGCACTACACTACTGCACTGCACAGCACTACACTACTGCACTGCACAGCACTACACTACACTGCTCTGCACAGCACTACACTACTGCACAGCACAGCACAGCACTACACTACTGCACTGCACAGCACTACACTACTGCACTCACAGCACTACACTACTGCACTGCACAGCACTACACTACTGCACAGCACAGCACTACACTACTGCACTGCACAGCACAGCACAGCACTACACTACTGCACAGCACAGCACAGGACAGACTACACATACTGCATTGCACAGCACAGCACTACACTACTGCATTGCACAGCACAGCACTACACTACTGCACTGCAAAAGCACTACACTACTGCATTGCACAGCACAGCACAACACTACTGCACTGCACTGCACAGCACAAACACTACTGCACTGCACAGCACAGCACTACACTACTGCACAGCACAGCACAGCACTACACTACTGCACAGCACAACACTACTGCACTGCACAGCACTACTGCACTGCACAGCACAGCACTACTGCACTGCACAGGACAGCACTGCACTACTGCACTGCACAGCACTACACTACTGCACTGCACAGCACAGCACTACACTACTGCACTGCACTACACTACTGCACTGCACTGCACAGCACAGCACTACACTACACTACTGCACTGCACTGCACTACACTACACTACACTACACTGCAAAGCCCACTGGATGCCGGGCAATGTAAATACACAACACGGTACAATACAAAATAACCACAATTCAATACAACGCAGGAAAACGCATTACCTTGCAACAAAAAAGCAGCACAAAACGCATTACACCGGAACAAAACGAATTATAACGCAGCAAAACGCATTATAACGCAGTAAAACGCATTATAAAGTAGCAAAAAAGCATTATAACGCATGAAAACGCATTATAACGCATCAAAACGCATTATAACATAGCAAAACGCATCAAACGCATTATAACGCTTCAAAACGCATTATAACGCATCAAAACGCATAAAAAAATCGTTCAAAGGCAAAACGCATTATAACGCAAGATAACGCGACAAAAACCGCACAACAACCATCAGAACGCATTGTAACACAACAAAAAACGCAATCACAGCGCAACAAAGCACATTACCACGCAACAAAACGCATTACCACGCAACAAAACGCATTACCACGAAAACAAAACGCGTTACCACGAAACAAAACGCGTTACCACGAAACCAAACGCATTACCACGCAACAAAACGCTTACCACGAAACAAAACGCGTTACCACGAAACAAAACGCGTTACCACGAAACCAAACGCTCTCAAAACGCGACAAACGCTCATCTACCACAAAACCAACACACTCTAACGCCAAAACAACAAGAAAACACCGTGCACAAACACCAAATATCACCCCATGCAACGAACTATAATCGAGCAACCTGTACAATGAAAATACAAAAGGCGATGGCGACAAAACAGCATGCACTGAAAGACGTTATCATGGAATAAAACACAAAATACCATGCAATGCAACAATTGAACGCGGAATTCCACAAATACACTGTATCACAACAGAATACCGAGCAATTCCTTATATATATATATATATATATATATATATATATATATTTATATATATATATATATATATATATATATATATAATATATATATATATAAAGCAATACAAATCAAGACAACCCAACGCAACACAAAACGACGATAGAACACAGTAGCACTCAGCACAATGCTTTGCATGCCGTGCAGTACAACGCCACACAACGACAGCATGTATATAGACACACAGACACACTCCGTACACAAGCGCGCGGTCCTCTGTCAACAAGCCACGCACTGCGACCGTCAGCAAGTGTGTACTTCATCTGGACATGCGCTCACACGACACAGACACGCACTGCGACCGTCAGCAAGTGTGTACTTTCATCTGGACATAGCGCTCACACGGACACAGATACCCGACAGACAGATGGCGCGGACAGGCAGACAGACAGACACAGACATACAAATGGCGCGGACAGGCAGACAGACACAGACAGACAGACCGACAGAGAGAGAGAGAGAGAGAGAGAGAGAGAGAGAGAGAGAGAGAGAGAGAGAGAGAGAAGACAGACAGACAGACAGACAGACAGACCGACAGAGAGAGAGAGAGAGAGAGAGAGAGAGAGAGAGAGAGAGAGAGAGAGAGAGAGAGAGAGAGAGAGAGAGAGAGATTCGGATGGCCCCTAATGAAATGGGTGGGGGGGGGGGGGTGTACATTATACACAAAACCTTTTGAAAAAGAAACAAAAAACACACAAAAAAGACCTGCATTTCACTGAAATTATCGACAATAATGAGATTTATATGAGCATATCGTTCTGATTATGAAACAGATAACTCTCTTACCTTAAATGCCTTGTATATAAAAAAAAACAAAAAAACAAAACAAACAAACAAGATGGAAGCATATAAACGTACTTCCAGTTTTCCAACCCGCTTATAAATCGGCCAAATGCTTTGTGAGATAAGAAATAAAGGCAAAATAAACGGTTTTAACGGTTATTTAACCGATGTACACTTTTGAAACCGGTATTTTAGTCTTCACTGGGCTAAAGCCTGTGTACATACCAAATTTAATTCAAATCGGACAAGATGTCAAGAATAACGGTTTTTAACGGTCAGATTTTGAAACACTACATTGAAGTGCCATTTGTGTGTGATAACCTTTCTATGTACAAAATTTCATTAAAAACCCACCAATATATGAAAAATAACGGCAAAATAACGGTTTAACGGTTATATAACCGACATACACTTTTGAAACCGGTATTTTAGTCCTCACTGGGCTAAAGCCTGTGTACATATTAAATTTCGTCCAAATTGGAGAATATGTCAAGAATAACGGTTTTTAACGGTCAAATTTTGAAACACTACATAGAAGTGCCATTTGTGTGTGATAACATTTCTAATACCAAATTTCATTAAAATCCACCTATATATAAGAAATAACGGCAGAATAAGTTTAACGTGGTTATCATTTTCGCATTACATCATACTAGGCATCGATTTGTCCAGATACCGTTTAAATTGGCCAGTACTTTCTGAGATATCCATAAAGAAGAAAAATTTTTTAGAAATTTGGGCCCCGATTTTGGGGGGACGAGTGGGAACACAAATTTAACCCCCAACAAAAAGACAGCAAACAGACAGAAAACAGAAAAGACACACACACAGACCAACACACACCCCCCACACACACACCCCCACACACACAAAACACACACACACACCAAAAACAGCCCCTTTTTTCGTTCCCCTTCTAAAGTACTCCCTTTTCTATAAAAAACGGAGTACAAAAACAAGGAAAATTTTTTGACATTCGGGGAAGGGGCAAAAAACAAAAACCCAAAAATTTAAAAAAACTAAAGGGGTTTCTTTTAATATTTTTGCCGATTAAAAAACAGCTCGAATAGTCCTGTAAAAAGAGGGAACAAAGGACAAAAAAATTCCTTCCTTTCCCAGGGGAAAAGGAAAAGAGAGGGGAAGAGAAGGGGGAAAGGAGAGAGAGAGAAACAAAAAGGGGGGGGGCAGACAAAAAGACAGCGAGTCAGAAAGAAAACAAACAAACGGTCATGAGAGAAGAGAGAGAAGAGAAGAAGAGAGAAAAGAGAGAAGAAGAAAAGAGAGACAACAGACCCGAGAGGGAAAACTGAGGAGACAGAGACAGAGACTCAGAGACGGGGAAAACAAAAGAAAAGGGGAGAAAACACAACACAACAGAGAGAGAGAGAGAGAGAGAGAAGAGAGACAGAAGAAAAAACGAAGAAAGACAGGGGGGGGGAGAGAGAGAAAGAAAGAGAAGAGAGAGAGAAAAAGAAAAAAGAAGAGAGAGAAGAGGGGAGAGAGAAAGAAGAGAAGGACACGGATCACCCTGTACTAACTCGCTACACACCCCCAAAAGAAAAATGCGCTCGGCACAAAAAAATCGGTGACTCCCATTTGGTCTACCCCATTTTTGTCTCTCCCATTTCGTCCCACTACTTTCCCATTTCGCCCATTTCCCAAAACTGACCAAAACTGCAAGGCCCCCCCCGGCTAACCAGTGTCCCCGTTTACTCCAAAGCAGAAACGATGTCCTTTTGATTAGGTAAGGGGGAAGCCCCAGGAGGACGAAGGACGAATGAAAAGAAAAGGGCCCTTAGGCCCAAACGTGCTCACACTTTTTTTGGGAGGGAAATGGGAAATAACCAAAAAAGGGGAATAACCCAAAATAACAATGACCAAACGCCCGCCTCTAAAAACCTGTTTGGGTAAAAACAAAAAAAAGCCATAAAACAAATTTTTTTCCTTCTCACATACGGGAATTCACACTCTGTAACGGGACTTTCAAAAACCCAAAGCAATCTATGAAAAAAAAATTCCGCGCACAAGATTTCTACTCATTTCCCTTGAAAAAGTGCCTAAACCCGAGGAGCGGGTCCGGATTCACCCCTTTTTCTCTGGGTCCGAACCGAATTCCACGGGTCCGCCTTTGGGCCAAAGCTGCACACTTCCTACTTGGCTTAAAATGGGTTTTAGAGTGTTTCGCAAAGAAAACTTATAAAGAAACTTGGGGCCCCTGCCCTGCACATGGGGGGACCATTTGAAGCCAAAAGATCACTTTCCCCCCCTGTCTGGGTTTTAAAACACTCAATTTTTTATGGCCCATTTTTCGCAACAGAAAAACCCAAAAAAACAAAACAAAAACCAACCCCCTTTAAATAGCCGCTACCCGGGGAAAAAAAGAAAAAACTCACCGGGCACTGTGAAAAAAAAAAACCGCCATTGTGAATAAAGAAACCCAAAAAACCCACACTGGGGAAATCATAACCGCCATTGGCAATAAAAAACAAAGACACGGAACCCCTGGTGAAAACAAACCGCCCTTGGCGAATAAAGAAACAAAGAAACGGGCACTGGGGAAAACATAAACCCCCTTTGGGGGAAAAAAAGGGAAAAAAAAAACACGGACCTGGTTTAAATCTAACCGCCATTGGGGAAAAAAAAACCAAAAACACGGACACTGGGAAAAATAAAAACCGAAATTTTGCGAACAAAGAAAAAAACCCCCCCAGACAATGGGAAAACATAACCGGGATGACAACAAAAAAACAAAACACAACACAGTTTAAAAACATAACCCAAATTTCGAATGAAGAAAACCACGGACACGGGAAAATCAAACCGCCCTTTCATGGCGAATAAAAACACAAACACTCAACATCGTTAAAAAAATAAACCCCCAATTTAAAGAAAAAAAGAAACAACAACGGACACTTTTGAAATCATAACCGGCATAAGCAAAAAAAGAAAAAAACCACGGAACCCCGGGAAATCATAACACTTTAGGGGAACAAAAAAAAAACACCAAAGGCCCCGGAATCATAACCCAAATTTGCGAACAAAAAACAAACCCCCAGACAATTGTGAAAACATAACCGGCATAGCGAACAAAGAACCAACCCCAAAGGAAAACCAGGGAAATCAAATTTCCCCACTGGGGAGAAAAAAAAACAACACAGTTTTTCAATCTAACCCCCATTGACGAACAAAAACACAAAAAACACAAAGGGATTTGGCGAAAAAAACACAAAAACACAGGGGAATTGGCGAACAAAGACAAAACAAAAACCGACACCAATAAAATATTAAAAGCAAAATTTATGAAGCAAGGAAACCAAAAAACCCCAACATCGTAATAACCCTAATCGCCCTGGGGACAAAAAAAATAAAGCAATTTCCCAAAAACCGCCATGTTTAAGGGGGGCAACACCATGGCGCGGTCCCGGGGATAAAAAGGGCAGCGAAAACCACAGGCTATTTAAATTTTAAACCCGAGCCCGGGAAATTATGAGTAGTCCCTACCCCATGCTGCCCCCTTAGCAAACCCCCCCCACCCAGCGACGGGGTGGCCCAAACCCTCCCCGAAATCTGAAACCAAACCATCCACCAGTCCATTAAAGTTTTTTTTTCTTTTTTTTTCTTTTTTCTTCTCCCCACGCAGGCTGATACTCCTGCGAAACACTCCCCGTTCAACAGACAAAGGGTTAAAACCCACTACCCAACAAAGGGGGTGGGTTTTTTTTTTTCGTGTAGGGCCGTTTTTTTAAAAAACCCGCCAAATTTTGGCGCCATATTCCAAATAAAGGGAAGGGCTTTCATTTTAAACGTGTCATCCAACCAACGGCCCCAAAAAGCCTTTCTTTTTAAATTTGGGGAAGGGGTTTTATTTGGGGTGCAAGTTATGCGTGCTTCACACACGGGAACCCCCGGTTGAAAAGTCCTCATTCGAAAGGGCTGTTTGGGGGAAAGGAGTCAAACCAATGTTAACTTTCCCAAAGGGGAAAAACCCCCGCACGAAACACCCGGCGGGGATTTTGAACCCAACCCCCGGGTCACCAAGATTTCATTCCCGGGGCTCTTCTACTCTACTGCGGCCCCCAGTCCATCAATCAAACGAACAGTCCATGCAAAGGGGTGACCAGTTTATCGCGTCAAAGGGCCAATTTGTTTTACATGAAATTTCCCGTCCCTAAACTTCTCTTTAAAGTTCATTCCCTTTTTCATTGGGCTTACAAAACCCTGGGGATTGTAGCAACCTCATGGCCCAACTGATGGTATCAGCAAAAACACATTTTTTCTGCCCACTGACGACGCCTTGATGAAACGAAACCCGATCAACCAAACAATAAACAAAAATTTTATAAAAGAATAAAAGTAACGATTGTAGAAAACATTTTTTTTTTTACTCATTTAATATAACAATTCCAAACACTCGTGACTGTAAACAATAATTTACCACATTTTAAAAAGTGTTTCTAAGGGTCCGGGGCCTAAAAACTACACAAACCCAAACACAAACAAAACCACCCCGTTTTCGACCCTATCTTTAAACGCCCTTTTTGCTCCAAAATGAAAGAAAGGGAAATTTAAATGCTCGTTCAATTTTTCTTTTGGGGGTTGTTTGTACTTGCCTTTAAAAAGACCCCTTTAGGTCCAAAAAAGCGCGTGTTTTTTTTTTGTGATTTGTTTGCCTACTTTTTTTCCCGGGGGGGCCTTTTAAATTTCTTTTTTTAAAATTTGTTTAATTTCCGACTGCAGGGCCCCACTTTGCAACCAAAACTAATTAAATTTACATCAATCTATCTTTTCAACGCCCTTACAACCCTCAACAATCAAACAGTCCCCAAAAAATAATTCTGATAGCCAAAAACAACAATCTAAATTATTATAAACTTTCCCAACAATCATCGATTGGGCCACGAGTCAAAAGTTAAAGCCTGGACACAAGAAAAATAAGTCTTTAATTTCCATCGTTAACGCCTCTATGTTTTAACCACCCCCGTCCACGGTTTTTATAGATGTCTGCCAAAAACACTAAAACACGAAATTTAAAAAATTTTTCCCTGATCACAAACAACACTCTTTACGTGTTTTCTGATCACAAGACAAACCTTTAAAAAAGGCCCCCTGATCACAAGACAAAACCTTTTTTTAAATTTTCCTGATCCAAGACAAAAAAAAGGTTTCCTGAAACACAAGACACAGGGGGTCCCTGTCCACAAATTTTCCCCCTGAAGTCTCGATTTAAAACAAAAGCTATAGAAGTTTCCCAGATCCCAAACACACTCTAAATAGAAAACAAACAGCAACTCTTTTAGAAAAATCATAAGACAGCAATTAAGATAATCAAAAAACCCCACTCATTAAAGATCATAAACGCACTTTAAAAAATTCCCCTGTTTCCAAAAAAACGCTTTTAAAGGTGGAATTTTCTGATTTACAAGCAACAAACTATAAACGCCCCTCTACCACAAGACCCAAAACCGGGAATGTCCCCTCCGATTCCCCACTCTGAAATGTCCCCTTTTGATTTTCAAAAACCTGGGAGAGTCCCCCCCATCAAGGACAACACTCTGGAAATTTTCTCTGATCACAAGGGCAACAACCCATAATGTCCCCCTCTGACACAAGAAAAACACTCTGTAATTCCCCTTTTGAAACAAAAGACAAAAACTCTATAAGTCCCTCCGATTACAAGAAAAACAAATCTTAATGGGCTCTCGAACACAAGACAACACCTAAATTCTCTCGATTACAACAAATCTATAGAGTCCCTCTGGGTTACAACACCCCTGTAGATTTTCTCTGATACAAGACAAAACTTTTTAGATGTCTCTCTCTTTCCCCAAGACAAAAACCCCTATAAAATTCCTACTCTGGGTTACCAAAAAAACCTAAAAGATGTCTCTCTCGATCAAAAACAACACCTGTAGATTTTTCTCTGTTTACAAACTCCAAAAATGGCCTCTCCCGATCACAAAAACAACACTCATAGATGTCCCCCCGATTACAAAAACCCCTATAGATGTTTCCCCCGAATTTTCAAAACTCTATAATGTCCCTCTCATCAAAAAACAACACCTGTAGAGTCCCCCCTATTAAACACTCTATAGATGTCCCTCGGATCACAAAACAACACTCTATATTTAAAAGGGCTCTCTGATCACAAGACAACACCAAAAAGAAGTCCCCTCTGATTACCAAAACTCCTATAGATTCCCCCTTATCACAACACTCTAAAGAGTCTCTCAATTTTTAAAACTCTAAAGAAGTCCTCTGAAACACAAAACAACACTCTTTGATGTCCCTGATCACAAGACAACACCTATAAGGGGGTCCACACAAACAACAATCATAGATGGGCTCTCGATCACAAAACAAAAACATTCTATAGGATGTCTCTCCTGATCACAAGGCAACACTCCCGTAGATGTCTCCCCTATCAAAAGACAAAACTCATAAAGCTCCGTTTACCAAAACAACATTCCATAGATGTCTCTCTCGGGCACCAAAACAACACTCTGTAATGTCCCTCTCCTTAAAAACAAGCCCAAAACCTATAGATGTCTCTCGACAAACACTCATAATGTCTCTCTGATCACCAAAACTCTATAGGGGCCCCTCCTGATCACAAAACAACACTCTTTAATGTCTCTCTTATCCCCAAAAAAACTCTAAAAGATGTCTCCTGATCACAAACAACACTCAAAATTTTCTCTGAAACACAGACCCAAAACCCCCTAAAAGATTCTCCCCTGGGTCACAAGACAACCCCCTATAAAATGTCCCCCCTGATCACAAAACAAAACTCTATAGTTCCCCCTTATCAAAACAACACTCTAAGATGTCCTCTGTTTCCCAAAACTCTATGATGTCTCCTGTTAAAAAACAAACCAAAAGAAAAACCTCTGATCACAAAACAAAAACTCTAAAAGAAAGTCTCTCTGATCAAAAACCTCTATAGACGTCTCTCTATCACAAACCCAAAACTCTATAGATCTCTCTGATCACAAACAACATTATAATGTCTCTCTGAACACAAACAACACTCCCATAGAATTTTCTCCGACACAAGACAAAAACCCCAAGTTTTCTCCCCCGATCAAAACAACACTCTATAGAGGGCTTCTCTGATCCAAAAAACACTCTATAGATGGTCCCCCTTGATCAAACACTCTAAAATGTCTCTCTGTCACAAAAACTATAAAGTCCTCACTGAAACAAAAGACAAAACACTGTACTGTCTCTGAAACACAAAACAAAATTCTATGATGTCCTCCTGTTTACAAAAACTCTATAGATTCTCTCTCTGATCACAACACTCTATAGGGTTTTCCTTTTGGGGGCACACACTCTAAAAAATGCTCTCTATCACAACACTCCAAAGATTCCCCCTCTCTGATCACAAGGGCAACACTCTATAAAGTCTCTCCAACACTAGACAAAAATTCAAAAGAGGCCCCTGATCACTAGAAAAACCCTTCTAGGTGTTTTCTCTGATCACAAACAACACCAAAAAGAATGTCTCTCTTATCACAAGACAACCCTGAGAAGTTCCCCCTCAGACACAACAAATCTTTTAATGGGCCTTCTGATCACAAGGGCCCCCATTCTATTAAATTTTCTCCTGATCACAAAAACAACATTCTATAGATGTCTCTCTGATCACAAGACAACATTCTACAAAAACAGATACTCTCAAGTTGCCTACGGCTTAGCAAGTAATTGTGTGTGTTTTTTCTACCTTAAGGCCCCGCGCAGGTGATGCCCTATCTTTTCTGGGTCAGAGAACAGACTACTGGGTCAGAGAGCAGACTACTGGGTCAGAGAACAGACTACCACGCAACACCACCCGAGTAAACACAGCAGCAGGCAGTGACTCCGCTAGTCGGTTGCCTTCCAACAGCCAGCCAGCCAGCCAGCCTGATACTGATAGCTCCCAGTGGACGACTGGCGCCGACACTCGATAGAATGAACCTGGCTGGGCCTCTATCATATAATGGAAGGAGGGAGTATTGGGGGAGTGGGAGGGGGAGGGGAAGGGGAGGGGAAGATAGACGGTAGGAGAGGAGGAGGAGGGGGGGGGGGGGGGGTTGGATGGGAGGGGTATGTGGGGCAGGCATGGCAGGCCAACGGCGAAGGAAGGAGACGGAATGAATGGCAAGGGAACAATGTCACAGGGTCCCCCCCCCCCTCCCCCCCCCCCCCCCCCCCGACAAATGAGACAGAAAAAGAAAGAAAGAAAGAAAAACAAACGTCCACTTTCACCCCCCCCCCCTCCTCCTCCAGAGAAATATTGGGAAAGTCGTTCAATCCCGAAGAGCCGGCTTAATTGGAACGCCATCCAGTTTGGTGGCTTCCAGGAAGACAAAAGGAGAGTCAACGTGACAGTCTGTATCAGCCGATTGCCCTCTTTTGCCATGAGGAAAAAACTAACAAATAAACAAACGAACAAACAAACAAACATTACGAAGCTAAAGGGACTAGACGTTTAGATAAGCTAGCGTCCTAGTGTGTGAACACGCATGCACATTAATTGTCCACGGGCGAGCAATTTCTCTCCAACTGGTGGATCGCAGTGACGTGCTTGTCCCATGCACCGCAACACCAGTCTTCTTCTTTCTTTGCGTGTCCACCTTCATCGAGTTGAAGATTCTGACACTTTTGTGCGTATGACCGTTTTTTTCCTTATCCCGCCATTAAGGCAGCCATACTCCAGCTTCGGGGAAGGTGCATGCGATGTGTAACGTGTCATCCATACCAACGGCCAAACTGGCCTTCTCTTCCCAAAGTTGGTGATGGGATTGTACATGTGTGCAAGATGTGCGTGCGTTCACACACGGAACCTCGGTTTATAGCCTCATTCGAAGGACTATATGGGGAATGGAGTCAGAACCAATGTTAACTCCGAGGAAAAATCCCCCTGTACCGAAATTCGAACCCGTAACCTCAGGATCACGAGTCCGGCGCTCTACCCACTGAGCTATTCCGGCCCCTAAGTCGCTGGAACACCTACCAGTCCCAGGCTCATGGTGGATGTTGCCGAAGCAGGCTTGATGAAACCACGTCTGAAACACTGGCTCCACTCAATCCACAGTAACACGCAGGAGAACGTAGACCTTCGCTCAAACCACGGAATCCAGGATCCGTCCTTGAATCCGATTCAGCATCACGGATCCGGATCCGCGCCAGAATTTCATGGCTTGGTTCTCAAGGCCCACGTTTCGTAGTTCCATCCAGTTTCGCTAACGTGAGGTCGGTACTCTGGGGGCGTCAGCGTACTGGACGAATCGTAATTCGGCCACTTGATCTGGATCCGTAGCACAATTTACATAGGCGTGTTCTTTCTTGGGCCACAGTTTATATTCACCATCAACTCTCGATGAAATCGATTTTGGCGCGCGCGTGTGTGTGTGTGAATGCGTTTGTGTGTGTATGTGTGTGTGTGTGTGTGTGTGTGTGTGTGTGTGTGTGTGTGTGTGTGTGTGTGTGTGTATGTGTGTGTGTGTGTGTGTGTGTGTGTATGTGTGTGCGTGCGTGCGTATGTGTGAATATGCGTGCGTACGTGCGTGTGTGCGTGAATGTGTGTGCGTGCGCGTGCGTCCGTGTGTGAGTGAATGTGTGTGCGTGCGCGTGCGTCCGTGTGTGAGTGAGTGTGTGCGTGATCTTGCACTCGTGTGATCTTGCACTCGTGTGGTCTTGCACCCTTGTGAAACCACAAAATCTTCTTGGGGGGAAGGTGACAGTACAACGCTGGTAAGACAACCAACCTATGGACACACAAGAACCGTGCAAATCTGTCCGCCTTTCCGTCTCAATCCTAGCAGGCTCTGACAGGACCCAAAACGCAACGGAGAAGCCAAGAAGAAGAAGACACCGAGTTACCCCCCCCCCCACCCCCACCCCCAACACACACACACACACACACACACACACACACACACACACACACACACACACACACACAGAGCCTGGGGGCTAGCCGGCCGGCCTAACAGGCGGATTACGTACACGTGCACCCTGGCTTGCACTCACTTTGTCAGGGGGACATCAGCATCTCCCAGGCAGATCAAAGGCTCGCCACTTCCCATCACAACTGGGGAAATCACTGTCTCCTCCCTCACCCTTCCGCCGATCCCCCCTCGGGAAGACGGTTCGGTCTTCATCCGTGTTCGTTGCTTTGTCTGTCTGTCTGTCGGTTGGTCTGTCTGTCTGTCGGTCTGTCTGTCGGTGTCAGCAGAATCGCACGAAAACTACTGAAGCGAGGTGACGGAAATCAGATGGAGATAGGAAAGATGACTATCATGCTGCGCCCCGGAAGAAAATCCCCCCCCCCACCCCCTACCCCCCCCCCCCCCCCCATTTGTGCCCTTTGAACCAGCAGTCCTCTCTGCAGATACCTGATATGTTTTGAAGATCTGCAGATACCTGATATGTTTTGAAGATCTGCAGATACCTGATATGTTTTGAAGATCTGCAGATACCTGATATGTTTTGAAGAGAACTTGAACTGGGGGGATTGAAAACTCACCTTTACATGGGGCTTGCTCCTCAGTCATCACTTTTTTTTAAAAAAAGATAGTGATTTGTACTCCTGGGGAAAAAAGACTGCCTGTCACTTCGGGCGGAAGCAGCGGACCAGCTAAGTGGAGAGAGAGAGAGAGAGAGAGATAGAGAGAGAGAGAGAGAGAGAGAGAGAGAGAGAGAGAGAGAGAGAGAGAACAACGAAATTTTATTTTACCTGGGTAATGAGATAACCAATACAAATGCTTTTTTTTTTCACCCAGCCCTCGGGTGAGAGAGAGAGAGAGAGAGAGAGAGAGAGAGAGAGAGAGAGAGAGAGAGAGAGAGAGAGAGAGAGAGAGAGAGACAGAGAGATTAGCAAAGAGGAGAAGAGGATGAAGAAATATGATAGAGAGAGAGAGAGAGAGACGGAGAGCGAGAGAGAGCGAGAAGAGAGAGAGAGAGAGAGATGAACTCTTTTTTTTAACTATTTGCAGACTCGTAAATCACTGATCAAGGAGGCCAGCACCATGTACATTGGAGGTGTTACTTGGAAATAGCCCCATGCAGCCTTGAGATGCTTCAGGAGCAATGAGCCTTGGACACAGCCCCTCGCAGCCTTGAGATGCTCCAGGAGCAATGAGCCTTGGATTGTCAGCCCCTCGCAGCCTTGAGATGCTCCAGGAGCAATTAGCCTTGGACTGTCAGCCCCTCGCAGCTTTGAGATGCTCCAGAAGCGATGAGTCTTGGATTGTCAGCCCCTCGCAGCCTTGAGATGCTCCAGAAGCGATGAGCCTTGGATTGTCAGCCCCTCGCAGCCTTGAGATGCTCCAGAAGCGATGAGCCTTGGACTGTCAGCCCCTCGCAGCTTTGAGATGCTCCAGAAGCGATGAGTCTTGGATTGTCAGCCCCTCGCAGCCTTGAGATGCTCCAGAAGCGATGAGCCTTGGATTGTCAGCCCCTCGCAGCCTTGAGATGCTTCAGGAGCGATGAGTCTTGGATTGTCAGCCCCTCGCAGCCTTGAGATGCTCCAGAAGCGATGAGCCTTGGACTGTCAGCCCCTCGCAGCTTTGAGATGCTCCAGAAGCGATGAGTCTTGGATTGTCAGGACCTCGCAGCCTTGAGATGCTCCAGAGCAACGAGCCTTGGATTGTCAGCCCCTCGCAGCTTTGAGATGCTCCAGAAGCGATGAGTCTTGGATTGTCAGGACCTCGCAGCCTTGAGATGCTCCAGGAGCAACGAGCCTTGGATTGTCAGCCCCTCGCAGCTTTGAGATGCTCCAGAAGCGATGAGTCTTGGATTGTCAGGACCTCGCAGCCTTGAGATGCTCCAGGAGCAACGAGCCTTGGATTGTCAGCCCCTCGCAGCTTTGAGATGCTCCAGAAGCGATGAGTCTTGGATTGTCAGGACCTCGCAGCCTTGAGATGCTCCAGGAGCAACGAGGCTTGGATTGTCAGCCCCTCGCAGCTTTGAGATGCTCCAGAAGCGATGAGTCTTGGATTGTCAGGACCTCGCAGCCTTGAGATGCTCCAGGAGCAACGAGCCTTGGATTGTCAGCCCCTCACAGCTTTGAGATGCTCCAGAAGCGATGAGTCTTGGATTGTCAGCCCCTCGCAGCCTTGAGATGCTTCAGGAGCAATGAGCCTTGGACACAGCCCCTCGCAGCCTTGAGATGCTTCAGGAGCAATGAGCCTGGGGTTGTCAGCCCCTGGCAGCCTTGAGATGCTCCAGAAGCAATGAGCCTTGGATTGTCAGCCCCTCGCAGCCTTGAGATGCTTCAGGAGCAATGAGCCTTGGACACAGCCCCTCGCAGCCTTGAGATGCTTCAGGTGCAATGAGCCTTGGACTGTCAGCAGCGACCACAGTCGCGGTCATACATACCTCTCTCCACGGGAAAGAATGGCTGCTGTCGAGACAAATTTGGATTGGAAATGTGATGAGATGATTGACCTCAGCGAAAAGTATGTATTATTTTTGGTGACTGAAAAGAAAAGAGCGTCCCCCTCCCCCTTGTGGAAATTTGATGAGATGATCGTCCTCACGAAAAGAATGTATCATTTTTGGTGACTGAAAAGAAAAGGGAGTTTTTTCCCCAATGGAAATTTGATGAGATGATTGTCCTCACGAAAAGAATGTATCATTTTTGGTGACTGAAAAGAAAAGGGAGTTTTTTTCCCCAATGGAAATTTGATGAGATGATTGTCCTCACGCTCACGAAAAGAATGTATTATTTTTGGTGACTGAAAAGGAAGTTTTTTTTCCATTGGAAATTTTATGATATGATTGTCCTCACGAAAAGAATGTATCATTTTTGGTAACTAAAAAGAAAAGAGCGTTTTTTCCCCATTGGAAATTTGATGAGATGATTGTCCTCACGCTCACGAAACGAATGTGTCATTTTTGGCGACTGAAAAGAAAAGGGATTTTTTTTCCCTCATTGGAAATTTGATGAGATGATTGTCCTCAGCGAAAAGAAGTATCATTTTGGTGACTGAAAAGAAAAGGCAGTACCCCCCCCCCCCCCCCCCAATTGGAAAATGTAAAGAGAATTGGGATCTGTGAAGCTAGAATGGACTGTGGTTTATGAAAGGCAAATTGGTCGTCTGTAAGACCTGAAAAGAAGTTGATCAAATATGTCATTGAGGCCAGTCTGACCTTGATATATTTCTGTGACAAAAATTTTCACACGTCGTATAAAAGGGAAAAAAATTACTATTGTTGTGACGTCTTGTTGAATCATATATTGGGAAAATAAAATAACAAGAGGAAATATGAAATCCCCCCCCCCCCCCCCCCTTCGCGCCAAAAAAAAAAATAAAAAAAATGAGGGCGAATAGAAAGAAGGGAAAAAACTTTCTTAAAGTAAAACTTTTTTTTTTTTTTTTTTTTTTTTTACTACCGGAGAGAAATGTAAAACTGCATTCTAGTCTGTTACATTGAAAGAAAGGAGTCCGATGTGTTGTTGCATGCTGGGCGAATGATCGTCTCTGCGTGCATGTGAGTGTGTGCTTGGGGACCGTACCGTCATGTGACAGTGGTGACCCCGACATGTGACAGTGACCCAAGGATGAACTCTTTAGAATTTTTAGGTGCGGATCCGTTTTTTTTTCTTCTTCTCCACATGACCTGTCTTTTATTCAATTCTCAAAGGACAGATCAGGGATCCGACCAGCACAATGACATGAACACTAGGAAGCGGATGTTCCAGCCAACTTGATGGACAAACGGAATCTGGCTCGTGAACGAACTCGTTGAATCTGGGTACGGATCCTGGATCCGTTCAACCTTGGTAGAGGTCTGCAATTTCTCCCAGAGTGCCCTTCTGCCTCAGGTTTAGTTAAAGCACTCTCTCTCTCTCTCTCTCTCTCTCTCTCTCTCTCTCTCTCTCTCTCTCTCTCTCTCTCTCTCTTTCTTTCTCTCTCTCTCGTTGTCTCCCACATTTAGTTTACGGCACTGTCTCTCAATCTCTCTCTCTCTCTCTCTCTCTCTCTCTCTGTGTGTGTGTGTGTGTGTGTGTGTGTGTGTGTGTGTGTGTGTGTGTGAGAGAGAGAGAGAGAGAGAGAGAGAGAGAAGAGAGAGAGAGAGAGAGAGAGAGAGAGAGAGAGAGAAAGAAGAAGAAGAAGAAGAAGAAGAAGAGAGAGAAGAGAGAGAAGAAGAAGAAGAGAAGAAGAAGAAGAAGAAAAGAAGAAGAGAAGAGAAGAGAGAGAGAAGAGAGAGAGAGAGAGAGAGAGAGAGAGAAGAGAGAGAGAGAGAGAGAGAGAGAGAGAGAGAAGAAGAGAGAGAGGAGAGAGAGAGATTCCGACTCCCAATCTTAACTAGACTCCCTAAACGCCTTCGCATATCCAATTCGTACAGCGAGGACATTGCACCGCAGAGAGTGCTGTACCTCACAATAGCACTAACGTTTCAAGGACTGCCTCAAAGTGTCCCTCAAAGGCCTGGACATCAACCTCAACACCTGGGAGTCGCTTGCCCTGGACCGCCAAGCCTGGCGAAGCAGCGTCACAAAGGGTGCATGTACATCAGAGAAGAGACGCACAGCAACGCTGAGAGAAAGCGAGCCGCGCGCAAGGCCAGAGCTACCTCCACCTCCACTGTAGCACCCACCCACATGTGTCCCACATGTGGGCGTTCCTTCCGGGCCCAGATCGGCCTCACCAGCCACCTACAGACCCACACTCAGCAATCTTCCATCTGAGACTGAAGTCATGGTCATCTTCGAAATCGAAGGACGAACAACCAACCAATAACGTTCCATTGGTTTTCTTACTTCCTCTGCGGTCAATTTTTTTGGTCGCGTCAGATCCTGTCGCCACGACGAACCCCCGCAGTCTTCTCCAGGTCTCCACGGATGCCCCAAAGCTGCATCTTGCGGCTCTGGGCCCTCTGGCCTGGTTTGACGCCGTAGAACATCATGGGCTGGACAGTGTTGGAGGAGGATGTGTTCGGGGGCCCAGTGCCTATTATTGGTCAAGGAGCCGCTAACATTTCCCTCTTGGACGTGAGCCGACAAAAAGACTCCGTGGACCATAATTCATGTACCAGCGAATACTGATGGCTATCTTCGCAAGACAGTGGACCCTCAGAATAGGAGTCCTAAAATCCGACTCTCGTTTTCTGCATGGAAAGGATCTAGACAATCGTAAATTCACCGTTTTTTCTAAAAGTTGACTGTTGAAAATAGGGAGCTATATTGTTATAAACCAGTAAGCTCAGGAATCAATGTGTACACATCGGGATAGGATTTTACAAGGTCACCAGACGTCCGTTTTCTGTATCTCGACAGTCGTACACTCACCATTTTCTAAAAGCTGATTGTTGAAAATAGGGAGCTAGTTCTTGTTATAAACCAAGATGCAAAGCATATAAACGTACTCCCAGTTTATCTTGAATACGCTGGGGGAGGGGAGGGGGAGCTGAAATACGTCACAATCAAACATGCGTCATAATGTATTTCGTCACTGAGACATTCCATAAAGAAGAAAAACGTCACAATCAAACATGCGTCATAATGTATTTCGTCACTGAGATATTCCATAAAGAAGAAAAACCCGTTTTGGGCCGTTATAGCCGTTAGTAACGGCTATTCTGGTAAAATAAAACATCGGGCATCATCCGTGACCCATAATGAACATACCTACAAATGTTCAGAGAGATCGGCCCGGAAGTTTTGTCTGGAGCGAGTGGAACACATTTTGACCACGGACAGACACACAGACAGCATTTCTTCGTTCGCATTGTAAAGTATTCCGTGCTCTATAAGAACTGGGAGTACAATAAGGTCGATTATAAACGTTTTCTTTCTTACTTTTCCTTTTTTTTTTTTTGGTGCCCCTTTTTCTTCTTTCAACTTTCCTACGTAAAAAATGCTGTTGAATGAATAAAATTGACTGTCTTCGAAACATGTCCATTGACGGAAGGGGTTAGGGAAGCTGGGTAAGGGGGAGTAAATCAAGTGTGGCCTGTGTGTCACTGGTGTGTATCTCGCGCTCGTGAGGGTGCTTATGCATCAGAACGCGTGTGCGTGCGTGCATGTATGAATGCATGCGTGTGTGCAATGAGGTGGGGAAAACTTTACAACCAACGACTCTTGTGATCGCTGTAGGTCTAGTATGGAGGTTGAACTGACGAAAGCAGCCATTACATCAGAAATCCTCATTCCCAGAAGATGGAGTATGGCTGCCTTAAAGGCGGATAAAAAACCGGTCATACACACAAAACTCCGCTGCCTGTCTATACAGGCAGTGTCCACAGGAGTATCAGCCTGCGTTCGCAGAAAGAAAGGAAAGAAAGAAAGAAATCCTCAAACATAAACTTGCTGTTCTCTCTGATTAGAACCGTAAGATGCACTGCACGCGGGGCCATCTGTGTTTTCCAGCGGTATGTTAAGAAAATAAACTGCATTTCCCTTTCGATTTGTTCGAAACCCTGTAAATCACTCATTGGCAAGTTTGTGCAGGCGATCTTTGATCTGCTACAGTTAAAAAGCGCTCTGCACAATTGTACAGTCAGCGGATTTGCTCTTCTGTCAAATTTCCATACGGTCACCTGACGCCTGAAGCCATTGGGTTTCAAAGGTTACTTTGTTTGTCATGACGCTCAAAACGCCAGTGAAGGAGAGCTCTTGTTTCATGAGGCGAATCATAGCCCATCTCACATACCACACACGCACACTCACACATACACACACGCGCGCGCGCGCACGCTTAATAATGGAGGGGTGATGGAGTGGGGGCAATTTTTCTACTGGCAAAAGAAAAAGAAATAAAAGAAATAAATGAAGGAAAGAAGAAGAAAAAGAAGAAGAAGAAGAAGAAGAAGAGAGGAAGCAGCAG
>CM031624.1:22090249-22092749 GCA_018398815.1 Conus ventricosus
AGACCGCCCTCTACACCAGGCGACTCGCTGACGTAGACAGTATTCGTTTTGGAGTTACGGGCCTGTAATTATTATCACCACGGGAGCAAGAGTTAGCCTTCTTGTTGGTTGTTCTTTACTGTTCCCTTGCCTCATTTTAACATCCCCTTTCATTTCAATGACATCGAGGTTACCTGTTTCTGTTCGTCCCTGTACTTGTATGACTACCATTCAAGATCGAGCAGGTTGAGGGTGTCTTGAATAAAATGTTCACTACTATTTGTTCATTTTCCCCAGTTGTTATTGTGTAGATGTGTCCAGTACAGGATATAGAGGCAAGCCTGGAACATCCTTTTAAGGGGGGGATGTCTCCTTGTTAGTTCTGTGTGCTCTGTGCTGCCATTTCTGCTCGTCAGTTCCGTGTCGTGAGCAGCATTCGTTGTGGAGTTATGGGCCTGTGTTTGTTTCCTCGTGGGAGCAGGAGTTGGCCTGCTTTGTTTTGTTGTTCACTGTTGACTGTTCCCTCCCTGACTTCAGATTTCCTTTCGACAAGAGTCAACGTTTATCACTACTTCAGCGTTTTATCACTACTTCAACGTTTATTACGACTTCAACGTTTATCACGACTTCAACGTTTATCACTACTTCAGCGTTTATCACTACTTCAACGTTTATTACGACTTCAACGTTTATCACGTCTTCAACGTTTATCACTACTTCAACGTTTATCACTACTTCAACGTTTATCATTACTTCTCCTCGGAGATGGAGTATGGCTGCCTTAATGGCGGGATAAAAAAAAAAGGTCATACACACAAAACTCCACTGCCTGTGTATACAGGCAGTGTCCGCAGGAGTATCAGCCTGCGTACGCAGAAAGAAAGAAAGAAAGAAAGAAAGAAAGAAAGTTTATCATTACTTCAACGATTTTCACTACTTCAACGTTTATCATTACTTCAACGTTTCTCATTACTTTAGCGCAACAAACCCCGTCAGGCTTTCAACTGGAAAGGTTTTGCCAAAAAAAAAAACACTGTGCAGACTGCCCACAACAGCAGTCAACTCGTAGCCTTCATTACTCCAGCCACAGCAGTGGCGTTGTCTCTGAAGTTGGCTGGTCTGTTTGGCTGTTGGTCTGTTTGCCTGTTGGTCTGTTTGCCTGTTGGTCTGTTTGCCTGTTGGTCTGTTTGCCTGTTTGCCTGTTGGTCTGTTTGCCTGTTGGTCTGTTTGCCTGTTGGTCTGTTTGCCCGTCTGTTTGTCAGCAAGATGAATGTCAAAACCTTCTGAACCGATCCGAAAGAAACTTTGACGAGAATGTGGCACGACCATGAACCCGTGAAAGATTGAATTCAAGGATTAGGGGGCCGGATAGCTCAGTTGGTAGAGCGCCGGACTCGTGATCCTGGGGTTGCGGGTTCGAATTTCGGTATAGGGGATTTTTCCCTCGGAGTTAACATTCATTTGGTTCTGACTCCATTCCCCATATAGTCCTTCGAATGAGACTATAAACCGAGGTTCCGTGTGTGAACGCACGCATAACATCTTGCACACACGTAAAATCCCATCACCAACTTTCGGAAGAGAAGGCCAGTTTGGCCGTTGGTATGGATGACACGTGACACATAGCATGCACCTTCCCCGAAGATGGAGTATGGCTGCCTTAATGGCGGGATAAAAAAGGGTCATACACACAAAACTCCACTGCCTGGCTATACAGGGAGTGTCCGCAGGAGTATCAGCCTGCGTACGCAGAAAGAAAGAAAGAAAGAATTCAAGGGATGACCCAGGAATGCCTTTCCCGCCCCCCCTCCCTCCCCCCTCCTTCACGTTCCTTAACATTACGGGGCCACAACAATGTTACATGTCACATTTTCGCACATTCCATACATTGGACTGTACGAGCTGGTAGGATCTGGTGAAGATCCAGCTCACTGCAACACACACACACATGCACACACACACATGCACACACACACACACACACACACACACACACACACACACACACATGCACACACACACACACACACATACACACACACACACATGCACACACACACACACACACACATGCACACACACACATGCACACACACACACACATGCACACGCACTTCTGCACACGCAGACATACACACACACGAGAACACACACACACATGCACACGCACTTCTGCACACGCACACACGCACGAGCACACACACACGTGCAGACACACACACACACACAAACAACGCGCACACATGCCTGCGCGCACACACACATACACGCGCACACACACACATACGCCCACGCACACACATGGGCCCATGCTCACACATCATACACACACACACACACACACGTGTATATCCACCACAGACACACACAAAAACCCCCCCCAAAATGGTAGGTAGGCACTCAAGGTCTGACCAGCGCGTTGGGCTAATGCGTAGGTCAGACATCCGCCGAGTCGTAGCCATGAGACCCTCTTCTTCAATTGTGTCATCTTTGTTGTTAATTCATTTATCCATCAGCTTCA
>CM031624.1:22097749-22113181 GCA_018398815.1 Conus ventricosus
TACTCTCTCTCTCTCTTTCTCTCTCTATCAGGAACCCATACTCTCTCTCTCTCTTTCTCTCTATCAGGAACCCATACTCTCTCTCTCTCTTTCTCTCTATCAGGAACCCATACTCTCTCTGTCTCTTTCTCTCTCCTCTCTATCAGGAACCCATACTCTCTCTCTCTCTTTCTCTCTATCAGGAACCCATACTCTCTCTCTCTCTTTCTATCAGGAACCCATACTCTCTCTCTCTCTCTTTCTCTCTCTATCAGGAACCCATACTCTCTCTCTCTTCTCAGGAACCCATACTCTCTCTCTTTCAATCAGGAAACCATACTCTCTCTCTCTCTCTTTCTCTATCAGGAACCCATACTCTCTCTCTCTCTTTCTCTCTATCAGGAACCCATACTCTCTCTCTTTTCTATCAGGAACCATACTCTCTCTCTCTCTTTCTCTCTATCAGGAACCCATTCTCTCTCTCTTTCTCTCTCTATCAGGAACCCATACTCTCTCTCTTCTCTTTCTCTCTCTATCAGGAACCCATACTCTCTCTCTCTCTTTCTCTCTATTCAGGAACCCATACTCTCTCTCTCTCTCTCTTTCTCTCTCTATCAGGAACCCATACTCTCTCTCTCTCTCTTTCTCTCTCTCAGGAACCCATACTCTCTCTCTCTCTCTTTCTCTCTCTCAGGAACCCATACTCTCTCTCTCTCTCTTTCTCTCTCTATCAGGAACCCATACTCTCTCTCTCTCTCTTTCTCTCTCTCAGGAACCCATACTTCTCTCTCTTCTTTCTCTCTCTATCAGGAACCCATACTCTCTCTCTCTCTCTAGGAACCCATACTCTCTCTCTCTCTCTTTCTCTCTCTTCAGGAACCCATACTCTCTCTCTTTTCCTTTCTCTCTCTCAGGAACCCATACTCTCTCTCTCTCTCTTTCTCTCTCTCTATCAGGAACCGATACTCTCTTTCTCTCTCTCTATCAGAACCCATACTCTCTCTCTTTTCTCTCTCTCTCTCAGGAACCATACTCTCTCTCCTCTCTTTCTCTCTCTATCAGGAACCCATACTCTCTCTCTCTTTTCTCTCTCTATCAGGAACCATACTCTCTCTCTCTCTCTCTCTTGTTATTTGCAGATGATATTATATTAATATCTGAAACGCAAGTAGGGTTGCAAAATCAGCTGAATAATTTGTATGAATCATCAACTAAATTGAAATTAAAAGTTAATATGAACAAAAGTAATATAATTGTTTTTCGTAAAGGCGGTTTTCTTGCAGCGCACGAACACTGGCATTTGGGCGGTTCTGAAATGAAAGTAGTCAACACATACAAATATTTAGGACTCTATTTTTCTACAAAATTGAGTCTCTCATCCTCCTGTGGTGACCTAGCTGCACGGGGTAAAAAGGCGGTTATTGGTATATTGACATTATTATATAATTATGATATCCAGTCTATTGAAATTTTTTGTAAACTCTTTGATGCTAGAGTGCAGCCAGTACTTCTATATGGGTCAGAAATTTGGGGTCTTGATGAAAGTATAAAATACATAGAAAAAGTACACTTGTTTGCATTTAAACGCTTTCTAGGTGTCACAGAAAGGACTGCTAATGCGGTGATTTATGGAGATACTGGTAGATTCCCATTGTATGTGAATGCATACACTAGATCAATTAAATACTGGATCAAACTGACACGGATGAATGAAAATCGCCTCCCTACAAAGCTTACCTGATGCTACTTAATTTGGACGAGAAAGGTAAAAAGAACTGGGTAACCAACATTCGATTAGTTTTGTTTCAGTTTGGATTTGGATATGTGTGGGAAAATCAAGGTGTAGAATCAGTTGACCATTTCATTAATTGTTTTAGACAAAGACTGATAGATTGTTACTGGCAGGATTGGGACAGTCGAATTTGTTGAAGTGAAAGATTTACAATGTACAGATCATTCAAAACGAATCATACCCAAGAACTGTATTTTGCAATTGACACAAACAGACTTGTAAAGCAAGCGCTTGTTAAATTCAGGTTTGGAGTGAGTAATATCAAATCGCACTCACTTCGATACAAAAATTATAGAGATGTAGAATTAATTTGTCCCATGTGTAATAATAACCAAGAAGATGAAATCCATTTTAGTTTGTGTTGCCCACTCCTCAGTGACCTTCGACGTGATCTCATACCACTCAAATACTATAGAGAGCCAAATGCTTTTAGATATACATTGTTAATGTCTTCAAAGAATCCAAAAATAGTAAAACAGTTTGCGATATTTCTTTACCTAGCTTTTAAACGTAGGGATGCAACTGTGAACGACTAGATATGCTGGAAAGAACACGACTGACAAAATGATCGTAGGATGCCCGAGGTGTAATTTATAACTTTGTATGTCCTTGGTTCTGAGCTGGTTTATGTTGTTTGCCTCTTTTGTAATGTAAGAGTGTACGATTGTTTCTTTTCTATTTTCTTCTTTAAATGTCTTTGACTAATTCATATTATTGTTCAGCCATTTGTTGAGGCCTAGATGCTAAACGAATAAACCATTTATGTCTTATGTCTCTTTCTCTCTCTATCAGGAACCCATACTCTCTCTCTCTCTTTCTCTCTCTATCAGGAACCCATACTCTCTCTCTCTCTCTTTCTCTCTCTATCAGAACCCATACTCTCTCTTTCTCTCTATCAAGAACCCATACTCTCTCTCTCTCTTTTTCTCTCTATCAGGAACCCATACTCTCTCTCTCTCTTTCTCTCTCTATCAGGAACCCATACTCTCTCTCTCTCTCTTTCTCTCTCTATCAGAACCCATACTCTCTCTTTCTCTCTCTCTATCAGGAACCCAACTCTCCTCTTTCTCTCTCTCAGGAACCCATACTCTCTCTCTATCAGGAACCCATACTCTCTCTCTCTCTCTTTCCTCTCTCTCAGGAACCCATACTCTCTCTCTTTTCCTCTCTATCAGGAACCCATACTCTCTCTCTCTCTCTCTCTTTCTCTCTCTATCAGGAACCCATACTCTCTCTCTCTCTTTCTCTCTATCAGAACCCATAACTCTCTCTCTCTTTCTCTCTCTATCAGGAACCCATACTCACTCTCTCTCCTCTCTCTCTCTCTCTCTCAGGAACCCATACTCTCTCTCTCTCTCTCTCCTCAGGTACCCACACTCATTCTCTCTCTCTGTCTCTCTCTCTCAGGAACCCATACTCTCTCTCTCTCTCTTTCTCTCTCTCTCTTGTTCATTTTCAACGTGGCACCCTGACATGATTCCCCTTTGTGCCCCCTTCCCCCTGACATGGCAAAATGCCTGGCACGTTTAAAACTTCCACAAGTACCGGTTTCAGTTTCAGTTTCATCAAGGAGGCGTCACTGCGTGCGACTATCCATACACGCTACACCACATCCGCTAGTTTTGAGACCACACTACGCATGATTTGATGCTGATGGATAAATGAATTAACAACAAAGATGAGACAATTGAAGAAGAGGGTCTCGTGGCTACGACTCAGCGGATGTCTGACCTAACGCATTAGCCCAACGCGCTGGTCAGACCTTGAGTGCCTACCTACCATTTTGTTTTCTTTTTGATGACCGATGTGCGGTCGGCTGAGCTATGAACAACATTGCCTTACCTCACCTCTGTATCAGGTACCCATACTGTCTCTACCCCCTGTCTCTCAGGAACCCATACACACACACTCTCTCTCCACTTTCTCTTTCTTTGTGTACGCCCCCCCCCCCCCCCCCCCTCTCATTCTCCTCATGTCACAGGTACCCATTTCTCTCTCTCTCTCTCTTTTCTCTCTCTGTCCGGCCCGGCGGAGATTCGAACTTGCAACCCCAGGATCACCAAGATTACGAGTCTCTCTCCTCTCTCTCTCTCTCACCCCCTTTTCTCTCTCTCTCTCTCTCTCTCCTCTCTCTCTCTCTCTCCTCTCTTATTTACAAATGCACTTGCATGTGTTGAGTGATGTGATTTGTCCAATTCTGTTAACTTCCTTCCAGTGACAGACTGAAACCCCCCTCCCCAACTCTCCTTCTCCTCCCCTCAGCCCCCCCCCCCCCCCCCAGCCCCCTCCCAGAAGGTCCGATCATCCTTCCTAAACTTGAAGCTCTCTCAGCATGACATAGCTTACGAGCTTACAGACCTGATAATGACAGTGATAATGGCTGTCATCAGACGGTAATCATGACGTGTGGACAGCAGTTTTCACGTCGAGACAATTTGACGCTGTGAAAACACCAGACAATAAGGAAATGGACGAAAACGACCCTATGACCCCTTGTGACTCTTTAGCGATGAAAACGATTCGTCATGGCCCGTTATACCTATGCATACCTCAGTGCATGCGCGTGTGCCACACTCTTTTTCGTGTGAGTATTGAAATTTACCATTGTCCAGGACGGGGGAAATCGTGATGGTATTGCTTAAGTGCACTAAGTTGATGTATTATTAGTCAGGCTTAACACACCAAGGGTATCGTTGCACTCATACACGCATATGCACACTCATGCGCACACCAAACATTCACCTCTCTCTGGGAATGGGATGTCACGCATTCGTTTCTCTTCTAACACGACTGAGAACAAGAAATACAATTTCTATGCTACTTATAATTAATCATGTACAATCAAATCACACACAATGAAATATCAAAACATAAAAGATCAATACATCCTAATCCCGGGTTATAATGAAAAGACTTCTTACCTGGCCAGGTTTTCACACACACAACCACGCTTTCACACCACACCACAGTTCTTGAACAAGTTTCTTCAAGTCTTCTTCAGCACTGCTTGATGTGTGACGCCCTTGGTTGACTGGCTCCAGGTTTCAGGACTGGGTCTTCGTGGTCGTCTCGGGGATCTCGACGTAGAACTCTTCTTCTTCGTCTCCTTCACCCACCTCTGGGTTCAAATTCAGTTTGTCTGTCTCCACCCACCTCTGGCTTCAAACCTAGTTTCCTTCTCTTCCACTTGTCTTTAACTCTAAGACCTTGCTGTCTCTTCTATCTCCCAGACCACGTTTCTCTCGACCCTTTCTCTGTCCTGCTCACATCCTCTCCTCTCTCCTCCTCTGCCTTCTCTCTCTCTCTCTCTCTCCT
This sequence comes from Conus ventricosus, assembly GCA_018398815.1. Lineage (NCBI taxonomy): Eukaryota > Metazoa > Mollusca > Gastropoda > Neogastropoda > Conidae > Conus > Conus ventricosus. The sequence goes on from CM031624.1 coordinate 22,102,836, forward strand.
GGTGTTGTTCTCTCGACACGTTGTTCTCCCTCAGTTTATATAGGGAGGGAAACAAAGGATTCCCCTTCGGGCCATGCCTTTGTCCACGCTGCTTCTCAAGCCCCTAGTTCACAAGTACCCTGAATTCTCCACTCGCTACATTCCACACACATCAGCATTTACACACACCCCTACCTAATTGATTAGCAAACACACTCTTAGCCCCAGATGGACATCGAACATTCCCGCCGACTTCGTGGTCAGTTAACACAGTAATTATCTTAAGGAGGGTTACTACAACCTCCACACGCATTCAGCTAGCCTGACAATAGAACCAACACAGTGACCCACGGCAATACCATCTGAACAAATCCAAGGCCCCCTGCTCTCACTGACTGTTTACACAAGAACCTCAGCTGACCGAGCATTTAGCACTCACTTGGGCCCCGAGGTCGTAGTGGTTACAACCCTTCCCCTTTCGCCACTGGGCAGGTCCGAACTCTCTCCTAGGTGTTGTTTGTCATCTGACCACTTCGGCCGTGTGCGGTGGGTAACGTACCCTGGTTAATTGGTCAATTACTTATTTGTATACCACGTACACTGTCCCTTTGTCTCCAAGCGTCTAATGCCTTTTGAGAGGTTTCACGCTCCTTGACAAATTCCCCCCACTCGAAGACAATGCCCTGCATTGGCTAAAACTTAACATTCAAGGAGATGAAACTCATAATTTTCCCATTAAACCAGTGCTAATATCGCCTCTCATAAGCCTACTTTACACCAGAGAACGCACGCAAGATTTGTCTTGCAACAAAAATTATAGAGAAAATCAATACATACACACTATCAAAGCAAATATCAACATAAATCAGAAATCTCCACCAGCTCAAAGTCGTGTGGCCATATAACCATTATGTTTCTGCGGAAATTCTCTCCCCTTCTCTTCATACACGTGGCCCGCAACCAGCCACGTCACGCATACGCGACACTGCAAAAGACACACGCACCCACTACCTGACTTCTCGACCGACCCATTTTATTTTGGCCAACTTTTTTGGTAAGACCAGTCTGATCCCCCTTTCTGTACACACACCTTGCCTACCCCGCGGCATGTGCTGCATTGTGAACAGAAACGCCTGACATCGCCAAGGATACCGGGCCAGTAGTACTCTTGCGTCACTGCCTTTTGTGAGGCCTTCTTAGCGAGATGGCCCGAGGCTGACGTCACATGTTTTTCTGACATCACCGCCTTTCTGCGCTTTATAGGCACAACGATCTGTCGGTTTTGTCTTCCCCGAACTCGAGTGAGTGAACGTTCGGTACAATACCCCATCCTTTATCTCAAAACCGATTGTCCCTTCCTTAACACGTTTCTTCTGCCTTGTATGAGCAAAACCGAACAGCTTTCTGAGCGAGTGATCGCCCTTTTGTTCTGCCCCAAAGTGAGTGCGGTAGGTCTCACTGGACACGCTTTTCCTCACGTGATTCCTTTTCCCTGATTCAACACAGAAATCCCGGTCTGGGTCTCCGTACCCACGTGCTCCTGGGATGTTTCCGATTACCAAATCATACGGCGGCTTCGGAACAGCCAAAGCCTGTACACTTCCACTATAAAATGGTGTATCAATGAACACCAGTGCCGTTTTGAATTCTGCTACTGTTCCATCTATTTGTCTACACCTCTGTGTTTTTTCCTGTGAATTGTCCCTTCTTAACCAGGACTCCTTCACCATGACACCAGTGCACCCAGAGTCTCTAATGACATGAACCACATTGTCACCTACTCTGCCTTTGTGCACATCCATGTTATCGCCTGAATCTGTGAACACACAGCACAATCCAGACAAAATAACACTGTCATCTTGTTCATCTTTTTCTACCTGCCTCTCTCTTGGCCTGATCCTCATTGCTGCAGCTTTTTGTGACTTAAATATACAATCCCTAGCCAAGTGCCCTGTCTTATTGCACAGAAAACAGGCACGCTCATTCCTAGCCACGTGGCTATTGGTTTTCGCCCTTGTTTGCTCACGTGACGCTGTGGGCCTACGGGTGTGTACTGCTGACTCATTGCGTGAGTCATGTGCTGGCCTACCGTCCTCTGGATATGCCTCCAGGCCCTCTTCTTGTTCAGGCAAATCACGCCTCGCTTCCCGGTATGTCTCAGCTGTCTCAAGTACCTCAGCTATTGTGGTTGCACCTTTTTCCTTAATGTGGATGGTGAGGCCCGTCCCACAACCATCAAGTATCTGTTCCTTCATCACCAGGGTCTTGAGGCCTTCAAAATCACTGTCCACTCCACTCAGTTCTACCCACTTGTTGAAATAGTGGTCCAGTCTAACTCCGAACTGAGTGTATGTCTCACCCTGTTCGATTCTCGCCTCGCGAAACTTACGCCTAAAACCTTCTTCAGTCAAATCATATGCCTTTAGCACCGCCTGTTTCACCTTGTCAAAATCTCTCTGATCACCTTTGTGGTAGGGTGGATACTGTGTGTAACGCACGACCTGTCAACAAGGCAGACAGGTTTATTGCCCAGTTATCTTCGGGCCAGCCCTCGTGCTCGGCAACCGATTCAAACCGACTGATATATAGGCGTCGATTGAATCAGTTTCTTCTCTGAACAGTGGGAGTTTAAGTCTAGGTGCGCAACTTTGTCTGCGGCCTACTGACTCAGAACTGGTGTCTATTTCACTGCGATTTTCAGACTTTATTCTTTCCAACTCAATTTGTTTGGCTAAAATCTCCGATTCTGCTTCTGCTCTCGCCCTCTCTGCATCTGCTTTAGCTCTGGCAGCTGCACTCTCTGCATCTGCTTTAGCTCTGGCAGCTGCACTTTCTGCCTCTGCTCTTGCTCTGGCAGCTGCACTCTCTGCATCTGCTCTCATTTTAGCAGCTGCACTCTCTGCGTCTGCTGCATTTGCTTTAGCCTTCGACGCAGCAGTTTCAAGTCTAAGTCTCTCAGCCTCAGCATCTGAGTTTCTTTTGACAGCGTCGAGCTGTTCCTTTTCAAACTTCCTTCTTTCAGCCCTTTCATCTCTCTCAGTCTTCTGCTGAGTTTCAATGAATCTACGCAGTTCATCTCCTGTATATCCCATTTCTTTCCCCAAACTTACTAGTTTCTCTATGGGGGTAAAAACTTTCCTCAGCCATCTTCTTTTCTGATATGTTTTAGCACCACTAAAACAGTTACGCTTATAAACCCGGAAAAAGTCAGTAAACAGTTTACTAAACGTTACGAGTACACTAACCAGTGGTAGTGTTCCTAACACAAAGGAGCCTTATCTTAAACCACAGCTTCTGTGAGAGTTAAGACTAGAACCTCGTTCTTCGTTTCTCTGAACGACCTTTGATTAATACAACCACCCTACACACAAGACAATGCTCAACACTCAAAGAACTAAAGGAAATAATTAGAAGAGCTAATTAAAATTACCTTTAGTGGACGCTTCGCCCCAGTACTACTCTAGTACTCACTTTGTTTCCCTCCTGAAACTAATTTGGGCCATGCAATCCTGGCAGGCTCGCCACTTTGTCCAGGACGGGGGAAATCGTGATGGTATTGCTTAAGTGCACTAAGTTGATGTATTATTAGTCAGGCTTAACACACCAAGGGTATCGTTGCACTCATACACGCATATGCACACTCATGCGCACACCAAACATTCACCTCTCTCTGGGAATGGATGTCACGCATTCGTTTCTCTTCTAACACGACTGAGAACAAGAAATACAATTTCTATGCTACTTATAATTAATCATGTACAATCAAATCACACACAATGAAATATCAAAACATAAAAGATCAATACATCCTAATCCCGGGTTATAATGAAAAGACTTCTTACCTGGCCAGGTTTTCACACACACAACCACGCTTTCACACCACACCACAGTTCTTGAACAAGTTTCTTCAAGTCTTCTTCAGCACTGCTTGATGGTGACGCCCTTGGTTGACTGGCTCCAGGTTTCAGGACTGGGTCTTCGTGGTCGTCTCTGGGATCTCGACGTAGAACTCTTCTTCTTCGTCTCCTTCACCCACCTCTGGGTTCAAATTCAGTTTGTCTGTCTCCAACCCACCTCTGGGCTTCAAACCTAGTTTCCTTCTCTTCCAGCTTGTCTTTAACTCTAAGACCTTGCTGTCTCTTCTATCTCCCAGACCACGTTTTCTCTCGACCCTTTCTCTGTCCTGCTCACTCCTCTCCTCTCTCTCTCCTCTGCCTTCTCTCTCTCTCTCTCTCCTGGTGTTGTTCTCTCGACACGTTGTTTCTCCCTCAGTTTATATAGGGAGGGAAACAAAGGATTCCCCCTTCGGCCATGCCTTTGTCCACGCTGCTTCTCAAGCCCCTAGTTCACAAGTACCCTGAATTCTCCACTCGCTACATTCCACACACATCAGCATTTACACACACCCCTACCTAATTGATTAGCAAACACACTCTTAGCCCCAGATGGACATCGAACATTCCCGCCGACTTCGGTGGTCAGTTAACACAGTAATTATCTTAAGGAGGGTTACTACAACCTCCACACGCATTCAGCTAGCCTGACAATAGAACCAACACAGTGACCCACGGCAATACCATCTGAACAAATCCAAGGCCCCCTGCTCTTCACTGACTGTTTACACAAGAAACCTCAGCTGACCGAGCATTTAGCACTCACTTGGGGCCCCGAGGTCGTAGTGGTTACAACCCTTCCCCTTTCGCCACTGGGCAGGTCCGAACTCTCTCCTAGGTGTTGTTTGTCATCTGACCACTTCGGCCGTGTGCGGTGGGTAACGTACCCTGGTTAATTGGTCAATTACTTATTTGTATACCACGTACACTGTCCCTTTGTCTCCAAGCGTCTAATGCCTTTTGAGAGGTTTCACGCTCCTTGACAACCATGTTCAGGGGTTAAAGATTTATTGACTTTTCATGAGTCATACGTGCTATTTTCACGGTGATCACGCCTGATCGTTACTAACTTGTTACTGGTTCAGAAGGCGAGAGAATGTTTTGGGGTCCGTAGCTGACTTTCATTCACGAAGAGGTCCTGTACTCCTGCTGGACAGCCCTGTGTGAGGTATCCTGGAAAACTGAGGATCAGAAGAACCCTGGAGCTTTCCAGATGGTATACAGACTGGGTATATAGACCTGGAGTTTACAGACCTGGAGTTTACAGACCTGGAGTTTACAGACCTGGAGTTCACAGACCTGGAGTTCACAGACCTGGAGTTCACAGACCTGGAGTTCATAGACCTGGAGTTCACAGACCTGGAGTTCATAGAGTTCTTCTGGTTCAAAATCACTGACAGCAGAGGAAGTCAGGGTGGACAGCTTGTGGTCTGTTCAACAGGAAGCAGACGACCAGTGGAGAAAAGCGAAGAACGGGAGAAACGAGAAAATATAAGATCCAAGATAACAGGAAATCTTATAGACGACATTTCATGACTTCAATCTCTGCTATTGTCTCATTATAACAGAGACTGCATGCTGCAGGGATAAGAAAATGATTATTATAGGTGGCGCGCACTTTCGCCGAGTGGATTTTTGCTGTGTGGACTTTCACCGAATGAAGACTGTACTTTCATCGATAATTTATATGTGCTCCGTGTGTGTGTGTGTGTGTGTGTGTGTGTGAATAGGTGCTGTTTTGCCCATTCCAACCGCTGAACACAATTCAGAATCCGAGATATATTTCATGAACACCCGGTACCCCGTCATGTAACTATATACGCAGAGGGGCTGATCATTTCGATTCTGACATTCATCCAGAAAACAGAAACCTTCAAGCTGCTTCCAGAGCTCAATGAGCCCCATAACGACAAGGAAATGGACCCTCGAAAGGTCACCAAAGATATAATAAACACATAAGAAAAAAAAAGTGTGGCGCTGTACTGTGGATAAACGCTCCTACAGAGAAGAACAGCCACAGACTATCGGGAAAAGGAATCCGTTGTGAGGTGACAGTACAGAATCATTAATATTACAGTCACAGGTTCTGTCTCCCCCTAAAACCCCCGCCCCCTCCTTCCCCCTCCGTTTTATTCATGGATTTTGAACTCGGGATGCGACAAAGTCCCATGTGCATCCCCATCGCCCCTCCAAACTTCCTCATGTCCTCCCTCTCCCCCCCCCCCCCCCTCTCATATACAGTCAAACCCACCCCTGTCACTGCTTCCGCTGGACACACACACACAGACACACACACACACATACAGACACACACTCACACACACAGACACACACTCACTCACACATATTCCTACAACTATCGCAAAACACACCAGCCAGACCCTGCCGTCTCCATCTACACTTCCCGAAAAGACATCAGAAGAGAGGTCTGACCACACTGACAGTGAAAATGCCGAGGGTTCCTTGTACCAATCAGATGTCGTTTCTATCTTTGGTGCAATCAAGGGGAAACACACACACACTCACACACACACGCACGCACGCACGCACGCACACACACACACACACGCACGCACATACGCAAACACACACACATGCACACGCACACAGATAACCACGTTATGGATACACTTACATAGTCACAGACATTTATGCATCTCTATCTTTCTCTCTCTCTTTGTCTAATATCACATATGTGAAAAGATGTAAAACTGAAGTACTGCTACTACACGCACACACTCACCCACACACTCACGCACACACACACACACATCACGCACACACACACACACACACACACACACACACACACACACTCACATATCAAACGTTAGTCGAAAAGAGCGTCTTGGACGGCTAGCCCTTGAACACAACACTGATCTTGTTCATATGGAAGATGTCATCAATTCTAAACGGGAAAGATTAACGACAAAAACGCAGAAGAGCACACAAAACAAAGTGTGAAGTAACGACGATTTAATGCACGACACAAAACAGGACAAGAAATTTTCGGCAAAATGCCTTCCTCAGCGACAAAAAAATACAGACATAAACATGCACAATACCCCCTTGTGAAGCCAAAGTGGTGAATGAAGTAGACAGAGGGACAGTGGAAGAGAGGGTGAGTAGAGTTCGAAGAATAGGGCACGAGGAAAGAGGGTAGAGTAAAGTGAGGAGGAGGAAAAGGAGAGAGGGAGAGAGAGAGAGAGAAGAGAGAGAGAGAGGGGGGGGGGGGGGGGGGGGGGGGGGGGGGGGGGGAGGGAGAAAGAGGGGAGAGACAGAGAGAAATGGAAGTAGAGGAAGAGTGGAGAATAAGAGAGAGAAGAGGAGGGGAAGGAGAGTGAGTGGAGGGGAGGGGGTGTGAGGGTTTATGTAGTGGGTGTGTTGCATATGAAAGAAATGAACAAGAGAAGCACAATAAATAAGATACAATATACTCGAAAAATCATTTTAAATGACAAGGGGAGGGGGGGGGGAGAGAAGGGGGTCAGCCGCCTAAAGCATCCGACCCAAGTCTGACCCAAGGGTAGGTTGCCCTACCCAAGCACCAAGGGGTGAGAGGGAAAACGGGAGAACCCCGAGAAAAAACCCACTAGCCAGACGCAGCTAAGAGCTGCAAGGCTCACCCCCCCACACCATTGAAAGAAAAAAAAAAAAAAAAAAAAAAAAAAAAAAAAAAAAAAAAAAAAAAAAGCACTTGCCCGCGGGCAAAGCCTCACACACACACACACACACACACACACACACACACACACACACACCACACACACAAAAAGTGCGCGCGTGCGCACGAACAAACACGCACGCACACATACACACGCCAATAAGCGCACACGCTGGGGGGGGGGGGGGGTAACAATGGGGAATAAATGGGTAAATGAAACAAACAAGGCATACATTAAGACATCTGGGTGTAGCATAGGGAAGTAGGTGGTGCTATGGTGGCGCAACAGAAAAAAAGGGCAAAATAAGAGCATTAACGCAAAAGATAGATATGCGGTCATGATGAGAGGCGCTAACAACACTCCCAATGACCAAAAAAAAAAAAAAAAAAAAAAAAAAAAAAAAAATATATATATATAATATATATATATATATATACATACAAATAGACAAAAAAAAAAAAAAAAAAAAAAAAAAAAGGAGGGGAGGGAGGGGAAAGGGGAGGGCAAAGGGGAGGGCCGGGGGGAAAGAAGGAGAGACATAAAGAGAGGACAAAAAGAGGGCCTAAAGGAAGGGTGGAAGTATGAGGGAGGGCGAGGGGGAGTGGGTGGGGGGGGGGGGGGGGGGGGGGGGGGGTGAGAGAGGAGAATATAGAGGTCGAAAGTAGAAAAGAAAGGAAGTAAGATGGAAAGTAAAGAGAAGGAACGAAAGGGGAAGGAGCCCTTCAGAGGACGATAGAAAAGGAACAAGGACGGAGGAGGTGAGGAGAAAAGGGAAAGGGGAGAGGGGGTAGAAAAAAAAAAAAAAAAAAAAAAAAAAAAAAAAAGGGGGGGGGGAAGAAAGGGGGAAAAAAAAAAAAAAAAAAAAAAAAAAAAAAGGGAGGGGGAGGGGAGAGGAGGGGCAAAGGAGGGTAGGAAGGAGAGGGATAGATACAAAAGTAAGTGAGAAGAAAAATAATGAATAAATAAAAGAAAATAGAAAAAAACAAAAAGACAGGAGACTGGGGAGCTAACCCTACTCAGAAACTCCTGTCAAAGATATAGCTCTCAAACGATCATTCCAGTAGCGCCAGGGTCTACGGTCACGAAGAGGCCACTGATGCAGACCAACCATGCACAGGTAAGTACTAAAGGGTAAAGGGAATCATAAGTCATTGTCCACCTGAATTGTCTCGGGAAAAAAAAAAAAGTACACAGAATTGCTAAGCTTTTTCATTGATACCAGCTGGATTTCTGGTGCCCAGTTTTTGAATCAGGTGAGACTCCATATCCTTCCTGTCTCTAGAGTCACTAGTTTTCATGAGCCATAAGCCCTCACTCTTGCAACTGTGCGCGGAATGGCTGGGGAGGTTGAAGTGCTTGGCTACTGGGTTTTTCCCTGTTGTATTTAATGTCAGCGAGGTGTTCCTTGAATCTGACGGTCAAAGTGCGGCCGGTCTCGCCGATGTAAAGTTTAGAACAAACGGTGCAGTGGATGATGTAGACTGTCATGACTGTCATCAAAAAGTGATCATGAGGTGTCGACAGTTTTCGCTGTCGACACAATTCAACGCTGTGAAAACACCAGACAACGAGGTAAACACGAAAAGAAAACCGACGCTATGACCCCCAGTGAACTCGATGAAAACAGTTCATGATGGCAGTTGTACCTAGCGGTACCTAGTGCATGCCCACGAGCCAATGGCAGTTGTACCTAGCGCTACCTTAGTGCATGCCCACGAGCCAATGGCAGTTGTACCTAGCGCTACCTTAGTGCATGCACACGAGCCAATGGCAGTTGTACCTAGCGCTACCTTAGTGCATGCACACGAGCCAATGGCAGTTGTACCTAGCGCTACCTTAGTGCATACACACGAGCCAATGGCAGTTGCACCTGGCGGTACCTTAGTGCATGCACCGAGCCAATGGCAGTTGTACCTAGCGCAACCTTAGTGCATACACACGAGCCCAAAGGCAGTTGCACCTAGCGGTACCTTAGTGCATGCACACTAGCCAATGGCAGTTGTACCTAGCCGCGGTACCTTAGTGCATGCCCACGAGCCAATGGCAGTTGTACCTAGCGCTACCTTAGAGCATACACACGAGCCAATGGCAGTTGCACCTGGCGGTACCTTAGTGCAAAGCCCACAAGCCAATGGCAGTTGTACCTAGCGCTACCTTAGTGCATGCACACGAGCCAATGGCAGTTGTACCTAGCGCTACCTTAGTGCATGCACACGAGCCAATGACAGTTGTACCTAGCGCTACCTTAGTGCATGCACACGAGCCAATGGCAGTTGTACCTGGCGGTACTTAGTGCATGCACACGAGCCAATGGCAGTTGTACCGGCGGTACTTTAGTGCATGCACACGAGCCACAGTCTTTTGTATGTGTGTGTGTGTGTGTGTGTGTGTGGTGTAAGAATCAAAGTGAACCATGTTCACGAGTCAAGACTGAGCCACTTTCATGAGTCATGACTGCTACCTGATGTTGACCATTCTTTGATCTGTCTATCATGGACGAAAAACGAGAGAACCAATTATCGTGAAGCAATCACATCGACGATAATGGCTATGTCAGGGGTTTTGGTAGACAGAAAGTGATTGAGACAGACAGAGAGAGAGAGAGAGAGAGAGAGAGAGAGAGAGATTCATGTGTGTATGTGTGTGTGTGTGTGTGTGTGTGTGTGTGTTGTGTGTGTGTGTGTGTGTGAGAGAGAGAGAGAGAGAGAGAGAGGGGAGAGAGAGAGAGAGAGAATGTGTGTGTGTGTGTGTGTGGTTTTGGGGGGTGTGTGTGTGTGTGTGTGTTGTGTGTGTGTTGTGTGTGTGTTGT
>CM031624.1:22113281-22233281 GCA_018398815.1 Conus ventricosus
TCACCTTTTTTATTTAATAATCCATCAATGTTAGTATATAACTTGTATTGGAAAATTTTGATTTGAAACAACTGTAGATTGCGCGCTGGTGACCTACTCGTTTTTGAGTGAACCAGTATTTTAGGAAGAAGAAGATTTATTCTTTACAATATTTACATTTTTCTTGCAGGATTCCTTCTTGTCTCAATTTCCGGATGACTCACCCTGACCAAGTCTGGGTGATCTTTTCACAATTTTCCCATTTCTGATCTGTAAGTTTGTTTCCCCATTTTCAACTCTCTGTTTCATCTCCTCTCTTAACTGTTTCATGTGCTCTCCTCTCTCTTGGTGTGTAATCAGGATTTATGTACATTTTATCCTTTTGTTCAGTCTTCCCCTTATTGATTTTGTAAGCATTCTTCAGGATTTCTTGTTTTATTTCTTTTTTTGTATACCTTCACTCTCAGGAGGCGCAGCCTGCTTCCTCCTACCGGCCCAAGTATGACAGGGTCTATGAACTTATCTTTCTCACCCTTCAGTTCTGGGCAGATCTGGTCCACTATTTTATTCAATTTGTTAACCTCGTCTGCCATTTTTTCATTTTTGTTTGTTTTAATCACTCTCTGGTAAATTAAAAATTATAAGGTTTGACTCTCTTTTTTTTTTCTCGTCTTTCTCTTCAAACCTCTCAACCAGTTTCTTCTCCACCACCTCTTCTATTTTTTTTTCAAGCATTTCTGTCGTCCCTGCTTTTTCAATTGCTCCAATCCTTTTCTCGAAGGACTGGAAAAGGCTTAGCAATAAATCCAATTTTTTTCAACAGGGCCCTTTTTTTTCCCTTTCTCCTTCGAGGCATCCATCGCACACCCACTGGATTCGAGAATTTCCTTCACATAGAAAGCTGAACTCTCTTTCAGTGAGTGTTCACTGTAAATGAAACAAGTGGTCCGCATACAGGCATTCACGTGTGTGCACGCTCGGGTTTGTATGTTTTCATTTAGCGTTTGAATGTGGGCATACCAATATGTATATGCTCGAGTGTGTGAACTTACCTATTGTGCTTTCAAAACGAAGTGACTGAGGGCGGAAAATGAAGCAACATTTAGAAAGAAAGGGGTTAGTTACTGCCACAGCCGAAGTACTTGAACACTATGGTACAAATGCATCAGCTGGGGATGAGAACATTACGTGCGTGACCGTTTTTGATTGCCCCGCCACGTGGGCAGCCACACTCCGACTTCGGGAGATTTTGGAGACTGATAATGTTATGCTAGGAGCTTGTCACAACTGAAGACAATCCCCGCATAACTATGCAGAGCATAATAACATTTTGATGCCGCTTTGGTGTTCTAGCCTATGTCAGTTGGCCTGACACAGCCTTAAGCCAAGGCGGTAAATCACTTATGAGTATCTTCTCACATTCGACGCAAAATCCATTTTTTGCGCCAAGTATGAGAAGATAAGTGGTTTCTCGTTCTTCGTTTTCACTGTCCTAATTGTCGTTTGTTTTTGCCTGAAGAAAACCCAAGAGGTCAAAATGCATTGTGTTTTGTCCTGTAATCTGTTTCTTCTGTATCTGTATGTGTGGCGATAACTAACCCCTTTTCTTTCCAAATTTTGCCTATCGTGGTACAAATGAAGAAGAGCATGCATAGCTACTGTACGCATAGGATCAATCCCATGCAAAAGTACTTCCGTTTGCGAGTTTAACAACATGGCTGTGGTAATTGAGTCCGCCGAGTAAGAAATTTAGTTTTTCCTTGGAATGTTTTTACTTGAAAAATGAATATTTTGCCTGAGTGCATTCATGTGTCTTTAATGTTATTGTGAACATGTAATTCATCTATTGAACAATGCCAAGTTGCTTGACTGCCCGCTTTCTGTACAATAAGTTCGCACAGTTCTAGATCATCATGGATTATTAGTATAATACTAATAGTAGTCTATCTTTTTATTTTTACTGCATAGACGGCCACAATCATCAAATTGATTTTTACGCCGTTTTGTGGGGTTGCGATGAAAGAAAAACAAATTATAGAAAGCGATAGAATAAAAGTGAGGATAAAAACCAAGTCCTGCTCTAAGAGGTTCTCTGGAAGGCAACTGTTTCTTCACTATTCGCCCATCCGAGCTAGCCGGTCCCTTGCTGATCATACTAGATGGGATCTGACCGTCAGTGAATTTTCTGTTTTGAGTTGAGGATTTATTGATGTTCTGTTCTAGTACTGATTTCGTGCAGATTCAATGAACTACAGTTTAAAACACTGCACTTGAATTGGTCGCAAAATTCTCTCTCAGTGAGTTTAACATGCATCTCTTCTTCTTCTTCTTTCTTTGCATGTCCACCTTCATCGAGTTGAAGATTCTGACACTATAGTAGGGGGTTTCCGGATCTGACAGTAGATCAAATGCTGCCCGGATCATCAGCTTATGAAAAGGAGAAAAGGTGGAGGGGGAGGAGGTTAAATCCAGGATTTGAAGTCCTCCAGCGAGGCCAATGCCACTGCCTCAGCTGGAAGATTGTTCCACTCTCTCCCAGTGCGTGGAAAGAAGCTGTTCTTTCTGTAGTTCCTGCAACAGGATTCTGCTTGGTACTGCAGCTCATGCATTATATGTAAAATCTTAGAATCATTTATTAGAGAGGCTATTGTTAAACATATGACAGAAAATAAATTATATGCAAAGTGCCAACATGGATTTTGTAAAAACAGATCTTGTGTGACTCAACTACTAGAAATGATGGAAGACTTTACAAAGGAGATTAATAAAGGAGAGAATATAATGTATTGTATTAATTTAGATTTTAGAATTTTAAGCATTCAGCTCATTACCACGTGAAAGACTACTAAAGAAATTGGAGTCTTATGGAATAGTAGGCAATGTATTTGGTTGGGTTGAGTCTTTCTATCAAATAGAACTCAAAAGGTAAGGATTGGTAGTTCTTTCTCTCGTAGTGCTGATGTCATTAGTGGGATACCACAAGGCAGTATTTTGGGACCAATATTATTTACTGTGTTTATAAATGATCTCCCTGTTGAAGAGTACATGTAAAATTTCTGCAGATGACATAAAACTTTATAAATCTCCAAAATTGCATCAGGAATTACAAAATCATATTGAAACATTAGTAATGTGGTTTGATACTTGGAATCTGTACTTTAATGCAGAAAAAATAAGTACTTCATACTGGTAAATCACACCCACAAAATGATTATACAATGAAAATTGGGGACAAGGAAATAAAAGTGTCTAAATGTGAGGAAGAGAAAGACCTAGGTGTGACTTTCAACAAATACTTGCTATTTGATAAACACATTGCAAATTTTTATAGTATTAACAACTACAAGGCTAACAGAATGATTGGAATAATAAAAAGAGCCTTACATTTATAGAAAAGGACACTTTCTTACAACTGTATTTAAGATATTAGCGAGACCCATTCTTGAATATGGCAATACAGTATGGTATCCAATGTTAAAGAGACAATCAGAAGCTCTAGAACAGGTTCAAAGAAGGGCAACAAAGATGATCCATAGTATAAAGGATTACACATACCAAGAAAGATTAAAATATTTACAACTTCCAACACTTCAAGTAAGAAGAGTAAGAGGGGACTTGATTCAGACATGTAATATAAGATATTTAATGGTTTTGATGATATTGACAAAGCATGCTTTTTTGTACTCCAAAGATAAATACTACAAGAAACAGTGAAGATAAGATATTCAAACAATGTTCCAGAACTAATTTGAGAAAATTTGCATTTTTTAACAGAGCAACCAATTATTGGAATAAATTAACAACTAACATCAAACATGCACAAAGTACATATACATTCAAGAACCTTATAGATTACATGAATTAATGATTAAAATTAGGTATGACTTTGATGGATAAAGAAGACTGAGCTAGTCCACGACTGGACCAATAAGACACCAAAAAATAGAAGGGACATAAAAAGCCTAAATAGGCTAAGTTGTTTTAATACAACACCCTGATCCTGATATGATCCTGAAAAAAACAACAACAAAAAAAACACTTTTTTTTAACCTACCTAGACTGAGCACACTTGCCTACTGTATAAGTCGTTGAAACTTTTAGTTTTCACAGACTGTGAGCATGCAGTTAAAGAGAGGTCCCAGCACCAATCTCTGATTAAATGTTTGACATATATGGGTGCTGTTTTGATCCTACCAGCAAGTGTTCAGTTGGGATGTTAGTGTTACAGCATTTTTGAGTTGTCACAAGGCAGCAGTCTGCATGTATGATTGACCCCTACTCCTTTCTGTATATGAACACGATATTGTAGAATACATGACCATTATACTTTAAATTTGAAGGAAATTGAAACCTTCTACATGTTTCGTATGAAAGTGTGCTGCCTCATGTGCAATGGAAGCGCCATGAAACTGAAACTGGTAATGGGTATTGAAGCATTACATTCCTCAATTCCAAGGAAATTCTTGATGAATCATTACGATTAAGACTTACCCCAGACAGTCCTATTTAGTATTTTTAAGATAAAGCTTTGTGGTAATGGTTATTGAAAGGTTCCTAGTGTATGTTTTTTTTTTAAATTGTAGACATACTGTGTGTTTTTTAAGTTTTTAAAAGATTGGGGAAATGTTTCTATTTGTGTATGTTTTCGTTTTCAGCGTGGTGCGTTTGATTGAACAGTACCTGAAAGAGAACAATTTGTTGAGAACTCTCTCTGTACTCCAGGTAAGGTTTTAGAAAGCTGTGTTTTGTCAGAGAGAAACTAGAAAGTAGAAAGTGTGAGTGTGTGTGTGTGTGTGTGTGTGGTGTGTGTGTGTGTGTGTGTGTGTGTGTGTGTGCGCGCGCTGTGTGTGTGTGTGCATGCCTCTGTGTGTGTGTGTGTGAGTGTGTGTGTGCATGCCAGCTTGCATGTTTGTATGATTTGAAAATGAAAGTATGAATAGTGAACCTTTTCTAAGCGTTGACTATAGTTTCAAAATGTAAAAAAACAAGTCTGCAGTATCTTTATACACATTTGCTGTGTGTATGGAAAGTGTATGGAAAGTCTGCATTATGATTATCTTTACATTTGTTGTGTGTATGAAAAATCTGCATTATCTTTACATTTGCTGTGTGTATGTGCAGTACATGTCTGACCACAAAGATCACACTTCAGGTATAGATGTTTTCTAACAGACAAACACCCAGCACTTGACCTGTCAGTGTCTGTTGACCTCTTGTTTTATACATTTATATATATATATATGAACATGCTCATTCTGACATGTATCTACCACACACACACACACACACACACACATGCACACACACACACACACACACACGCACAAAGGGAACACAGTGTCTGCTTACACCAGTAATGCATGCATGCGTTGCACTTGTTGGACGCCAATGTTCTAAGAAGAGAGCGAGCTGCCTGGTTTTCTCCTGTGCAGGATGAGAGCGGCATTTCCCTCAACACAGTGGACTCTGTGGAGAGTTTCACATCGGACATTCAGGCGGACACTGGGACACTGTGCTGCATGCTATCCAGACACTGAAACTGCCAGACAACAAGCTGATCGACCTCTATGAACAGGTAGCATGGAGTTCTGCCAACACAGTTTGGACATGAGTGTTTGTGTGTGTTGTTGGTTTTTCTCAGTGCTTGTGGATATGGATGAATGTGAGGCATGGAATCCTCCATTCTTGGATTAGCTGGAATCTGTTTTTGCTGTGTTGGTCACAGAGCTCTGTCTAGAGAGTTCTCTGTTGGCGTATTACTTTTTAGAGTTTAGCTTTTATTCCTTAAAGGTGTACTTTAGAGGTTTTCGATAATTGGTCAGCTTATGCAGAAATATGAAATGTTACCAGCCGCCGTGGCGAAGTGGTTAGCGTCGCGGACTGCCGGCTGGGAGGTCGTGGGTTCGAATCCCATCAGAGTCATGTGGGTTTTTTCTGCCCCGACCGGCTCCTACCCAGAGTTGAGTTTGCTGCGGACTCAGTTGGAAGACTGGGACCACACAGTCGAGTTTCATCCACTTAATGGATGCGTTTCTGAGAGTGTTGCTCAAATTTCATGACCAACACTGCAGGTGCCTGTACCTCTCGGGCCTGGTTGACGCCAGGATATATTATGAAAGGAAGCGTAGAGTACAGCCCTGTCATGTAGTCTCAGACCGAAATGGAAATCCGTAGCATCATCTTAATCATCCTCATTCCCATTGATCAGCATTAAAAAAAAATGTCTCAAATTCTGTGGCCCTTCATGCCCTGCTCTCATGGTGACCTCAATTTCGATGTCCTCTCCGCGTCTGTGGCCTTGGTTTGGTTCCGTCGGGTCACCGGTATCGGCGAGTCCATGGGGGCTGTCGCTGGACGGACGTGGTGGCGCCTCCGGAGGGAGAGCTCACTCACGCCGGCTCCGCGACTAAGCAATTATTGTCGTCAGTAGGGGGCTTAGTAGGTGGTGTCCTGCGTATGTTAGATCAGAACAGGCGCCACTGAACACCACCGAAGTGACTCGGCAGCAGTGCAGTGTCTCCTCTGGTGGGTTGCCTCTTGACGACTTGACACTGACTGCTCCCTGTGGATTGCTGGTGCCGGGGCTGTGGCGGGGCCAGCCGGCTATGGCTGTGGACGGGGTGTCGGAATGGGCGGCGTGGGTGCACTGCCTCTGAGGTGGCGCAGAGATTGGGACAGCAAAAAAAAAAAAAAAAAAAAAAAAAAGAAATATGAAATGTTTGATAAATTGGTAAAATAAACATCCGATTCGCTCCCGATCACACGAAATCGATCCGCGAAAGTGGGCATTTTCACCTGTAATCAAGAAAACGGGAGGTAATCAACTAAATCTTGGCATGGCTTAACTACTCTTGGATGTGACATCACATGATGGACTGGCCGTCAGCCGCGACCTACACAATAAGCCAACAGCGACAGAAAGCGATTTTGATGGTTCTTGCACATCTCGATCAGTATTTAATTTATCATGTAAAAACAGTGACTATGATTGCGACAGCCAATGTAACTCTGGGGATGTTTCTGCAAGGCCTTTACCTTATCAGTTTGAACGCTAAGTTCTTTTTACCACGTCAGTTCCAGCTGGACCACGGAAACGAGCTATTCAGTTCCAGCTGGACGCCCGAACACATCATTCCGAAGGCGTACAGACTTTACCGAAGTCTCGAGGGAGGCTACCGACTGACTTTTTGATGCGATCACGCGTGTACGGCGAGCGGAGATTCTCCTTCCTCAAGCCTTAACGTGTTCATTCAATTTAACAAGTGTGATCTGTCCATAGATAAGAACAGAATAAACGTGCGACTATCGTACTCATCTGTACGAGCTTACCACTCCGCCTTCAAAGTATACGCGCACAATGCAGACGAAGTTTTTGATCCACTCGAACGGGCTGGGCAATTGTCGGAACAGCTCGTTTCCGTGGTCCAGCTGGAACTGACGTGGTAAAAATAACTTAGTGCCCGGCATGGTTGCACCAACCGAATCCACTTCTTTCGAGTATCTGGATCAGATGGAAATGTGTGCAAAGAATATCCGTCTCCTGCTGAGCTGCTGCACACGCCTACAGCACAATATCTGCCACCCCCTCGTGACTTTTTAGGCTGTGGGGGATCGCAACTCATGTTGATTTCACTTGGCGTTGGCTTGTTGTGTAGGTCGCGGCTGACGGCCAGTCCATCAGTTGACGTCACGGTTTTCGGTCTACCACGCGGGGTTTGAACGGGTGTGCAAACTCATTTTTTATCTGTTAAATTCTTCCGGCGACTTTTTTTTGAAAAATGAATACCGTACTGTAGTTATATGACATGTAGACCTGTTTTTAACAAATTATCGAAAATCTCTAAAGTAGACCTTTAAGGCCCTGCCACCTTTGAGAGAGAAACTTTTTAAAGAGACCTGTGTCGGTTTATAGATCTTTCAGACCGATCAGTCATGGTTCAGGTTTTAATCATTGTATAAAGATTTTGCTGAAAAGACCTGATGTCATACAGGAATACACACATGCACGCACACACACATTTTTCGTCTCGATTGAACTTTCCAGGTATTTTTCATCTTCAAACGAACTAGCACAGGAAAAAGAAATGCACATTTTGCATAGGCGCCCTCTTCCACACATTTTGTGTGTAACCTATGTGTCACAGATTGTCCTGGAACTGATTGAGCTGAGAGAACTGGGCGCGGCCCGGTCGCTGCTACGACAGACAGACCCCATGATCATGCTGAAGCACCAGCAGGCTGACCGCTACATCCACCTGGAGAATATGCTGGCCCGCTCTTACTTTGACCCCAGGAGGTGAGCCTTTGGGCTGCGGGGGCGGAAGGGTGGGGTTGTGGGGGTGGTGAATGGGATTGGTGGAAGGGAGGAAGTGGGGACAGTTGGGGCTGGGTTCTGATGACCATTGATTTTCCAGCTTCTCAGAAGTGTAAGTGTAAGAATTTTTGTTTTTCATTTCATGAGCTTCAGGTTTTTTTTGCATTTGAAGGGTGAAAAGCCTGCCATAGAAGGTGCATGTTTCATTTGAAGGGTGAAAAGCCTGCCATAGAAGGTGCATGTTTCATTTGAAGGGTGAAAAGCCTGCCATACATGCAGCATGTTTCATTTGAAGGGTGAAAAGCCTGCCATAGAAGGTGCATGTTTCATTTGAAGGGTGAAAAGCCTGCCATACATGCAGCATGTTTCATTTGAAGGTGAAAAGCCTGCCCTAGAAGGTGCCTGTTCATTTGAAGGGTGAAAAGCCTGCCATAGAAGGTGCATGTTTCATTTGAAGGTGAAAAGCCTGCCATAGAAGGTGCATGTTTCATTTGAAGGATGAAAGAAAAGCCTGCCATAGAAGGTGCATATTTCATTTGAAGGATGAAAAGCCTGCCATAGAAGGTGCATGTTTCATTTGAAGGGTGAAAAGCCTGCCACAGAAGGTGCATGTTTCATTTGAAGGGTGAAAAGCCTGCCATAGAAGGTGCATGTTTCATTTGAAGGGTGAAAAAGCCTGCCTTAGAAGGTGCATGTTTCATTTGAAGGGTGAAAAGCCTGCCATAGAAGGTGCATGTTTGATTTGAAGGGTGAAAAAGCCAGACATAGAAGGTGCATGTTTCATTTGAAGGGTGAAAAGCCTGACATAGAAGGTGCAGGTTTCATTTGAAGGGTGAAAAGCCTGCCTTAGAAGGTGCACGTTTCATTTGAAGGTGAAAAGCCTGCCAAAAGAAGGTGCATGTTTCATTTGAAGGGTGAAAAGCCTGCCATAGAAGGGGCATGCAGCATGCTTCATTTGAAGGGTGAAAAAGCCTGCCATAGAAGGTGCATGTTTGATTTGAAGGGTGAAAAAGCCAGACATAGAAGGTGCATGTTTCATTTGAAGGGTGAAAAGCCTGACATAGAAGGTGCAGGTTTCATTTGAAGGGTGAAAAAGCCTGCCTTAGAAGGTGCACGTTCATTTGAAGGGTGAAAAGCCTGCCATAGAAGGTGCAAAGTTTCATTTGAAGGGTGAAAAGCCTGCCATAGAAGGTGCCTGTTTCATTTGAAGGTGAAAAGCCTGCCATAGAAGGTGCATGTTTCATTTGAAGGATGAAAAGCCTGCCATAGAAGGTGCCTGTTTTCATTTGAAGGGTGAAAAGCCTGCCATAGAAGGTGCATGTTTCATTTGAAGGATGAAAAGCCTGCCATAGAAGGTGCCTGTTTCATTTGAAGGGTGAAAGCCTGCCATAGAAGGTGCCTGTTTCATTTGAAGGGTGAAAAGCCTGCCATAGAAGGTGCCTGTTTCATTTGAAGGGTGAAAGGCCTGCCATAGAAGGTGCCTGTTTCATTTGAAGGGTGAAAAGCCTGCCATAGAAGGTGCCTGTTTCATTTGAAGGGTGAAAAGCCTGCCATAGAAGGTGCCCGTTTCATTTGAAGGGTGAAAAAACCTGCCATAGAAGGTGCATGTTTCATTTGAAGGGTGAAAAGCCTGCCATAGAAGGTGCCTGTTTCATTTGAAGGGTGAAAAGCCTGCCATAGAAGGTGCCTGTTTCATTTGAAGGGTGAAAAGCCTGCCATAGAAGGTGCATGTTTCATTTGAAGGGTGAAAAGCCTGCCATAGAAGATGCATGTTTCATTTGAAGGGTGAAAAGCCTGCCACAGAAGGTGCATGTTTCATTTGAAGGGTGAAAAGCCTGCCATAGAAGGTGCATGTTTCATTTGAAGGGTGAAAAGCCTGCCATAGAAGGTGCATGTTTCATTTGAAGGGTGAAAAGCCTGCCATAAAAGGTGCATGTTTCATTTGAAGGGTGAAAAGCCTGCCATAGAAGGTGCATGTTTCATTTGAAGGGTGAAAAGCCTGCCATAGAAGGTGCATGTTTCATTTGAAGGGTGAAAAGCCTGCCACAGAAGGTGCATGTTTCATTTGAAGGGTGAAAAGCCTGCCACAGAAGGTGCATGTTTCATTTGAAGGGTGAAAAGCCTGCCATAGAAGGTGCATGTTTCATTTGAAGGGTGAAAAGCCTGCCATAGAAGGTGCATGTTTCATTTGAAGGGTGAAAAGCCTGCCCTAGAAGGTGCCTGTTTCATTTGAAGGGTGAAAATCCTGCCATAGAAGGTGCATGTTTCATTTGAAGGGTGAAAAGCCTGCCATAGAAGGTGCATGTTTCATTTGAAGGGTGAAAAGCCTGCCTTAGAAGGTGCATGTTTCATTTGAAGGGTGAAAAGCCTGCCATAGAAGGTGCCTGTTTCATTTGAAGGGTGAAAAGCCTGCCATAGAAGGTGCATGCAGCATGTTTCATTTGAAGGGTGAAAAAGCCTGCCATAGAAGGTGCATGTTTCATTTGAAGGGTGAAAAGCCTGCCATAGAAGGTGCCTGTTTCATTGAAGGGTGAAAAGCCTGCCATACATGCAGCATGTTTCATTTGAAGGGTGAAAAAGCCTGCCATAGAAGGTGCATGTTTCATTTGAAGGTGAAAAGCCTGCCATAGAAGGTGCATGTTTCATTTGAAGGGTGTAAAAGCCTGCCATAGAAGGTGGATGTTTCATTTGAAGGTGAAAAGCCTGCCATAGAAGGTGCATGTTTCATTTGAAGGATGAAAAGCCTGCCATAGAAGGTGCATGTTTCATTTGAAGGGTGAAAAGCCTGCCATAGAAGGTGCCTGTTTCATTTGAAGGGTGAAAAGCCTGCCATAGAAGGTGCCTGTTTCATTTGAAGGGTGAAAAGCCTGCCATAGAAGGTGCATGTTTCATTTGAAGGGTGAAAAGCCTGCCTTAGAAGGTGCATGTTTCAGGGTCTCATATGAAGTTTGAACAGTTGCTTGGTTCATAATTTCTGATCTTTTTTTCCCCTCTGGTTTTCAGCTTTTGATATCAGAAGATTGAAGGATTCAAGTAGTGGTCAGTATCATTCCTTCACTGTAGATTTTGTTCGCCATGCAGACAGAGAAAGATGACATACAGACCTTTGCAGAGGCTCACTCCAGATCATATGTACGTTTTCAGGGGTCATCACATGAAGAAAGACTGAAGTACAGTCTTGGAATATCGGTCAGAGTTCTCAATTCAAGCAGTGTAGTGAAGAACCTCAGGGTTGTTGGGACAGTCATTGTCATTGCCTGCCGCCCCTTCCAGAGAACAGGCCGTGAATAATTACAGTGGGCCAGACAAATTGTACTGAGCCTTGCTCTCCAACTGTCCTCATCTGTTTGTAGTTCGCCTCAGTTTCATGAGGTCTGGTGTTTCTTTGACGGCCGTGCCTCTGGTTGCCTTTGGGGTTCTGCTGTAAGTCATGTCTAGAGATGTTTGAGCCAGGTTTCTTGAGGAGGTGTATAAACTCACTCCTGTTTCTTCTTTCGATTTCATTCTTTACCAGTAGCTGGTTTGTGTGGTTTTTTCTGCTGGAGATTGGTGCTGCTGCTGTTGTGTGTTGTTAAGAAGCTGATCTGGAAGATCTGCAGGAGAAGCAGACATAGACTAACAAAATAGGTAGTTTTTCCCCACCCAGCCCCCTCTTCCCCTTTCCTCACCCCTCCTCTTTTCTCCATCCTCCTCTGCAGGAGAAGCAGATATAGAATAACAAAGTAGGTAATTTTTTCCCCACCCCAGTTCCCAGCACCCTCTTCCCCCTTTCCTCACCCCTCCTCTTTTCTCCCCCCTCCTCCCCCCCCCCACCCCCCACCCCCCCCAAAGTGGTCAGTTTATGTAGCAGTGTGTTATAAGCTAGCGTCAGCGTTATGTTTTGTCGACTATTTTTCCCCTCTCTTGTGGGCTTTGAATCCCCCCCCCCCTCCCCCCCAACTTCTTTTTTTTTTATCATCAAAACCTGGAGAGTTTGTGTCCACCGTAACAGGAAGGGTCACTGATTTAAAAAAAAAAAATTTTTTTGGCAGGCGTATGTGGATGGGCAGACGAAGGAGAAGCGGCGTCAAGCCATTGCACAGGCTCTGGCAGGGGAGGTAAATGTGGTGCCTCCCTCTCGTCTGCTAGCCCTGCTGGGGCAGGCGTTGAAATGGCAGCAGCATCAAGGATTGTTGCCCCCAGGTAGGTGTTTTGTGTGCATGTGATGAGGGGGAGGGGAATGTATGTAGTGTGGTGTGTGTGAGTGTGGGTGTGCGTGCGCATGCGTATGTGTGTGTGTGTTAGAGTGAGTGCATGTGTGTACGAGTGCTAGAGTATGAGTGTGTGCGTGTGTGTGTGCGCGCACATGCACGCGTGCGTGTGTGTGTGTGTGTGTGTGTGTGTGTGTAGGGTAGTATGGTGTGTGGATGTGGTGTGTGTTTGTGTCTGTGTGTGTGCGTGTGCGAGGGTGTGTGTGTATGTCTGTGTGTGTGAGTAAGTTTGTGTGTATGTGAGGGTATGGGTGTGTTCGTTTTGAGATGTATTTGTGTATTTATGTATGTGTTTGTGTGTGTGCGCGTGCGTGTGTGTGTGCATGTGTGAGTGAGTGAGAGAGAGTGTGTGTGTGTGTGTGTGTGTGTGTGAGTGCACGCGCGCGTGCGCGCATGTTTTTGTGTGTTTAATTATGCTCCTTTTCTTTGAATGAAAACGTTGATATTCTGTTCATAATGTTTTCTTAAATGTCAGTACAACCATGAGTTTATCTGACAATAAATTGGTTTCAGTCAGTGTGTGTGTGTGTGTGTGCGTGTGTGTGTGTGTGTGTGCATGTTTTTGTCTGAATGTGTGTGTTGGTGTCTCATAGTGTTATGTATGATGTGCATGTGTGTGTGTGAGTGTGTTATTGCATATGTGGTGATTTAGGGATAGGCATGTCTGGTTTCGTTCCGTTTCTTTCTCTTTTGTATGTGTAGACGGTGAAACAATTGTTGAGCCTTAGCGATCCAACCTTTGTTACAGTAACTGTTGTAGGATTGGGAATTAAAAAGAAACTGAAGGTACTCATTGCCCCTATTTATGGACACAGTAACATACATTTGTCTAATTTAAAGGCATGCCAGTGATCTTTTTGTTCCGGCGGATTTCCTTTGTGTCTTCGCCAAATTTCATCTTTTTAGCTGCCATTCATTGGAGTGTCACTCCCATTCCCTGAGTTTTGCAATTGATAACATGAAATGTATTCAAAATCTCTTTGAAAATGTATTCAAAAGCAGCAAATCTGTTATTTTGCAGTGTGAAACAGATGTTTTAGAGCACTGCCTTCTGGGTTTTTCCCCCCTACTGACCTTCCACTCGTTCCCACTAGTCATATTTTAGTTTTCCTCTCTTTTTTTTTTCCTTATCCTCAGGAAATTGGCTTGCCTGAATTTAGTTGAAGAAATCTTTTTGATCAGGTTTCAGTGCTTATGCTTGGATTTTCTATTCCATACTTTGTTGAGAAAAAAGAAAAGAGAGAGTGAAAAAAAAGTCAACAAAAAGTGTTTGTGGTGTTTCAACCAGGCACGACCATTGATGTGTTCCGTGGCAAGGCGGCGGTCAAGGAACAGGAGGAGG
The DNA here is from genome assembly GCA_018398815.1 of Conus ventricosus. Classification (NCBI taxonomy): domain Eukaryota; kingdom Metazoa; phylum Mollusca; class Gastropoda; order Neogastropoda; family Conidae; genus Conus; species Conus ventricosus. The sequence goes on from CM031624.1 coordinate 22,127,167, forward strand.
AGAAGTACCCCACACAGCTCAGTAAATTCATCAAGGTGAGAGTGGACATGAGTTTTTTCGTGTCTGTTTTTTCGTGGTCTGTGGACTCTCGCCGGTGTTTTGTCACATGCCACTTCCCCTGGCTCCCCCTCTGTCTTCATGCACAGCCACACCGAGCACTGTCTTGTTACAGTCTGTGTACCATCAGTCTATTAACCCTTTGACTCCCAGAACTATCTTTTTTTTACTTTTCTTTTAAAAATCACAAAAATTCAAGTTTTGCTCTAAAGTGTACAGAAATATACATTTTATAAAACGAATGGAGAATATAATTATAGTTTCATGTTGACAGGATGAGATAACTCATGTGACCAGTCAGATGATTCTCCCTTGAACCACAGCTATATTTTTCGGCCGGGAGCGAAAGGCTTAAGGACAATCGCTGTCTGGTCTTTATAGAAACTCAGGGGTGGGAATTCTCCTCGGATCCGCGGAATTCCGCTGTAGAAGCAAAAGATTTCCTCGGATTTGAAATGTTATTTCCTCGGAAAATGAAATTCGCGGAGATAGGGCCTACCTCTTGTTCGGTTACGGTCGATTTCGGTAATCAGATGGCCTGTCTAGCAGGATACAGTAGGCCTATATCTGGCGCTAAGAACTGTGGGATACATTCAAAAATGGCGTACCGACGAGACATCGTAAAGCGCGGACTTCAGAAATTTGACGAAAGCAACATAAAAAAATCCATGGAGATGGGAGTGGATGGAGAAGACAGCAGACAACGAAAGGCTGTGTACATTCATGAGAAAAATTCTGGCTCCTGGACTCGCTTTTTGTTCTCTGTGTGAAAAAGAAGTCAACTACTCCAGTCGTGGGCTTGTTGCACTGCAAGACCACGTGAAATGTGCCAAGCACAAAGCACAAAGAGCGTTGTTCTTTTTTTCGAAGTAGGGTGAGTATTTTTGTAATGTTTGCATGTGATCTATAGATGAAACCGTGCCCAAAAAAAAACAATATTTTATGCTCTCTGAATGTTTCATTTATTTGCCCAAAATACACCAGATTGCACAGATATGCATCCTTAAGAAAAAAAATTTTCCGCGGGGGCATGCCCCCGGACCCCCCTAGATTTCCTCTTTTTTGTCTGTTACCAGTTCCCACCCCAGGAAACTGCATTGCTGCTGAATTGTTTATAGTTTGAAATCACACGAGGGAAAGCTTGTGTGAAGCAAGCTATTTGCAATAAAGAAATAGATTTAAAAGAAAAGAAAGAAGTTGTGGCAGTAGGAAGGAACAGTTCTGGTTGCTTTTGAATCGTCGGTCTTTTGGGCTGTCCCTCACATTGTCATTTATCCGGTGAGACTTCTGATCTATCCGTTTTGATGGAAATGAACACCCCAACAACCATCAGACCAGAACACACACGACACTCACCACCTGTTTATACTGTGCACAGGTGATCACACACTGTGACATGCTAGACCTGTCGAAGCTGGGGAGCTGTGAGCTGGTGGAACTTTTTACTCGGAATAGAGCTCGAAAATCAGGAAAATGTAATTCAGAATGTGTCGAGAGTCGTGTCCTTCCATGAGTGAGTGATCGTTTCTTCCAAAAAGGTGACAAGTTTAGAGTTGGTTGATTTATAGATTCATTAACTTTCAGTCAGATGCTCTGAAACTTGGGTTAGAACATTCAGTGCAGTTGGGAAAGAGGGGGGGGGGGGGGGGGGGATATGAAAGGATCACACACACAACACACACACACACACACACACACACACACACACACACCACACACATACACACACACACACACACAACACACACACACACACACACACACACACACCACACACACACACACACAACCCACCATCAGTGCATGTTAATGTACATTGTGTGTGTGTGCGCGGCAGTTTGGCAACAAGGCGCATGTGGAGTGTGCGCGGTTCTCCCCAGACGGCCAGTACCTGGTGACGGGATCGGTGGACGGCTTCATCGAGGTGTGGAACTTCACCACGGGCAAGATCCGTAAGGATCTGCGTTACCAGGCCCAGGTCAGTGCTTTGACCCCCTCCCTTTCCCCTTCCTTCTACCCCTCCCTCCTCCATCACGGTTCTTATTCCATTTCCTTCGGCCCCCTTGCCCTATGTTCGCCGGCTTTATGCTCTTTTTTTGCTGTCTGTGTATGTGTTTACTCCTACATTCAGCTTCGGTTTGACTTCATGTCATTGTAAGTTGTACTCGCGTGCGCACGCACGCACACAAACACAAACACACACACACACGCATGCATGCACACACACACACACACACACACACACACGCACGCACGCATGCACGCACGCACGTGCGCACGCATGCATGCACGCCCCCGCACGCGCGCACACACACACACACACACACACACACACACACACACACACACACACACACACACATGCACAGAGAAGAACTGGACAGGTTTGTGTATGTGCATGCACGTAAAATTGTGCACAGATTTTTGCATATGCATACATGTATCTAATTTTCTTGAAAAGGACTACAGTAATCTGTAGCTTGTGCCTAGTATTGTTTATGTACTGAGAGGCATATATATGTTATCTGTTTGTTTTGTATAAGGTTTTCTTGTCACAGCAAATGAATGTTTTACTTTACTCAGACCTGTGCACCTCCCGTATTTCTCCGTATTTAGTACGGATTTAAGCTGGGGATACGGAAATACTGATAGTGCGCTCAAAATACGGATTTACTCGTCACCGAAATACGGTATCGGCTGCTACGATCTCCGCCGCAAAAATTGACAGTTTGCACAGTCACCTTAGCGGTGAAACTAAGGGACATAATCAGGCGCGGAGAATGCAATTCCGTTGTCAGGTGAACGAAAGTTTTTTGCGAAGTCATTGGTCTCGCCTGCCGTTAGATGATAATAATATCATATGAGCAGACTATACATTGAGGGCAAACGAAGTTATCTTGTGTACATTTACATTGGCAATGTCACTCGACTTTGTCATGAAATGCGCAACTGCGGCCTAGCTCCGTATCTCGTACCGCGTGCGTTCAAACATGGCGGATGACGAAGCGTCTACAAGTGTTGGTGGAGATTGTTGCTGCGGCAAACGGCGTAGAGATGACAGTTCACCGGCAGTCTGTGGTTCGGGGAAAAATAAAAAAGAGTTCAGCTGTTCAAGCCAGCGTATGCAAATAAGTGACTTGCTGTGAACATAATAGACTTGTACCAAAACACATTTTTTTAAGTAGTAGTAGTAGTAGTAGTAGTAGTAAGGGACAGGCTGATATACGTAGCCTAGGCCTCGCGGCCTTTCTTGAATCCCCATCCATGTATCAGAGATGGGATTTTTCCGCCGATTGGCGGATTTCCGTCTTTTTGATGGCCCCAGGGGTCGTTTTTGAGATCAGTGTAAATCCGTTGAGAAAATTGGGGGGGGAGGGGGGGGGGGGGTAGAGGTAGGTTTGTGATGAAGCTAATGTACGGCGAGAGGTCGATCAATATTGTGTTCTCAATTGATCCGTTCGCAAATGGATGTTTCCGGTTTCTGCTTGGGCCGGTCGAGACTGCTGTCTTTGTTTTCATTCTGCGGTTGACCGAAACCATCAAAGCGGAAGTTGATGTTTGAGAACGCGGCAAACTGTTTGCGAATTTTTTTCCTGACGCCATTTTCTTTCGGTTTGACGAGAGTAGCGAAAACCAGAATGTTTCGTCAGATAGCAGAAAGCGAGAAAGTTCTTGCGAAGCAAGTCGATGCTTCAGTTAAAACAAATGGACTTGGAAGTGGTTGGAGGAGGAAGTGAGCGCAAAAGTGATGCTGACCAGTTCCAAAGGCGCCGTCAGCCACAGTGTGATTCTCAGACTGAAAGACTGCATGAGGAAAATCACCTATCCAGGACAAGCAGTCTGCACATGGTGTAATGACGCGATCAAGTATGGCTCACGGGCAAGTCAGCATTGATCAACCACGTTCTTGCTGAAAAGCACCTAGCAAGAGTGAAAGATCGTCTTACAAACGAGACTCTTGGATCGTTTGGAGCATCGGCGAGTCTACCCACCACCCCCACTCCCACCCCGTCTCTCTCTCTCTCTCTCTCTCTCTCTCTCTCTCTCTCTCTCTCTTTTTGTGTGTGAAGAGTAATGCTATTTGTTTTGTTGAAGTAATGATATTAATAATATTGCAGGTTATCTCCAGATAGATGTAATGCCCACAATCATCAAGCTGATTATTTTGCAATGAAGGTTCTCTTTGAAAAAACAGGTTACATCAATGTCACAGTATACACAATTGTGTAGTCAATATTTTACGTAATAAATGCATACAACAAACTATTTAGTGAGAGAGAGATCAAAACAAAAAAATTGCAAGGGTGTTATTGACATTCTACAGACAAGCAAACAAAACATAAGTAAAATTAGAATCGAGTTTGTTTAGAACTTACCGCCAATGACATTGACAAACAAAGCACATGACAAGACACGATGCATTTCAACCACTTGGGTCTTCTTCAGGCGAAAAATAAATCACATTTAACATGTGGGACAGTACGAACAAAGAACGAAAAAAGAAGAAAGAAAAATGACTTATCCGTTTTCTTCCATGTGGTCGGTGGGCGGAAATGACATGGGGCCAGGTGGATTATGGGAGAGGAACGAGGGGGGGGGGGGGGTTTGCGTCGGGGGAGGTGTGTGTGTGTGATATGATAGGGTTGTGTGTCTAGTTTATTGGGATGGTGTGGTATCTTTGTGATGGTAGTGGTAGTGGTGGATTGATAATAATGTAAGGGGAAAGAAGGGGGGGGGGGGGGGGGGGGGAGAGAAACTGAGGGGAGGGAAAAAAACAAAACAAAAAAAAACCCAGGAATTTAAGGGGAAGGATAAAACAAAATTAAGATTAAATAGATGGAGGGTTGCTGTAACTACTGTATGAAGTGAGTGAAGGGGATGTGGTGGTGGTGTATGTATGTGTGTGTGTATGTGTGTGTGTGGGTAGGGGATATTGCCAACTGATGTGGAAGTGGTGGGTATGTGTGTTTGGTTATTGTGGATGTTGATGCCTTGGTGTGTAGTGTGCCCAGTTTGGCAATGAGATGGGATTCTTGAGTTGTGCGTTCAAAGCTGTCACTCTGTGACTGCCAGAGTGCCATGACTTTGACATGGTCGATGTTGTGTTGGGTGTGGTTGAAGTGTAGGGCGACGGGTTTGGGTCGGTGGTGGCGGATATCAGCCAGGTGTTCAGAGATGCGTGTTTCCAGTGTGCGTGACGTTTCCCCTATGTAGATTTTGCCACACAGCTGGCAGTGGATGGCATATATAATGTTGCGGCTCTGACATGAGAATGTGCGTTTGACTGTGAAGGAGTCTTTGGGGCCCTGTAAGATGGTGTCTGGTTTGGTGAGGGGGCAGATTTTGCAGTTGGGTTTAGAGCAGGGGTGAGTACCTGGTGGTGTAGCTGTAGTTCTGTTCAAACTGGACCGCACGAGGAGGTCTTTGAGGTTTTTGTCACGTTTGAATGTGATCATGGGTTTGGTATGGAAGGCGGGTTTGTGGTTATGTACAATGTGCCAATTGGATTTGAGGATCCTACAGATGGGGAGGGTGTGCGGGTGGTAGAGGAGGTAGGCTGTGGGTCTGTCTGTCTTGGTTGGATGCGGGTTTCCAGAGCAGATGTTCTGGATACAGCTATGGTGCGGGCGAGTGCTGCATTGATGATGGAAGTTGGGTATCCGCGGTTGGTGAAAAATTGTGACATTTTGGCTGCTTGTATTGTGAAGTCTTCCTCGCTGGAGCAGAGTCTGCGAAGACGGAGAAATTGTGAGTATGGGATGCTGTCTTTAGTGTGTGGGTTGTGGGAGGATGAGTAGTCTAGGTATGCATGTGCGTCGGTGGGTTTGTAGAAAATGGAGGTTTTGAGTAGGCCTTCTTCAAGGGAGATGGTGATGTCTAGGAAGTTGACTGACTGCGAATGGTGTAGGTGAGTCGGATAGATGGATGGAAGGTCTGGGCAAAGTTGAGGAAGTTGAGGAGGTCTTGTTTTGGCATAATGTGGCTCCCAGTCCATCATCGATATACCTTTTGTACAGTTCAGGTGTGGGGCCTACACAGTTTCTCTCCCTCCCCTCAGTTTCTCTCCCCCCCCCCCCCTTCTTTCCCCTTACCATTATTATCAATCCACCATTACCACTACCATCACAAAGATACCACACCATCCCAATAAACTAGACACACAACCCTATCATATCACACACACACACCTCCCCCGACGCAAACCCCCCCCCCCCCCCCTCCGTTTCCTCTCCCATAATCCACCTGGCCCCATGTCATTTCCGCCCACCGACCACATGGAAGAAAACGGATAAGTCATTTTTCTTTCTTCTTTTTTTCGTTCTTTGTTCGTACTGTCCCACATGTTAAATGTGATTTATTTTTTCGCCTGAAGAAGACCCAAGTGGTTGAAATGCATCGTGTCTTGTCATGTGCTTTGTTTGTCAATGTCATTGGCGGTAAGTTCTAAACAAACTCGATTCCTAATTTTGCTTCGTTCGCCGCCACCAGTCACTCCATTTTGAAAAAAACATAAGTAAAACAGACGATAGTTCGGAAAAAGTCATAGTAGTAGTAGTAGTAATAATATAAGAATAATGTTTTTTACCTATACCACCGCGTCACAAAAATCTTTTCTGGTATAGATATCATGGGGGAAAAAAAATCAGTTACACACATTCATACAAACGAGCAGACCGGCAGATATGCATGCATACTTATACTCTGGTGACTAGATTTAGCAAGTGACATCATTAATGTTGAGGAGTATCAGAAGTGTGAAAGTGTTTTTTTTCTTATTGTAATAGAGATGGATCAAGTTGAAAAGAAAAAAAAAACTGCTTGTGGGCACACAATGAGTTAAACCTTCACAATTTGCACACTTTGAATATGATCCTTAGTCAACTCTCTCACTTATATTATTCTATAAAGGAATCAGAATCCTCCGTGGTATTTTGAAGGACAACTATAAGAAATTATTTGATTGGTGTTCAGGTAAACTTTTTTAATAAGTATTTTGAAGGATGGCTATTACTATTAGAAACTAAACTGCTCGCTGAAATGTGGTGATGTGAAGGACAGTAATGAGAAACTGACTTGCAACTGCTGGAAAATTGTGTGACTATTAGCAACTGGAAAATCACCAATCCTGTGTCAATGGTCTTCATGATTTCCTGACGGACATCAATGGCGAAGGTGAGAAAGTCTTTTTTTGTAGGATCAAGGTTATTAATACTTTTGAATACTTTGGTGTCTCAGATGCTGATTTTTGCAGGTTAAATTCTAAAAAATCTTCAGCTTCAGGGGGCTTCGCCCCTGACCCCCACCAGGGGCCTTGCCCTGGACCCCACCAGGGGCCTTCAGCGGCCCCCGGACCCCCGCCACTTTTTTTTCTTCCTTTTTCACATTATGAGAATCCCATCTCTGATGTATTGTTTAGTATTCTGAATTGGTTTGTTGCATATGCGCATATTGGTTTGTTAATCAAATTCAAATAACAATTTAGTGAATTTATGATCCGCATCAAGGAGATTTTTAAATGAGTTAGTAGATTGTGCAAACTTGATGTTAATTGGTAGATCATTCCAAAGATGTGTTACTCTCTTTCCAAAAACCATTTTACGTTTATTAGTCTGACAGTGTTCAATGAAGATTTTCCCATCTGGCTTCCTTGTAACACTATCAGTATATAATTTGAAGAAATCCTCTATTTGTACATCCACCATATCATTAAATATTTTATATACTTCGATCAGATCACCGCGGATACGTCTACCTTTTAAGGAGTGTAAGTTTAAGTATCTTAGCCGTTGTTCATAATCCATATTTTTTGCATTCCCGTAGTAGCTTTGTAGCCCTTCTTTGTACCTTCTCTACTGCCTTTGACTGCCTTTTGAGTAAGGGATACCATATGATATTTCCATATTCTAAGTGCGGCCGTACAAACTGTTAACTTCTGTTGATTATTTTCGGATGTGTCGGAAGATTCTGCATCGTGATCACCTTGTTCTGGGACGATTTATGACAAAGGAGTGACCGTGGCAATTCACATGTGTTTCTTTTTCACTTTGTTTTATATGTGTCTTGGAAACATTCAGAATACTGAAAGCTCGCCCAAAATACTGAAAATCATTTGCTTGGATACTGGGATGTCTTGCTGGGGGTGCACAGGTCTGTTTACTTCATGATTGTCAGTGTTGGGTGTTTGCCCGACAGGACAATTTCATGATGATGGACGACGCCGTGCTGTGTCTGACCTTCAGCCGAGACTCGGAGATGCTGGCGTCTGGCTCCCAAGATGGAAAGATGAAAGTGAGTGGAGGCTGTGGTCTTGTGCTTGGGTGTGGGAAGCATGAACTGTGTGTGTGCGTGTGGTGTGTGTGTGTGTGTGGTGTTGTGTGTGTGTGTGTGTGTGGTGTGAGTGTGTGTGTGTGTGTGAGTGTGTCTGTGCGTGTGTGTGTGTGCATGCATGTGTGTGTGTGTGTGAGAGAGAGAGAGTAAATCCTGATTTTTATTGTCACAATGGTGTTGATGTTTGTTTTGTGCTGAAACATTTCTAAAATTAATCAAAAGTTTTGAGATGTTCTATGCTGCACACAAATCACATACGCCTATATGCTGAAGAACGATATTTTTTAAAAGTCTGAAAAAAAAGAACGGATTGGTTATCTTGATTAAATCCACTTTCTGGGATCTGCACAAAAAAAAGGTTGGGTTTTGAGGGGAAAAAAAGAGTTAAAAAAACCCAAAAAAAACTCTTCAGTTTTTGATCAGCTCGTGAACTTACTTTGTAGGTCAGGCTGTTACACACACACATACATAATAGATATTCATGCATAGTATGCAGCAGCCTTGTCCCTCATAGTGCTTCTCATGGAGACTGTGTGAAGAGTACTAACCAATACTGTGCCTCGCCCATTCCCACAGGTATGGAAGATAACCACCGGTCAGTGCTTGCGCAAGTTCGAGAAGGCCCATGGCAAGGGCGTGACCTGTGTGACCTTCTCCAAAGACAACAGTCAGCTGCTGAGTGCCTCCTTCGACATGACCATCAGGTTGGCAGGGAGGGGGGGTGGGGGGGGGGGGGGGACATCGGGCAGGTGGAATGGGTGGAATGGAGAGGAGGGTGGAAAGGATGTGTGTGATTATTTGGGTCGCAGCTAGAGAACGGTACTGGTTTTGAAATTTGAGGAGCTCTAGGTTGTTAGAGTTGCCAACTCTCCTAGCCAGGCTTTGTCTCGTAGTTTGTCATTGAGATGATCTGCTGCTTTCAGAATCCACGGTCTCAAGTCGGGAAAACAGCTGAAGGAGTTCAGGGGTCACTCGTCGTTTGTCAACGACGCCGTGTTCAATCAGGATGGACATCAGGTGATCAGGTGGGTGCCTTTCTTGATTGGTGTGGTTCATTTTAGGTTAAATGCACATTGATGCAGTGCGGTGTGGTGCTATGTGGTGATGTGTGTGCTGCTTGAAGCCTGTTAAGAATCCTCTCCTCATAGCCCTGATTCAGCAAGAACGGAGAAATGCATTGTTTTTGAGGAATCTTCATGAAAACACGGTGGAAATGGCTGATGTTTGTTTGCTGTACACTGTACTACTGTACATAATGTACAAATGGCTGATGTTTGTTTGCTGTACTGTACATTGTACTACAGTACATAATACTGTTCTGCAGTACACTGCTCTGCCACTGCAGTGCACTACATGACAGGAATGTCGCTTGTTAACCCTCTGCCTGCTGCAGACTTTGTGCTACATGACTATGAGAATACCATGCCAAGGGAGGTAACTCTGCACCACTTACACACTTGCCATAAAGAAACCTCAATAACAAAAATTTGCGTTTTACTCATTCTGTAAAAGTAATAAAAAAATTCGAAGACATCACTCCATCCAAACCAGCCATTTTTTCCCACATTTAGTGAACAGGTACACGAGGGAAAAAAAAACGAACAGACTAACTCTGCTTTGGTGTTCTCGGTGCTAAACGAATTTTCCCAAAATTCACTGTACCCACAGAATGTCATGGATTAGGAGCACATAGCGATTTTCCAAGTCTAAACAAGTACTGAATCCTTCAGGAACAAAATAAAGTCATTCTATATGGTCTGCATAATCACCTTTTGTGGTGAAGGAAAAAAACCCACCCAAACAATTTTGTTAAACTGAAGGCATCACATACAAGATTTTTCTTCTAACTACTGGGGGGTGGGGGTGGGGGGGGGGGGGGCGAATAACACAAACAGATTACTGTATACTGGACTTTAGATTGTGATGGAATTTAGCAAAATGTGCTTTTGCACAAGTGCACTGAGCAATCGACCCCCCCCCCCCCCCCCCCTGACCCACACCACCCCCCCCACACACACACACACACACACACACACACATGTGGTGATGATGTACCTCTTGTCCGTCTCCTCTTTGCTTTTTGATAAACGAGGCAGTTTTTAATTTAGGCCAGATTTATGCTCATCCTTTTTTGCTTGCTTTTGTGCAGCAAATAAATTTGTTTCTCGCTAAAAGTCTGCCAAAATTCCTCTGAAATCAAAAGGCTAAAGGTGACGCTCCCACAGGGAAATTATGGGACACTCCCAATTAAAAAACACTTTTGTTTTTCGAATGTTCTTTTTTTGGAGGGGGGGGGCTGGGCCCAGCAGCAATGGGCAGTTCGACATCATCATTATCATCGGCCGAATCATTATTGATTCCGGCCTCAAAATCGGTCAGCAGTCGATCTTTATTTATAACTAGGTCAAGATCGACATCCGAATTGTCTCGCTTCAAATCTTCTTCAAGAGTGTAGCCCTCAAATATGCTCTCTTCGTCAATATCACATCAGAAAATGAATTCTACAAGTTTTTTTTTGTTTTCTTTTTCTTTTTCTTTTTTTTTTGCTGTCCCAACCTCTGCGCCACCTCAGAGGCAGTGCACCCAGCCGCTCATTCCGACACCCCGTCCACAGCCACATCCCGGTCGGCTCCACCACAGCCCCTGCACCAGCAATCCACAGGGAGCAGTCAGTGTCAAGTCGTCAAGAGGCAACCCACCGGAGGAGACACTGCACTGCTGCCAAGTCACTTCGGTGGTGTTCAGTGGCGCCTGTTCTGATCTAACATACGCAGGACACCACCTACTAAGCCCCCTACTGACGACAATAATTGCTTAGTCGCGGAGCCGGCATGAGTGAGCTCTCCTTCCGGAGGGCGCCACCACGTCCGTCCAACAACAGCCCCATGGACTCGCTGATACTGGTGATCCCGACGGAACCAAACCAAGACCACAGACGTGCAGAGGACATCGCAATTGAGGTCACCATGAGGGCAGGGCGTGAAGGGCCACAGAATTTGAGACTTTTTTTTTTTCATGCTGATCGATGAGAATGAAGATGATTAAGATGATGCTACTGATTTCCATTTTGGTCTGAGACTACATGGCAGGGCTGTACTCAACGCTTCCTTTCATAATATGTCCCGGCGTCAACCAGTCCTGAGAGATACAGGTACCTGCAGTGTTGGCCAGGAAATTTGAGCAACACTCTCAGAAACGCATCCATTAAGTGGATGAAGCTCGACTGTGTGGTCCCAGTCTTCCGAACTGAGTCCGCAGCAAACTGAACTCTGGGTAGGAGCCAGTCGGGGCAGAAAAACCCACGTGACTCTGATGGGATTCAAACCCACGACCTCCCATTCTACAAGTTGCATAGTTACTTGATCTGCCATTTTCCCGAAAATCTTCACGAAAAAAAAGCGGAACTTTGAAAATTCACAGCAGCAAAACTACTCCACCAAAACTCGTGCAACTAAAACCAAAATGGCGTCCAGAGACGGCTGTACTGGAAGACTCTTCTGTCGCGATTGCATTCTGGGATATGTGACGGTGAAAGTAGTTGACCTAGTATTTAGCGGTCGATCCGGTATTCAGAAGGAGGATATCTCGTGGTCAATCTCGGTGGATCCGGTAGGCATTGGGTTAAAGATCATTTCCAAAATCTCAGATGTGGTGGAAAAAAAAAAAAAGATCCAGAATTCCAGAATGGGATGAAGAAGTGTGGGATTTGGCAGTCATTTTTAAAATGGGCCGAGAAATGTTTGCAGTGTTTAAAGGCAAAAATGATGTTTTGCAATTGTCAGGAACTTAAAGCGGAAGAGATGTGTTTTTTTTCTGGAACAATTTTCCTTTGAACCAGCGGGAGTCAGATTTCTGTAAGTTCAGAGCCAAGGGACCGCTTCATTCCCTGGATTGAAAGGTGGGATTGAAAGGTTGCATTGAAAAGGTTCAATTGAAAGGTGGGATTTAGAGGTGGGCGTCTGTCACATAACACTTGTAGTTCACTACCTTAATCTCTGTGCAACATGACAGTTGTTTGCTCTACAGTAAATGAAAACAAAATGAACAGGAGAAAATCCCTGGCTGTGTACCTGCTTGGGTCAGGGATGGGGAGGTGTGGAGGGTGGGTGGAGGTGGTGGGGGGCAAGGCGGAAAGGAAGGAGAGGTTGGGGTAGTAGAAGCAGACATGGAGGAGTATACATCACGCATTAAATTGCTCCCAACCGCTCTGAATGAGGAGTGTAGAGCCCACAGAAGGAGTGTTTCTTCCAGTGCACATGGTTGCTGTCAAACACAACCATTGATTTACTTGACTTGGTCCTCTTCGTTCCGATCGGAACACAGGGCCTGCACTGCAGATCTCCATCTCGCTCTGTCTTGGGGTGTTCTCTTGGTTTCACCCCAGGTCATGTTGGTGAACTTGAGTTCTGCCTGTAGGGTTCTTCTCCATAGATCATCATTTTGGTTGTATGTCAGCAATATGTTATCATGTTACTCCCGAAATTGACACCCCCTTCTTCCTCATTTTTCCCCTTCCCCCACCCCACCCCCAGAGATAAGAATACCCAACAAATTTTATCCAACAAAATTTAGGAAATATGGATGTCTTTTGTCTCAACCAATTTCAGATTTTTGGGAATTTTTTAATTTTTTTTTTAATTTTTTTTTTTTGTAAATGAAAATTCCATGGAAGAAAAAAAATCATGGTTAGTTGCGATGCCAGTTGTTCAGATAATAGGTCTGTGCTCTGTGGAGGGAAAAATAAAAACAGTGCCAAAACACCCAAAACAACAACGAAAAGCAACAATTGAAAAAAAAAGAAAGGGGTGTTAATCAGCGTCTTTGTTGTGTGTTGGAACAGCGCCAGCTCTGACGGCACCATCAAGCTGTGGTCGGTGAAGACGGCGGAGTGCGTCAACACGTTCAAGTCGTTGGGGGGGACGGTGGGCACGGAGATCACCGTGCACAGCATTCACCCCATGGTGAAGAACGCCGACCAGTTCGTTGTCTGCAACCGCTCCAACACGGTCGTCATCATCAACTTTCAGGGACAGGTGGGTGTGTGGTGGAAGGTTTGAAACGTTTGTTTTGCACGTCGTTTGTCATGGTTTTTGTGGGTTTTTTTTGTTTTTGTTTTTTGTTTTCGCTTTGTTTGTTTGTTGCATTCAGAAAGCGTTTTGTGTTTTATTGATTAGATTTTCATTTGTTTCAGTATTTCCTCAATTTTTGCTTTAATTTAATAGATCTCACTTCAGTAAGTTTAGTTTATTTTATTTGGTGGTTTGATTTGGTTTGGTTAAAGTTTGGTTTGGTTTGATTTGGTTTGGTTTTGCTTGTGCGTTATCTTTTTGAATTTGAATTCTTATGTGCTTGATGCAGAAGGCAGATCTGTGATGTTAACGTCAGTGTGAATCTCGGAGGCTAACCCTTGAACTGCGTCCTGGTTTTGATGTACCAAGTTAACAATTTGATGTCTTAAAATGACAGATAAACTGGGGTCATGCAACTGGGGGAAAACAAAGAAAGAATCAAACGATTTGCAAAACCAAATCGCACCAACGTTTGTATAAAAATTGTCCTCAAAGTTTGAAAGTATTTCAGTCATGTTCATACAGTTCACAATGATGTTGTTATTGCTGCTGTTCTGTCCACACAATCTTCGGTCGCTCAGTGGTGGCGGCACTGCACTCGCTATATGGCGAAGAATACACTTTTTGTAGCCCATTTTGTAGCCAGCATAATGACCGCAAGACATGAAACTGCTCTTTCAAAAATGCTGATTATACAGTGTAACCAGTATGGCACCTGCAGGAACTAAAGTTGCTCTCTCAGAATGCTGCATCGTAATGCTGAGTGCCTCCCAGACAGATCGTATGGCAGTGAAAAGTAATTCTTATGTTAGATTCAGGTAGATCAGTGGTGAATGAGCGGTGGTGGATGTGGGTGTCTGTAATTAAAAGTATGGAATGATGCATGCTGCCAGATGTAGTCAGGAGCACCTGCGGCTGCCCTATTCTTCATTACCCCCCGACACCTGTCATACACAGGGCATTTGTGTAGATCCACCTCACACACTAGTGCAGTCACACGTCCGTAAGATGACCCGTACATATCACGTAACAGAGTAATGCGTACGTTTTCAAACTCATGCATGCTCATCCCCACACTTATACAGGCACACCATGTGCGTTGATTCATAAGATGACCGTACATATCACGTAACAGAGTAATGCTACGTTTTCAAACTCACGCATGCTCATCCCCACACTTGTAGATGCACGCCCATGTGTTGATTAATACTCAAAAGTACAGATATTCAGTATGCACTCATGCATTTGCAGAGTATGATTAAGACTCATTCACACATGTGACACTCGTTGAGAGACTGAAAAAAATTGTGACATGGAAAAGTTCTTGCAATAGACTGACTGATAACTTTAGCTATTGATGTTACAGATTGCTGAGGGTCTTGTAGAACACTTTGAACATCACCATATCTTTCCTTTTTTTTTGAGGGGTGGGGATGGGGGAAAGAAGGAAGAAATACTGCAAGCATGGGCCGGTCAAATGGTAGATGGATGAAAACAGCTCTGGAACAACTGAAAGTGATTTTTCATTGATGTACACCAATTCCATGCTCAAGCTTACACATTCAGTAGCACACACTACACACTCACCCATGAACCTTTCTCACAGACTTACACCCATGTGGTTGTCATACTGCCTTCCCTCGCCCACTCTCCCTGTCAGCCTTCTCACCTCTCTGACGCACACAGTCATGAAGATGCCCTTGACCCCAACTCTAACTTTTGTTAGATCTCGTTGCACAGGAGGTGACTGCAGGCAGAAATCTAAACGAATCTGAAATGAATGTTAGCGAACCGCCAAGAGAAACGTGGACAAACGAGTCACAAGACAAAATTTTAAAAGTATTAATTGAACACCCATCTTGCGCCGAAGCTGATGAAGATGAGTGATCGCTGTTACAGTTTCGTTGTCCTGAGCGGTGGGTATCTTCCCTGAAGAAGACCTAAGTGGTCGAAACGTGTCGTGTTTTGTCTTGTGATTCGTTTGTCTACGTTGTTCGGCGGAGCCCTTGAAATACTTGTTAAAATTTGCCTAACTTTTGTGTTTGGTGGTGTGGCAGATCGTGAGGAGTTTCTCCAGTGGTAAGCGCGAGGGCGGGGACTTCGTGTGTGCCACGGTGTCTCCCCGTGGGGAGTGGATCTATTGCGTGGGGGAGGACATGGTGCTCTACTGCTTCAGCATCTCCACGGGAAAGCTGGAGAGAACACTCACTGTCAGTTCTTTGGTGTGTGTGTGTGTGTTGTGTGTGTGTGTGTTGTGTGTGTGTGGTGTGTGTGTTTGTTGTGTGTGTGAGTCTGAGAGAGAGTGTGTGTTTTGTGTGTGTGTGAGGGAGTGTGTGTGTGCGTGAGTGAGTGTGTATGTGTGTTCGTGTTTGTGTGTGTGTGTGTGTGTGTGTGTCACTGTGTGTGTGTGTGTGTGTGTCACTGTGTGTGTGTGTCACTGTGTGTGGTGTGTGTGTGTGGGCACTGTGTGTGTGTGTCATGTGTGTGTGTGTGTGTGAGAGAGAGAGTGTGCGTGCATGTGTGTGTGTGTGTGTGTGTTTGTGTGCATACGCTGCTTTGGCAAGCTGACAGCCCCTGTAGGACTCCTCGTGGTCATCCGGGCTGCAAATGACGTGAAACTGAACCCAATTAGTATTTGTTCATTTCTTGAGTAGTCGCTGCATGCATGCATCAGCAAATGATATGGGGGGAAGGGGGGGGGGGGGGGGAGGGGGGGGGAGGTGGGGGCATGCATTTAACTCTTTTTGCAGATTTTTCTTGTTGGTTCCGTATGCCTCCTGTCTGTATCTGTGCTAGGCGAGGTGGTGCTGTAAGCAGCAGCAGTTTGGAGTTACAATTTTGTGATTTTTTTTTTTTTTTTTTTTTTTTTCAAAACGAGGAGCAAGGGTTTCATTCCATGTTTGTCAGTTACTGAAAAAGAGAATTAAATTTTTTTTTTTCCAAACAATCTTTTACCAGCTTAATGGAGAGTTGACAAGCGCGCAAAAAGAGGACAGTTCGCACAGACATTGGCACATAACAGCACTTCTCTGAGTCACTCTTGTAAACTTCTCCTTTCTCAAGACTCTAGCAAATTAAACTAGTGCACGGCCGTATTTGATAAAGAATGAAGACATGAAGTAAACCAAGGGAAGAGAAGACTGCAGCATTATTTTTCAACTTTTTGTTCCCATTTTTTCAATATATAACTTACAAGAAGTTTCACTTTTTTTTTTTTTTTTTCAAATGACTAACCACAAGATCAAGTCAATATAAGAAACAGAGAATCTGTTGAACGGTTCTTCAGTGTGACACCCAATTGCTTTCAATGGACTTGGGGAGAAGAAGAAAGAAGAGTGCCTGTTTTGCCCCAGGTGTTCTGCATGTTTAGTTTGTATGTGTTGACTGTTGCTGAAACTATTTTAGTGGGGGAAAAAAAGGAATAGGTGTGAAACGTTTTGAATTTATTGCGCACGCAGACGTACGTGCTCGGGGTGTTTCTGCAGCATGTCGTTTGAATATGGAAGGTCAGTTTGTTGTAGTGGAAGGTCAGTTTGCTGTAGTACATTGCCTTTCTCAGACTTGCGGCTTGATGCAATGCAGCTGTGTTGTGATCGAATTTACTTTGTTCTTCTGTGTGTCTGCCAGGTTCACGACAAAGACGTCATCGGTATCTGCCATCACCCGCATCAGAATCTCATCGGCACCTACTCAGAGGACGGCCTGCTCAAGTTGTGGAAGCCATAGTCATCGCCAGGATGCACGTCCTGCGGACCAAGAAACTGTGGCCTCCTCCCCAAATCCCCCACCCCACTTCCCATTCCCTCTCTCTCTCTCTCTCTCTCCACACCACATCGTTTCTGAAAGATTCAAATTGTGCTTTTCTTTTTTTTTCCTTTCTTTTTTTTTTCTTCAGGGAATTGAGATCCAATCACTAGGTATTCCTTCCTTCTGTTTTCTCTGCAGACAGGTCAAAGCCTCACAGAGCCATTACTGTATTCTGTGAAATACAAACAACTATTTTTTAACGAGTGTCTTATATGACTTTTTTTTAATTATTTTTTTTAAAGTAAAGTTTGCATTATGATTAAAATCATGTGTCCTGCCCCAAGGTCAGTGAACTGCCGTCCAGAGGAGACTAAACTGAACCAGTGAGGGGAAAGGAGTTGAACTTTGGACGACACCCTCATTCTGTCCGTATGATTTAAAGGGTTAAACATGGACGTTTCAAAGATGATTTAGGAGAGACAGAGAGAGAGGGGTAGATGGAGGGGGAGGGGGGGTGGGGTGCAGGCGGCAGCAAGAAAAAACAGTGCCAGTCGAGGGAGACAGAAATGGGCAAAAAAAGAGAAAAAAAGCCCTGTAAAGGGACCAGAAGGTCAGCTTCTTCCCAGCCCGTGCCCCTTGATGCGAGGGTGTCGTCGTGGGCGGTGGTGTGACAGTCACCTGTTTGTGCTGTTGTTGTCCAGCAGGCTTTTTATGTTCATTTTTTTGTTTTGTTTTCAGTTTTGAAGGGGAATCCTTGTACAGTGTAGCATATTTCATTGGGTGGGAGACACAAGAGTTGATGTGGTCTGTTTATTAATGAATAAATCTTACTCCATGCGGTCTGGATTGGGAATCTGGTTGCCGTTTTGGTGAGTGAGCTTTTAGACCCCCCACCCCACCCCACCCCCATCCTGTTCCACCCCACATCTTCCCAGAACGCCACAATAGCAAGGCATGATGGGCCAGGTATTTTGAGACTTGTAAAGAAAAGAGAAAAAACCTAATAAGAATGGGTATGATGAAGATAACATGAGTTCCGTTTTGGTCAGAGTCCACATGGCAAGACTGTACTTTTGCGCTTACATTTTTCATAACGAAGCTGGCGTCAACCAGTCTTGAGAGATCACCTGCAGTGTTGGCCTGGAAATTTGTGCGCAGCACTCTCGGAGATGCATCAATCAAATGGATGTAACTCAGCTGGTCTTCCGGTCTTCCCCATGTGGGCTCATGGCTTTCTGAACTCTGGGTAGAAGCTGACTTGGACTAAAAAAGAAAAAAAAGGTCCCTGAAGTGAATGGAATTGATCCCCCAATCTCGCCGTACATGAGTGCGTGACATGTATCAGAGTACCACGGCAGCTGGTAGATTTTATTGCCATCTCATCCCGTGACCGCAGTGTCCAGCATGTTTTTCAAAATGGGTTCGCTGTTCTTTCAAAGCATTGGCCAATTTTGTCTCAGGATTTTTGTGGAAATGTTTTTATGGTGGAATAATATCTGCGAATGACAATGTCTCGGTGGTGGAATAATTTCTGCAAATGACAGTGTCACAGTGGTGGAATGTATCTAAGAATGGCATGCCATACACATATGACATACAGCTGTGTCTTATGAAATGAAAGAAATAAAGGAGAAACGGCAAACTTTGTGATAATTGCAGTTTAAAACCCAGAACAGACTTATTGCTCACGGTCAGTGCGGCCGGCTCGCATGTCCTACGTTGGACCCGTCAGCCATTGACGAAGATGGACAGCCACCTCTTTGACCTTTGTTTGTCGAACCAAAGTCTTCTAATGTGAATGTACACCAATTCATTCTGGATGATATGTGACCTGGCTTGTACAAGGACAAGATGGCCACTGCACCACCTGACTGAAAACGCGAGTTGGTCCAAAACATAGAGTCCAATCGTTGTCAGTCAGGACCGTGTTTCCATGCTCATCTTCCATGTTCGTCTTTCAGAACATTGTATGTGCATTTCCACTGCGCTGGAGTTTTTAAGATTGTGCACAGTTTTTCTTTTTCTGTTGTTGTTTTTCTTTCTTTAGTTATTTATTTGGGTTTTATTTTGCGTTCCCTTCAAGGCAGCGTAAGCCACAGGGTTATTTGTTTTTGTAACCAAGTCAGAAACGGGTAGCTGTCCTGTCCTGGCTATTAACTGAACTGTAATGCAAGTGGCACCAGCCAATTCTCTTCTTTTTTTTTTAAATCGGGAAAAAGGAAATGTACAGGGTGCAGCCAGTCAATTAGCTGCAGGAAAATGGCTGTGAAAACCAGTAGTGAAGAGGCAAACACAGTGCAGACAAAGCAGCCTGTATGTTCTGGAAAATGACCGTCGGGAAGGGCACCATGTTCATTGCAGAAAAAAAGTCAGCTGACAGATTCTTTTTCATCGCCGTTCTCAGCAGTACTAAAATCACTGAAGTAATCGTCCTCGGTGTCATCAGACACGAAAGAGATTCAAGAACTCTTCATCGCCGTTCTCAGCAGTACTAAAATCACTGAAGTAATCGTCCTCAGTGTCATCAGATTCAAGAACTCTTCATCGCCGTTCTCAGCAGTACTAAAATCACTGAAGTAATTGTCCTCGGTGTCATCAGACATGAAAGAGATTCAAGAACTCTTCATCGCGGTCAGCTGTATTGTCCGCAGACTTCCGCACCGTCACTTCTCTGCCGCTGCTGCAAACATTATGCCTTTTCAAACCGTTAAAAATCATAGACGGCTGCAGTTTTTGTTTTTTGCAGTGGGAAAGTTTGGCGTGCTGAATTCGCCAGTATCAGACCATCTGTTAGAGCTGCCGTATGGTTGCCCTTTTGATGAGCCAGATCAGTAGCTTTGGATTTGAAATCATGTTATTGGCTTGGCTTCTTTGTTAGCGTGATCATGTGGTGCCGACAGGTGGCTGATCGAGGAAAATGACATTCAGGTATTGTTAACGACGCTCGCTGTGCAGTGTTGGTCGTGCATGAACCATTCTGTCAACGGACATCAAGTTTGATTTCTTCTGACGTTGGTTTTAAGCTTGTCCGGTCAACTGCAGATCAGAAGACAAGACCGTGGCTGGGTAAGGATAGAATGGCCCAAATCCACAAGCAGGCCTCTTTTGGTGTTGTAACCACAAGGTTAAAAAGAGTTTAGGGAAAGAAAAAAAAAGTAGCGGGTACATAAATGTGCTTGGTAGGGCATGGTTGGTCTGGTGGTTAAGCTGTTGTTCTCTTGATCCAGGGACCTTGGATTTAGTCCTGGTTGGAGACGGCCAGACTCTAAAAGTTTTGTGTGTTTTTTCTCACAAGTAGAGACTCGTATTCCCTCAATTCCTTCAGATGAGACTTAGAGCCTATTAATTTGTTTAAATTTCGTTGGATTCCATTGCATCTTTCATTAAAAAAAAAAAAAAAAGCATGACATCATGTGCGTCAGAGAGGGCTGACAGGCGCGCACGCACACACACACGACAAAAAACACACACAAAAAAGAGAGAACAAAGTTGGGAGTGGTTTTCAAAGCCATTCCTGGCTTCCCTGGCCCTTCTGTCATGACGGGACCGTGCCTTGGAAGGCACATGTGGGGTCCTGCCTCAGCCTGCGTTCCTCCATTCCGATGTTGTCTTAAAATCTCACAATACCTCACCAACATGGTTGGCGTTTTGAAATGAACAGATTAAAGCAGACAACTTTAAAGTGTGGACTTTTTCTCACTCGAAATGTATGAAAAAATAGCCGATGGCATGACTTCTTGATCCAAATGAAATACATTCTTTAATTTTTGCTATGCGCATGTATTTATAGTTCCTTTAGATATTTTGTATCAGTTCACAACTGAAACTTAGTTGCCTTGGCCAATATAGAAAGTGGAAAAATGATTGAGAAGTCATTTTTTTTCATTGGAGTTGCGACTGCATCTGTAGAACAAGCTAGCATGGAGTGTCATGGGCTAACGTATCAGTCGTTTTATACCTGAATGTGGCCTACAACAAGTCATTGGGCAGTTATCACTGGCACTGTGAATTTAGTGAACATTCCGATCTCTCGATTCAACATCTTTGTTTTGTATCTGCACTGTATTTTCTTATTTGATATCATCCTTTTCTTTTCGGTTATGTTTGTCTGTGGCATTACTCCGCAGTCACTCCTTTCAGTTCTCCCACACACAGCTACATCCAGGCCCATCTTGTTGTATCCCCAGCACAGCAAACCAGAGGGAGCAATCGATAGCAAGTGGTGGTTATGAGGCAACCTACTAGACAAGATGGTGTGCAGTGCTGCCGAGTCGTTTGGTTTGACGGATCTTTAAAAACGGGTTCATACATCCTGTTTGATTCACACACACACACTTGTTTCTTCTTTTCTTTCCTGCGTACGCAGGCTGATACTCCTGCGGACACTCCCAGTATAGACAGGCAAGGATTAATCCATCCCATCTACCCAACAAAGGGTGAGGAAGTTTGTGTGTATGACTCGGTTGTTGTTTTTTATCCCACCATTAACCCTCTTGCATTTGCATTTTTCAGCCCCAAACTGCTCCTTGTGTTCATTTTTTTTTTCTTCTAGAAATCAATGGAATGAGGTCAGTTCACGACCCTAGTCTTGTGAATGATCGTTTCCCACACTCCATACTACTGCTAAGATTTCATTGGACACCTCTCAGGGATGCCCATTTATTGTGGCCAGCCTTGGCTTAAAACATGGTCGCAGTGTGTGAGGGAAAGTAATGCAGCATATGCAGCCACTTACGGCCATAACTAACACCAGGGCAAACAGAGTGGCCAGATATGGGCGAAACAAATTCAAGAGGGTTAGGGCAGTCATACTCCAACTTCGGGGAAATTGTATATGATCCACACACACAAACTTGCAGCACACGTACACCCATCGCATTTTCATGCTTAACACCATGGGATCATCACACTGGTCCCTCGCACAACCAAACCAGAGCAGCGTCAGTTCTGACGTTTATTTACATGAAGAGCAGTGCACAACACGAGGTCCAAACAATACACCATGAAGGACAAAGACTACCGACCAATGGAAATGGACACCGTCACATACCGTTCTGTGTGTGATACAGCCACCGATGGAGAAAGAAACCAAACAAAAAAAATGTTCAGCAATTGGGAGGGAGGGTGAGGGTGGGGAGTGATTGGGAAAGGAAGGAGGAGAGAGAATGGACGACTTTCTGAAGACAACGGCTGATAAACCCTGTGCCTACTTTTAGAAATGAGAACCAAACACAAGGACCGAAACAAGTTTCAAACCAGACAGAATTTGCTACTGCCAAACCCTAAAGCAGAAACCGAGTTTGTGTTCATTTTTCACATTCTTACAACCAAAAAATGAACAACAACAAATGAAACGGGGGGGGACAAAAAATTCCAAAAGTTTACAGCAAATTAACCCCAGCCAAAGGTCACAGCCGAAGAGGGGGGGGGGGGGGGGGGGGGGCCTGCCAGGAGTTGCCATGTCTACAAATACTGGTGGAGAGATCGTGCGTGGGTGTACATTCAGATTCTATGACCACGCAAATCGGCATAAACCCATAAGCACGAAGTCCCCACACACAGGGAAACTCTCTCCAGCCACAGTGGCTGAAGAACTAACGAGTATCGACTTGCATCCCTCCAAAAGGACATCTTCAGTGTTTATAATACATACCAAATAGGGACCGTTCTTTTCGCCCTTTAACTCCAAACTATAATGTCGCTTATGGCACCAATCTGCCTAGCACAAACGCAGGTACAAAGTAAACGGAACACTTCTGTTGTGTGTGCACTGTGCATATCCGGGTTTGTTCTCCATGTGCTTTAAGTCTGCATCTGTGCCAGGCGAAGTGGTGCCGCAAGCAGCCTGCAAGGTCATGCAGTTGTGTCACTGTGGGAACAAAAGTTCCCTTTCTTCTTATAAGCAGCTCTGCAAAATGTTGATGCAGGATGCCCAGTTTTGGGTTTTTTTTTTTTTGAGAGGTGACCCACACAAATACCTGTAGTCGCATGTTTTGTGCCCTCTTTCTCCACCTCAAAATCTAGAGAGACGGGAGAAAATGTTTGAAGCCCACCTTCACTGAAGAGATCCTCAATTCCACACAATGCACCGTTATTGAATACAGAGGTTAAAAGGCAAAAATTCCCTCTCCTGTCATGGCGTGTGTTCGACAGAGGAGAGGGAAGGGAAGGAGAGAGGGGGACATAGCGATGATAGAATCAATACGCTGGAAATGTTGGACAAAGAAAACTGACCTGACAAAGCAGAGGAAGGAAAAAAAAAAGGACAAGTGATGAAACTAAAAACCAGACGCTTGCACTTTTAAAGGCTGAACGGTGCTTCAAAATCAAACGCAAACTTGAACAAAACGGTCAATTCAAAAAGAAAATAAAAAAATAAACACCAGTAACGATAAACAAAGCTCATCAACACAAACAACCGTGCATGCGCTATACAGGTGAGAGAAAATTTCTATCTACAGTATACATAAATAAATGGAAACAAGCCCCCCCCACCCCCACCCCACCCCCCCAAACAAAAAATTAGGGTGAAACAGAAACCAAGATTCGTAAATGGAATAGTTTTCAGACAACAACAAAAAATATACAAACCAAGTAACCCTGCGTATGCCCTGTCCAGTAAAAAAAAACAAATTCAAGGTTCATGCTTTCTGTGCATACCTCTGTACCCACAGACGCCCATACACTACACGTCACCGACAGCTGCCTCTTGAAACCCTTCGCTCCGAACAGAGCCATGCCAGCTCTGAAACTACGTCTTCTCTTACAGCACTGTGTTGCTGGGAGAACCTGTCAAACTCGAGAAGAAAAAGTGATTCACCCACACTCTCCTTTTCCTGCCCTCACGTCCCTCCATTCTTACAACATAGCCCTCTCAACCTTCCTCCAACCTTGAACCCTCTCTCGCATGGTGTTCATCTGACCTTTCTCTTTGTCCCAGTGTCCGCGTCAAAGTGAACGGTCATCACCCACCAACTCTCCTTTTCCATTTCTCTCCACCCAAAAGAGCTATGCTCGAAACACTTATTATTCAAATTGAGCCATGCATGAAAGTTTTTTTTCCTTTTTTTCATCAAACTGTCTCTGCATGGTCATTTTTCCTGTATCATTTGAACCGTATCACAAAAGGGATCGACTGTCGTTTTCAGACCCCCTACAACCACCACATAAAAAACAGAGGTATCAACGCCAAACTTGTCCACAGGCAGCAGAAACACCCCCCTCCCCCCCAACAACACCCCCCCATACCTATGGGGAAGTTAAATATGTGACAGCACCTATCAACCTAGACCCAAGGGCAGAGAAACTGATGCTTTTCAAAGTCACTGCACTTTGTGCAAACGTTTGTTGAACCAGGACAAAGACCAATCCCTCCAAAATGGCCGACAAAGAAAGGGGGTTACTAGACCCCACCAAAGCAAGTCAAACGAGAAAAATGACAAAACAAAAGCAATGCACTTATGACTGCAAGGAGTGTACAGAAATAGAAAAAAAAACACAAAAAAACTTAAAATTTAGGTTAACTTGAGGTTCCAAATTTAGGTCAACTTGACGTTCCAAATTCAGGTTAACCTGACATTCCCCTGGTCTGACAAGCTTTTTTCGGTTAACAAATTCACTGCACATTACACACACAGGCCTGGCCCGACATGGAATCTGAACAGTCCTTTTCAACAACAATGCTAGAACTGCATGCATGAGATATACCTACACCCAAATTCCCCAAAAGCAATACCTATAGGGGAAGTTAAATATGTGATAACGCCTATCAACCTAGACCCAAATTCCCAGAAGCAATACCTATTGGGGAAGTTAAATATGTGATAGCGCCTATCAACCTTGACCCAAATTCCTCCAGCAATACCTATAGGGGAAGTTAATATGTGATAGAGTCTATCAACCTAGACCCAAATTCCTCAAGCAATACCTATAGGGAAGTTAATATATATGTGATGGCACCTATCAACCTTGACCCAAATTCCTCAGAAGCAATACCTATAGGGAAGTTAATATGTGATAGCGTCTATCAACCTAGACCCAAATTCCTCAAGCAATACCTATAGGGGAAGTTAATATATATGTGATGGCGCCTATCAACCTAGACCCAAATTCCCCAGAAGCAATACCTATAGGGAAGTTAAATATGTGATGGCGCTTATCAACCTAGACCCAAATTCCCCAGAAGCAATACCTATAGGGAAGTTAAATATGTGATGGCGCCTATCAACCTAGACCCAAATTCCCCAGAAGCAATACCACAGACCACAGACCGGCAATGCCTCTCACCTAACTCCTCCAGAAAAAAAAGTGACCACAGCCCGGCAATGCCTCTCACTTTCCCAGCTGTCAGCCTTGTGCAGTTACAACCCAGACGGCAGGGAAGGGGAAGAGTGGGTGTAGGCAAAAGTGCCACTTTCGACGATGTATTTTCTATCGGTATTTCTTGAACTGATCACGGAAAAATGTGCAGAGGCTCTCTCTCCATAGTGTCCCCTACATGGTGCTGGCATGGTTGAAGCATCTTTTCCATTTAACCAGGAGACAATTCAACCTGCTCTTGCACAAAAAGCCTACGCTTCATTACAGGGAAAAAACGTCTAAAATTAAAAAAATAAAAATTAAAAAAAAAAGAAAGAAAGGGGGAAGGGAGGGGGGTTGTTCCCCAAGTTCCATCATCATGGATTGACCTGCGTGACTGGAATATTTCGCTGTGACCCCTGCGCATCGTGGCACCAGGTGTCGGCGGACGTGGTGCGGTGTTTATGAACACAGACATCCACGTGTCACGTACAGCTGCCCTTCTCAAAGGAAAAAGGCATTTCCTACTCTTTCTTTCTGTTGCTATGAACACAGACATCATGCGGGGCCATCTTGACACCCTCGTTGACTACCAATACCAAGCTCCCTCTCCTTAACCTGGGAAGGCAGGGAACTCCAAATGCTTAGAAAACCCTCCCCAAACAAACGAACAAAAACAACCAATCTTCATTCCCCTCCTCCTCCCCCGAAGCTTTTAAAACTGTACACTAATCTGACCTAAGGAAACGGGAAGCACAATTCTCAGGCAAGCATCCATCTCTCCCTCACTCGGAGCACACTGCTGAAAGCCGTCATCGGCTCCGGCGACTTTCACAGCCAATCAGCTTCTTTGAGCGGGAGATCCAGATTTTCAAGGAGGACAAATTCCTGAATAATTCAGGAGGGCGGGAAGCTATGTCAAAGGCTCCCATCTTCAGCTTTACTCAGAGACTGAATCGTGATCGCAGCGTTGAATCGTCCTCCCTGGAGACTTCTTTACATGCCACAGACGGTCGGCTCGTCCTGCCTCTCTCTCATGGAGGATGAGACTCGCCACTTGGTTGTCTGATTACTTTACATATTCACCAAAGATATTTTCTTTAACCTTTTTTGTTTTTCATACAGTCCACTTTTCACCTTTAATTTTTCAACATCTTGCACACACGCAAAATCCCATCTCCGACTTTCGGAAGAGAAGACCAGTTTTGGCCGTTGGTTTGGATGACACGTTACACACAGCATGCACCCTGCGTGAGAAATTGAAGGAATGAGCGAAATAAGGAAATTGAGTGAACGATATTAACCGGATGACATGAGAAATAAGTGAATGAAGCGCTGGCAGGCTGCTCTTCAGTCAGCACTACCCAGGTAGGCAGCATGTTGTGTACACTAGAGTGTGGATTATCAGCGTCTAGAACCTTCAGCAAGGCGCTGAAAAAAAAACGGCTTTGTAATAATTACTATTGTTACTGAAACTGGCATGATTATATGCATATCATTGCTTTTTTCTCTCTTTTTTCCCCCTTTGTGTGTACAGTTGATTTTGTATGTAGTACATCTCATCATGCTAATTCATTCTGTTTCGAGCCCATAGGAATTCACGTTTGCGCACGCCCACACCAAACGAAAATCATGCAACTGTTGACCTAAGCCTAGCAGTATTCTGCCTTTCACTGGCTTCCTCTCTGCAGTGGCATTAATTTCATGACGTCTGCTTACGCCACCCTCATGCTGATATGGCGATGTTGGAAAGGAAACATTGTCACACAAACCATGGGAAACTTGCCAAACCATATAGAACGAAAAAGAACCAAACAAAGCCTTGCTGGAATCACAAGATAAAACTCCTAAAAACAAAGCAAAAACAAAATCCAGTGCTAAGCCAGACATGTGACGTCTTTCCTCATGGGCAGGGAACTACTGTGTCAAACCAGCATCATTTGGATTTAATGCAAATTTCAGACATACTGTAACACAGGACACTGCATTTCAAACATCCGTTTCTCTCTCTCTCTCTCTCTCTTTCCAACTTTACACACATAATATATACAGTCACGTCAAAAAAGGAAAATGTAAATGCTCCAAAATACGTTACTCTTGCTCTATCAATAAAAAAAAAAAACATTACAAAAATTCAAGTTTCAAACAAAATACAACAAAACGATAAAAACAACTGCCACCTTTGTATCGTCTCCTTACGGTGGGTTCTGAATGACACCGCAAGAGGTGGTTACCTTTTCCTTATAAACTATTAAAAAATCTGCCATAAAGCGAGACACGCCTGAACAAGCAAGGACAAAGAAAAGAAACGAAGCACCAGAACCATACACTGTAAAAGCCGTTTCAAAAAACACACAAAACAAAAAAAACCCTCAGCAACTCAAACATTCTCTCAAAATCCTTTCACCTCAACTCGGACCACGTCTGAAACTCGGATCATTAATTTCATCCGTCGGACTTTCCGTTGTTGATCAGAATTACGTCGCATTTAGCATTTTGCTGGCCACAGATCACAGGAACGTCTCGGCTCTAGTCCAGCACCAGAAAGTCCTTCACTCCATGGAAGCTTCACCGACAGGAAAGCAGTGAAGCCCCCCTCCCCCCCCCCCCCAGTCAAACTGATAGCATGCAGTGTGTCATTTACATTCCAAGCTTCTTCTCTTTCTTTTACAGAAACAAAAAGTACTGCTGCTGCAGTTTTGCAAGGGAGAACATTACACATTTCAGAAACAGAACGTATCAAAATAATCAACCAAAGCATATGTACATTTCGTTTCCGTCTCACTGACATGGTCACAACGCCGTTCCGTCTCGCACCTTTATGTTACGTCACAATTCATTCCTCATTTGTTTACCTTACTTACGAACAAACAAACAAAAAAGACCACTTTTCCTTCCTCAACTCTTGTTCTCATAGTAAAAAAAAAAGAAAATGTTTTTTTTTGTTTTACATTTCGTCCAGTTCTTCTGTGATCCTCTGTACCTTGCAACGCTTCCTATACATGAAATCTGCGAGATAAACAAAGCGTCTAAAAAACTCAAAAAGCATAATACAGAAAAACAAAGTAAGACCAGCAATATTACCAGGAATGTGTTACAGGCACAAACGTAATATTTGTTTTCATCAAGAATGTGTACAATGTAGAAAAAGTGTGGAAAACAAAAACAAAAAAAATCCCGTAAGTGACAGTAATCGGTTATGGAAATGACGAAGCCCAGAGGTCATTTTCAGTCTAACGAGCCGTTGGTTCACATTACTAGAATACACACCATGTTCCCAAGCTGCACTCGATAATCTAGTCTGCATAGTCTTTAACAACTATCTGTTTTCGAAGGATAGGACACATCTGTCCATTGGCTGGTGTTTGGTTCAGTTGAGATACATCATCAGGCTTCCTGTCACTGGAACTGTTTTGAACCGGCTGCGACTTTTAATCTCACGGTCCTACGTTAAACTTATCTTTTTACAGGGTAAAGTGAACGTTCAGTTCTGCAGACAGACTGACGAAATAACTGTGAACGTTCAGTCCTGCAGACAGACTGACAAAATAACTGTGAACGTTCAGTTCTGCAGACAGACTGACAAAATAACTTTTAAGAGTACAAAAATTCAGGGACAAATCTGACCAGCCACAAAATCACCTGCGCTTTTATTTACTTCAATTCACATTTACCTGAACAGTTCCAGCAGTGTGTGGCGACCGATCATCCCCCCCCCCCCCCCTTTCACCTCTAACATTGTATTGTCCGGGTCACATAATTGAAGGATCCTGAACAGCAAACTAAAAGACAGTGTGATTAAGAATACAGTCATTGTTGTATGAACCGGGAAAGAGTGTAACTAATTCTAGCCTCAAAAACTAAAAAGTTCTTCAAACCTTCTTCTTCTGCGTACGCAGGCCGATACTCCTGTGGACACTCCCTATATGGACAGACAAGTATTAATCCCATCTACCCAACAAAGGAAGTGGAATTTTGTGTGTATGACCGTTTTTCATCCCGCCATTAAGGCAGCCATACTCCATCTTCGGGAAGTTCTTCAAACCAAAAACAACTTAAAAAAAAAAAAAAAAAAAAAAAAAAAAAAAAAAAACGGCAAGGAGAGGTAAGGGGACAGAAGCCCAGAAAGAAAGACCCCCCCCCCCCAAAACAAAGAAAGTGTAGGTAGGCCCACATCTCTTCTTGCAGCATCCGGTGAGATCTGCAAACAACACGTTCAGTGTGATCACGGGTCCTCCAGCAACAAAAGCGACTTGAGAGAAGAGAAAAAGTTGTCTGTACACCATCCTCTACAAAGGAGAAAGCCGGGGGTGGGGACAGAGTTGAGAGGGAAGGAGGAAGTGGACAGGTGGAAAAATCAAAACAGGTGAGAAAAAAAAAAATCATGGCTTCGGAACGTAAGAGAAGAATTTAGGGCTACGTAAGACGTTACGTGTTCACAATCCTACAGAATCAATCTTTTGTCATAATTGATGAAGACGTTTATTTCAAGATGATACAACTTTGTACATACATTAGGAAGAAAACAAACAAAAAAAATAAAGAAAGAAAGAAAGGAACAAAAAAAAAAATGTGTGGACGCGCGCACACACAAATGCATGCTTCAACTAAAAACAAACAAACATGTGATCTCCAATGCAACTCGTATGGATGTAAATGTGAACATCGATCTGCGTGAAGATGAGGATGCCATCTGACGATGCTTGAAGACTGGATGACCCACGGGTTGACAACAGCGACTGTACATGAGGTCGAGTGGTCCTTGTCGACGTAAAGACACTGCCAAGTTTATCATCGGTAACATGATGCACAGCTTCAACACAAACATCTCCACAGTCAGCACTCCCACACAAAGTGCCACAAACCAAACCCTATACCAAACCTGAAAAACACACACACACACGCACACTGACACTATTTCTATCCAATATTTAAAAAAAACCCACATAAAATCCTTGCAATTAGAATGAAAGAAAAAAAAGAAAAGAAGAATAGCAAAATAAAGGGGAAAAGAAATCTGTAGATCAGGAAAAAGCTTCAGTATTCAAGGACTGACATTTGACCAAATCATTGAGAGGGGAAAGAAAACAACCTGGAAATGTTTCAAGGAAAAAAAAACAAAAAATACAAAACAAAATCCAAACATGAACAAAAAATATCGAGTTCCACACTTGACAAATAAAGATGGACGATAAACTCCACTGCCATGGACAATGAACGTGCTGCGTAGTTCAACTTGTCCGTGTCTTCTAGCATAATTTGATGTCTGTCCTTCTCTCTGGCAAACTGATATTCTGACAAAACAAAGTTTTCATAGAAGCAGCTTTTGAAAATGTCTCACAATTACTTTAAAATTCCTGGAAATATTTCACACCTTAATGATGTTGTGGCAAACATAACATTTCAAGATTTTCTGTAGGACTCAGCGGTTTTCTGCAATGCACTTTAATAACGTAAATGTTTAGGTATTGCGTCTTTTGCAGAATGCCAGACATCAAGCTGAGGCACAATTCATAGACACAAACATTCATGAGCAACTAGCTTTCTTAGGGTGAAAGCAATGAATGACTGGCGAGATGCATGAGAAACAGGCGGAGGCAGATGTATGTTTCACAATATAACCATCTTTTCAAGCTTCCACGGCTCTAAGAGAGTAAGAGCTCAGATCTTTACGTGCAGGTGGACACTGCTACTTTTCAAGCACCAAACATGTGGTGCTGTATAGGCCATTTTGCCTTGCAAGCAAGACCGCCCCAATTTACCCTAGCAATTTCTCGCCACCATCTCTCCTACTTCCTCAACAGTTTACTATGAAACCCTTCCACTCGCAGCAATAATTCTGACCTCTATGAACAGGGAAAAAAACCCAGAACAGATACACCCAAAGGTGCATGTGGGATCCAGAGAAACACTGTCCTCAACTGCCTGACAAACCAGCCGGGGGGCAATACCTGCACCACCCTTGGAAGCCTGTGCGGTTCCCCCCCCCCCAAGGGTGCAACAGCATTTCTAGTGAAGCACCAGGCCCTTGCATGCTGGTCCTGGACAGTGGTCCACGAATGGTCAGATCATGCAGTAGATCTACACAGGAGCTTGGAGCCTCCCCTGCACCCATCACAGCTGATCAGCTTTCTTTGAAAGGAACATGAAGACTCCTCCGTCTAAGGCTGTTCAGCTGGGGTACCGTGGAAGGTGGATGAAGACTCCTCCGTCTAAGGCTGTTCAGCTGGGGTACCGTGGAAGGTGGATGAAGAGCTCCGCTCCGTCTAAGGCCGTTCAGCTGGGGTACCGTGGAAGGTGGATGAAGACTCCTCCGTCCAAGGCTGTTCAGCTGGGGTACCATTGAAAGTGGACGCCTCAGAGCCAGATGGAAGAAATCCTTGACGGACAACATAAAGGACTGGACTGCTTAGACTGCCTCTGCCATGTTGCACAGGACCGATGACAGACAGCTGTGGAGATGCCTCACTGTGCTGACGTCCGTCAGAAGCCTTCTTTCTTTCCTTCTTTCTTTCTTTCTTTCTTTCTTTCTCTTTCCTTTCTTTCTTTCTTTCTTTCTTTCTTTCTTTCTTTCTTTTCTTTCTTTCTTTCTTTCTTTCTCTTCTTTCTTTCTTTCTTTTCTTCTTTCTGCGTACGCAGGCGGATACTCCTGCGGACACTCCCTGTATAGCCAGGCAGTGGAGTTTTGTGTGTATGACCCTTTTTTATCCCGCCATTAAGGCAGCCATACTCCATCTTCGGGAAGGTGCATGCTATGTGTCACATGTCATCCATACCAACGGCCAAACTGGCCTTCTCTTCCGAAAGTTGGTGATGGGATTTTACGTGTGTGCAAGATGTTATGCGTGCGTTCACACACGGAACCTCGGTTTATAGTCTCATTCGAAGGACTATATGGGGAATGGAGTCAGAACCAATGTTAACTCCGAGGGAAAAATCCCCCTGTACCGAAATTCGAACCCGCAACCCCAGGATCACGAGTCCGGCGCTCTACCAACTGAGCTATCCGGCCCCCAGAAGCCTTCTCAATCTACTGTCATGGCATGAGACATTTTTAGGGGACGTTTCCTTGTTTGTTCTGTGCGCTCTCTGCTGCCATTTCTGCTAGGTGATTCAGTGTCAAAAGCAACATTTGTTTGGAGTTATAGGTGTGCATTTATTTCATCACGGGAACCAGAGTTACCCTACTCGTTTGTTTGTTTTTTCTTTCCCCCTTCATTCCATTCAACACACAAGCTAACCCTAACAGGATGACCACCCGCACCAGCACTCAACTGTGATTGGTGAAAGTGGTCCAAATCCTGCAACAAGTCCAGTTATTTTCAGTCACGGCCATGTTTTCATGGTTATCCCCCTCGTGCAACTTCCTTCAGAGTGTTTAATGAGCGTCGTCACCACGCTGGACTTTTGAATCATTATTTGTGCAGCCGATTATCCACGCTCAATTCACAGCAGCCCAAGCCTTAGGGCTGAAGAGTTCAGGCAAGGGACCACAGAAAGAGGGACATCCAATCCTAGCAAGCAACTTCACCCAGCCTTTGTTGACGTTGTGGGGGAAAAGGTAATTCCACAGGTGTTTGGGATGCTTGCGTCCCGTCACGACATCGGCAGTATGAAGTATGCTGACCACACTGATGAGGGAAGTAAAAGATAACTGCAAATCATGAATACAGACACTTTCCACTCAGCTTTGATTTACTGACAAACAAAGGAACAAGTGACAGACACTGTCTGTCCAAAAGGTGTCATTTTTGTGCGAGTATTGCTGTTGTAAGAGCGATCACGACACAAAGAATGATGCAGACCGCATGTCTGAAAAAAAGCCGCCAGCTTACAAATAAGCAGGCCAACACTGTGGAAAGCGAAGCTTCTCTTCAAACACATAATGCAAAAAAAAAACAACCACCCCAAAATGCGCTTTCAACGCCCATCTTGCACCAAACTGGATGAAGATAAATGACTGCTCGTTCATTGTCATAGTCCTGTGTATCTTGCCTGAAGAAGACCTAAGAGGTCGAAACGTGTCGTGTTTCGTCTTGTGATTGGTTTGTCAACGTTTTTTGGGCGGAGCATTATCAATAATTTTTCAAATTCAACAAGAAACGCTTTTTTCGGTTGTAGCATTGGCTGAATTATCCCGTGTTTGTCCGAGTGCGTGTGTTTTTGATTGAACATGTTTACGATCATGGTAGCAGACGTTTCTATAAGAAGCTGTGTTATGACTGCCCGCAGTAAAGAGCTAACTCCAACTGGCGAATCGTACTTTCGGAAGAACTGAGGCTTCTTTAGAACACCTCTTCCATCAGTGTTGTATGTCCATTCATCAGTCTTCCTTTGTTTGCTATTTAACAGAAGGAAAGGATTTTGTTCAATGCCTTCTGGATGGTGCAACCAAGAATGATGCGGCAAGATTATGCGCAAGCAGTTTTCAGTTTCATGCCAAGAAGTTGAAGCTTTGAGAGCCGGAAGTAAATTTGCCCTACAAGTTCAGAGTAGTCCTCAACATACTGGATGAGCAGTAGCACCTGCCATGTCCCTCCTTACTATGATCCCCGGATTAGGTGAGCGCGTGGGAGATGGGTTAAACGGCAGTAAAGGAACAACTGCTTAGTTTTTCTCAGCAATTTCTTGACCTCAAGGTTGTCTTTAGTGGCCAGAGAAACTTAATTCCTTGGACAAACTGCATGATCAATAAAAATGCCAAAAGAAAGGGAAAGAAAGAAAAAATCTGACCAATGTATCTGTCCTGACTACTCACAAAACATCCAACAAGGGAAGCAGAGTAAAGGATCTTTCTCAAGTGCAGAATTAGAACTTACATCAAATTTTGCACCATCATCAAATACACACAATGAAAAGCAAAAATAAAACACAAAGGAAAAAAACACACATAAGCTTACATAAACGCTAGAAATTACACATGAAGGCAAGAGAGAGAGAGAGAGAGAGAGAGAGAGAGAGAGAGAGAGAGAGAGAGAGAGAGAGATGGATTAAGAGTTGAAGAATATTTAAGAACTGGCATTTCAAAACTGGCATCAGGAACAGGTAAAAATTCAGCCATTAGCCCCCCCCCCCCCCCCCCCCCTTTCACCAATCCTCTTCCACACTCTCCCCCCATACCTTGGAATCTCCAGAATTTGTAACCAAAGATTCACAGATTCAGAACCCACTTTTTTAAAAATCATAAAGCGTTTGCAAACACGTGCACACACACACACACACACTATTTTTTCCCCAATGCCATCAATAAGAACTAAAACTCCTGGAACCAGTTTATCAAACTCCTAAACAGCCCCCAAAAGAGAAAATCCACCTTCACAGAGACAAAGGGAAGAAAACCAAACACAGGTTGCTACACTTACCCAACAAGTCGACAGACAGTTGTATTATCATTTTCTCATCAATCATCACCAACAAGTCGACAGACAGTTGTATTATCATTTTCTCATCAATCATCACCAACAAGTCAACGGACAGTTGTATTATCATTTTCTCATCAATCATCACCAACAAGTCAACGGACAGTTGTATTATCATTTTCTCATCAATCATCACCAAGTCAACGGACAGTTGCATTATCATTTTCTCATCAATCATCACCAACAAGTCAACGGACAGTTGTATTGTCATTTTCTCATCAATCATCACCAACAAGTCAACGGACAGTTGTATTATCATTTTCTCATCAATCATCACCAACAAGTCAACGGACAGTTGCATTATCATTTTCTCATCAATCATCACCAACAAGTCAACGGACAGTTGTATTATCATTTTCTCATCAATCATCACCAACAAGTCAACGGACAGTTGCATTATCATTTTCTCATCAATCATCACCAACAAGTCAACGGACAGTTGTATTATCATTTTCTCATCAATCATCACCAAGTCAACGGACAGTTGCATTATCATTTTCTCATCAATCATCACCAACAAGTCAACGGACAGTTGTATTGTCATTTTCTCATCAACCATCACCAACAAGTCAACGGACAGTTGCATTATCATTTTCTCATCAATCATCACCAACAAGTCAACGGACAGTTGCATTGTCATTTTCTCATCAATCATCACCAACAAGTCAACGGACAGTTGTATTGTCATTTTCTCATCAACCATGTGTTCTGCAAGTCTACGTTCCGGTCTCTACTTTATTCTCCCGGCAAAGCGTGACTCGGCTGTCTCTGGTTTGTGAACCGTGGTGATGGTGGCGCTATACCGTCAGTACAGGGGCAGATGAGAAAAGCGACTGAAGCGGAAGGGGCGGACAGCTGCCTGCGACTTGAGTGTAGAGACGGTGACATGATGGGGACCCTGATGTTTTGGAAGACTGCCTGAACACGGAATGGGAATACTGCATCGGTGCCTGTTCCCCTCCCCCCCCTCCACCCTCACCCCCACCTCCTGTCGCCTTTCTATAGGTAACATTGCAGGGTACCTGTGTGCAATGGGAGCAGCATAAATCATGTATGAGACGAGAGAGAGAGAGAGAGAGAGAGAGAGAGAGAGAGAGAGATGGGAGAAGGGGGTGGGGGGACGGAGGGAACAGACAGACAGTAGAAAGGACTTGCAGGATGACAACAATCTCATCTTAAAGTCGCAGAGGTACGCGCAGGAACCAAAGGTTTTGCCGAGATATTTAAAAATTTTCATTTATTTTTAAAATTTTTTTTTATAATTTCAAATCTGGCTCAGCCGCTTCCCCTGGACGTTTCCTGGCTGCGCAGGCCTGAAATGCAGTGGGCACCAGCAGCCTAACGACGCCTGATACATACCGGCTGAAGAGGTAAGGGGTGCGTGCCGGCCACCAGGAATCAGTTGGGATGGGTTCCCTCCCCCCCCACCCCCCCCCAACATCACCCTCCCAAGGAAACATAACGCAGGTAAAGACAAGGAGAAGAGATGGACACAGAACACCCCTGGGTGGATCAGAAGTGGAGACAACCGACACTTCACCCCCATCCCCCCACCCCGCCCCCACAGTCCTGATATGCCAAGGAGCCAGTGACAACCCTTTGGTGTCTTTTGTCTGTTCGCAGTGACCTAGCTACGACAGCCTGCAGCAGCCTGTGAGAGCAAATCGTGTGAGCAAACTGGTGTGTGTGTGTGTAAATATATGAAGGTCAGTCAGAGAGAGAGAGAGAGAGAGAGAGAAGCATAAGAATAAAAGGAAAAGAAATTAAAAAAAAACAACCCAACAACATATAACATCAGACGAATAGTGAAATATAAACTGAAGCTTCAAACTCTTCGCTAGCACTTTGTGGCAGGAATGCAGAGACGACACATGACACACACTTGACGATCCTACTTCGTTCCTCTTTTCACTCATACCCAAACCATCACATAGTTTCACCGACATCTACCATTAAAAAAAAAAAAAAAAAATTGAGAAGAAAAATAGCAACTTGATCTGAATATGGCACAGAGAGAGTTTGACATGTATATATCATTGAGAGAAAAATTCACACATTTGCCGTCAATGTGAATGATGATTTACACGTGAGACTAATTCCAACTGCGAATGATGTGCTTTCTGCTCTATTAAAAAAAATAACCAAAAAAAAAAAACATAAAAAAAAGAAAAAGCATACACACACACATGATTCAATTAAGAAAATGTCCTGAGAGTTGGCAAATCGTGTCACACATGTCAAAAAAAAAAAAAAAAAAACAATGAAATGCAGCCATATCAGGGGGACACCATTATTGCCAAACTATTTTTAACATGATCTGCTTTCTTCAGTGACACCAACCAAAGACAGTGATCAGCATGCATATCCATGACAGCACAGCGGCCACCCCTGAATATTCATCAACGAATAGCACTGAAAAGGACAGTTATGTACTCCCTGGCATCTATGTGTATCCCTGGACGATAGTGTAGCCCTACGTATTATCCCTGAACAACTGTGTATCCTCTGGACAATTGTGGATCTCTCTCTGTATCTCTGGACAACAGTGTATCCCTATGTATCCCTGGACATTACTGTATCCCTAGCTGACAGTTATCCCTGGACAATACTGTATTCCTGCTGACAGTTATCCCTGGACAATACTGTATTCCTGGACAACTGTGTATCCCTGGATAAGTGTATCCTTGGACAACACTGTATCCCTGGATAACAGTGTAACCCTAGACAATACTGTACCCCTGGACAACTGTGTATTCTTTGACAAATGTATCCCTGGACAACTGTGTATCCCTGGATAAGTGTATCCCTGGACAACACTGTATCCCTGGATAACAGTGTAACCCTAGACAATACTGTATTCCTGGACAAGTGTATTCTTCGACAAGTGTATCCCTGGACAACTGTGTATGCCTATGGATCCCTGGACAACTGTGTATACCTGGATAACAGTATATCCCTTGACAAGTGTGTATTCCTTTGTATCCCTGGACAACAGTGTATCCCTGGATAACAATGTATCCCTCGACAGTATTGTATCACTGGATAAGTGTATCCCTGGACAAGTGTGTATTCTTTTGTATCCCTGGACAAGTGTATCCCTGGACAACAGTGTATCCCTGGACAGTATTGTATCCCTGGATAAGTGTATCCCTGGACAAGTGTGTATTC
Source organism: Conus ventricosus (assembly GCA_018398815.1). NCBI lineage: Eukaryota > Metazoa > Mollusca > Gastropoda > Neogastropoda > Conidae > Conus > Conus ventricosus. The sequence continues at coordinate 22,165,253 of CM031624.1, forward strand.
CTTTGTATCCCTGGGTAACAGTGCATCTCTGGACAGTATTGTATCCCTGGATTAACTATGTATCCCTGGACAGTATTGTATCCCTGGATAACAGTGTATCCCCGGACAAGTGTGTATTCCTTTGTATCCCTTGACAATTGTGTATCCCTGGATAAGTGTATTCCTGGGCAAGTGTGTATTCCTTTGTATCCCCGGACAATTGTGTATCCCTGGACAATATTGTATTCCTGGATAAGTGTATTCCTGGGCAAGTGTGTATTCCTTTGTATCCCTGGACAACAGTGTATCCCTGGACAATTGTGCATTACTTTGTATCCCTGGATAACAGTGTATCCCTGGATAGTGTTGTATCCATGGATAAGTGTATCCCTGGACAAGTGTGTATTCCTATGTATCCTTGGACAAGTGTGTATTTCCATGTATCCCTGGGAAATGAAATATTCCTGGACAACTGTGTATCCTGATATATTCCTGGATGACTGTATTCCAATGTATCCCCTGGACAAATGTATCCCCTGGAAAACCATGTATCCTGATGTGTTCCTGGACTACAGTGTTTTCTGATGTATTCCTAGACAATTGCTTATACCCATGTATCCACTGACAACTGCATTCCCTAGACAACTGTTCATCCTACTAAATCCCTGGACAACAGTGTATCCCTGTATATTCCCGGACAACCGTTTATCCCCTGGACAACTGCGTATCCCGACATATCCCTGGACAACAGTGTATCCCTATGTATTCCCGGACAACCGTTTATCCCCCTGGACAACTGCGTATCCTGACAAATCCCTGGACAACAGTGTATCCCCCCCCGATTCATCCGTGGGCAACAGTGTATCCCATGAATCATATTCCTGAACTGAGCATCCCTGGATCAGAGCATCCTTGGACACCAGTGTATCACTATGCAACCGTGTCAACTATATGGCCCTTTGCGGCCGGCTGGGCTGTGAGCAACATTACCTCACCTTACCTCTCTCTCTTTCCGGAGCGGCCCCCACTCCTTCCCATCAATTCAAGGACCGCTGACATTTCCTTTCACACACTGTCTCTGAGCCGCATGCATGCACGCTTGCATGGGTCCTCCGATTGGCGAAACAACCCGAATGCGAGAGCAAAGATCGGGCAAAGCAACATGAATGCGAGAGCCAAAGCGCATTGATGGCCAAGCAGGGGTGATGCTTCATGTGCAAATCATGATTGTCATCAACAACTACGTCCTGGGTTTAAGTACTGTTTACTTAGAAATATTTATTAAAAAAAACAACAAACAAAAAATACCGCTACTGGGGCAGAACTGTGAGCATTAGAAATTGCACGCATGGCGGCCATTTTTAATCTCAGGCCCTCAAGGGAGGTCACCTGTGTGACAGGGAAGCCTATCCGTCATCTTCATGAATCCTTCAAGATGGAGTCCTGGAAGGAATAGAGTTCTTCTTGTGTGTGTGTGTGTGTGTTGTGTGTGTGTGTTTAACGTTATTATGCGCTCTCATTTACTGTGCATCCCTAGTGGTTTTACTCCCGCTCTGCTGAATCTGTCTCCCCCCGTACGTAGCAACACCCAGTCACTGTCCCAAGTCCTGTTGCAGCCCCAGCCAAGCTGTCCTCATGGAGCAGCCAGTCTCAGGTCACCGGTGGGCAACCCACCAGAGGAGACGCTGCACTGCTGTCAAGTCTCTATCGAGAGGTAAATGTCGCATCAGGGCAGGACTGTTTCTGAACAAGTCTTCACAGAGAGAGAGAGAGAGAGAGAGAGAGAGAGAGAGAGAGCTGTCGTCGGCAGGTTTCAATGTATCAACACGATCTACGGCTCACTGGACACTTACGATGCACAACCCTCCTGCCTCCAGTACCCCACTTCACCTGCCTCCCACTCATCATAAAACAAACTTGAATGCAAATTCACTGTGAAGAATGCAGAGACAGAACTGCACAGTCGGGGGCGATGGACGTGGATTCCACTGTGAAGACCTCAGCTTCAACGCCATCAACATTTGTTTAGATGTATGTAAGTTTGTTTGTTTTGTTTTTCTTCTCCTTCCGACAGCAGTGACAGAGAGAAATGATTTAAAACTGCACTTGAGCGAAGGTGTTTTCTGATAGGATGACGACGTGCTGAGGCAAAAGCATGCCAGTCGTGCTCCTGGTCTGCTTGAGTGCATTCTAAAAGAGAGAGAGAGAGAGAGAGAGAGAGAGAGAGAGAGAGAGAGAGAGAGAGAAAGAGAGAGAGAGTGTGTGTGTGTGTGTGTGTGCGTGCACGCGCGTGTGTGTGTGTATATGTTGTATGTGTGTGCGCGTTGTTTGACCAAGAGCAGGTGGTGTGGCCAAGACAAAAAAATGAACAAAAAACGAAGAACACAGCTGACCAACCTACCAAACAACCAACAGATTTATAAAAAAAAAATAAAAAAAAAAGACAAAAACCGGGCACTTAGGGCTGATCAGATGTATAAGTCTGACTTACAATCATGATGTTATTAACGTTCATTCTCCAACACAAAACTATAGCACAAATTCATCATAAAATGTCCACGATCATGACACTACTTTAAAAAAAAAAAATTAAAAAAAAAAAAAAATCTCCCTGAAAACTGTCAACTCTACTTCAATTTTTTTTTCATGAAAATATGTGTACCGTTTGCCAGAGCTGATTCAATGTCTGCACAAGAATAAACAAACAACAAAAAAGAAAAAAACAAAACAAAAAAAAGCCAATCCACCATACACAGACCCGCCAAAGATCCATTATTTACTCAACACACACCAGGTAACGCAATTCGACACATCTCACCTCAAAGACTTACTTCCCCTGGTTAGATATCAAACACAGACGTGACAAATACTAATCAGCTAACAGCCTAGTAATAAACACACTCAGTGGCTCTTGGCAGAGGCTGCTATGTATAGGATGGAGTCAGTCACCGTAACTCAAAAACGCAGTTGAAACACCCTGCATACATTGCTCTGTATAAGTGCGTGACAGAAAAAAACAACAGCAAAAAAAACCCCCACACACACACACAAATACAGCCAACCAATGAGGAGGCAAGAGAGCAGCAGAACCAATCAGATGTCGGACAACAACATCTTGCTGATATAACAGAACACCAGCAATGTCAATACTGTTGATGCGTTTCGAAGTCAATGGAACACATTTTGTTTTTGTTTTTAATACAGCCTCCGTTTTGATTCATTTTGAGTGATGGTCCCCCCTTCCTCCCCTCCCTCCCCCCCCCACCCCTTCCCTTTGCGCCCATTGGCACAATCATTTGATTGGTGCGCGTGTGTGCACACACACACACACACACACACACATTCACACGTAAACATGCAGACAGACACAGCAAAGTGTTTTCATACATCAAACATCTTCACTTTTTGTGTGTGTTTAGTTTTGATTCGCATTACAAAAAACAACAACAACAAAACAACCCACGATGGACACATCCTGTGAGCGACAAACCTGCCAAGAGATAACAGGTCACACGTACACAACTCACTGCTTCACCCTCCACACTTCCGTGTCACGAAACCTTGTCACGAGCTATTCTATCAGTATTTCACTTCATCACACATTCTGAGCCCAGACCAACAACGCACACACACACATACACACACTCATTTAGTGATATGACAAAATCTTTGGTTTTGCAGCGTGGGAAAGGAGGTAATCTACCATTTCCTGACCCCCATTTGTGGCCTCTCTCATTCTCTCCCCCCCCCCCCCCCCCCCTCTCCCGGACTGTTCATCTGCAGAACGTGTTGGAGAATTGCCGTAAAATCCTTTGGCGACATAAATAAATGTCCAGCTTTGAGAGCGATGGAAACCTTGTTATTTTCTTCTCTTTCAGGAGGGAGGGTACAGGGTGGGGGGGGGGGGGGGGGGGGGGGGGAGGGTGTTCATCCCCCTGATTTCAAGTTCCTCAACATCAGCAAAAAGCTGGTTTTTGATCAAAGATGCACACAAAACACACACGACAATCTAAGAATGCCAAACCAGTAACAGCTATAAAAAAATATTTGAAAAGAAAGAAAGAAAAAAAAAAAACCTTCTGCAGATACTGTTTTAATGTTCATCACCAGTCTGTGTGTCCTTCGTACTTGCTGTATGAAGAGTTTGAAAAATTGGAGTACAACTCATGACGAGTCAGAATCACACCGTTCAAACGGAGCTCACTCCTCTAGCGGGTGAGGGTAACTATGTTTACAATTCATCCATTTTCCATCTGTTAAACCATCAGCACCCAACGTTAGAGTACTCCATACAGTCAAAGCAAGTGAGAGAGGAAAAGCCAGCACGTATCTTTCCTGTCGTCAACAATAATTCATCAGTCTGGGAAGAAAGGAAAGAAGAAAATATTGTCCTGCTGATGCGGAAACGGATTCAGCATAGAAAAAAATTTCCCCCGTCAACGCTGTGAAGGAGATGTACAGCATATCTGAAGAGTGATTGAAAAATATCTGTGATACTACATCTCCTCACCCCATGCGCTGGGTCAAGTACAACGCTGCTTTTACCTTAACACCGCAAACCATACAAACAATACTGCAAGGCGAGATGAAAACTACAAGCAACACAAGACAAAAGACACGGCTTGTCAGCCAACACCGTAAGCACAAGAGTGCATACCAGCCTTTGTTGAAGTGGGAGGGAGGGGAGGGAGGAGGGGCGAAGGGGAAAAAGGGCAGGGAGGCTGTGTGTGGGTGTGTGTGTGTGTGTGCGTGCTCATAGTGCGAGTCTAAAACGAACACACACACAAACTTTGAAAAGCAGGGTGGGAGAGTGAAATATTTCCACATGAGAACCTCATTTGCTTTTTTTTATTTTTTTATTTTTTTTTTATAAAAAAAGCTCTAAATCACCGATTCCCTCATGTCCGTCCTTCTCTATCTAACTTCCAGCAGCTCCTGATCCATCCATCAAAGGGCGACTGTACATTTCGTTTTGTATGCAGGTTACATGGGGAGATCCGAGTATCACATCATGTATCATCTACTTGTCAGTCCAGCAACACCCAGGAGGTCTCGCTAGCACGGCTTTTCTCAACATCTTTCACTTTTTACAGCGTCTTGCTGATGTACCGAGTCAGAAGCATGACGGGATTCTGCCTTCAAAGAAGTTTATACAAGGTTTAGTGACGTCAATGTCGTCTGCCGGAATACTAAAAAAATATGCCCAGTGCTCCACTGGTTCCAAAGCCCTCATCTTTTTCCTTGATATTTCTTTTAGCGCAGATTTTCATTTTCACATTTTGCCAAAATCCGTAAAGGAACGATGTTCAGAAATCTGCAAAGGGGGTAATCTGTGTTGAAGTTTACATTCAGCAAGAGTGATTTCATTGTTTTCATGGTCAGATACCGCTAATCTGCATGCTCAAGGTAATTTTGCCGGATCAGTCGGCATTAACATCTCGATCAGACAGAGAAAACACCCCAAAACATGGGCACACGTGAAACGGTGTGCTTGTCACACAGACGGTTGACCCCCCACATCGTTATCCTGGCGTGTAACGTCTAACCAAGTATTTCATTCTCTAGATCTATGTGCTTGACCCATAAACTGAGAGAGTTACCTAGCTGCACAGGGAGGTGACTGCAGGTGGAAATCTAAACGAATCTGAAATGAATGTCAGCGAACCGCCCAGAGAAACGTGGACAAACGAGTCACAAGACAAAACACCCTTGAAAAGAGGTAACTCTGTTTGCAAGGGAAGGACAGGGTTATCTTCCCCTGTTTTTGTTTTTTTTCTTCTTCTTGAACAGGTCTATTCGCAGTGATATGCGAGCCCTGAAGCAGTCGGCACCGGCTCCTGCAGTGGCATTTGTGATGTTCTTCCCAACTAGCCAGTAACAGTCTTTTTCTTTTTCTTTCTGCGTACGCAGGCTGATACTCCTGCGGACACTCCCTGTATAGCCAGGCAGTGGAGTTTTGTGTGTATGACCCTTTTTTATCCCGCCATTAAGGCAGCCATACTCCATCTTCGGGAAGGTGCATGCTATGTGTCACGTGTCATCCATACCAACGGCCAAACTGGCCTTCTCTTCCGAAAGTTGGTGATGGGATTTTTTACGTGTGTGCAAGATGTTATGCGTGCGTTCACACACGGAACTTCGGTTTATAGTCTCATTCGAAGGACTATATGGGGAATGGAGTCAGAACCAATGTTAACTCCGAGGGAAAAATCCCCCTATACCGAAATTCGAACCCGCAACCCCAGGATCACGAGTCCGGCGCTCTACCAACGGAGCTATCCGGCCCCAGTAACAGTCTGAAAGTATTCCTTTTCAGACCTTGCCTCGAGTGTCACTGGTAAAAAACCCTGTAAGAAACAGCGAACAGAGGCGAGTCCATTTAACCCTCTGCCTACCGCATGACTTTGTGCTATATGCCTATGAGAATACCATGGCAAGGGAAGTAACTCCGCAACACATGCACACCCACCACAAGTAAACCTCAATAAAATATTTCATTTTTACTCACCAATTACAAAAATTTGATGAAAAAATGCCAAAGACATCACTCCATCCAAAACAGCCATTTTTTTTCCATATGTAGTGAACTGGTATATGAAGAAAAAAAATAAAACGATCAGACTAATTTTACGTCAAGAGTTCTTGGCGCTGTAAGAATATTTCCTGAATTCACTGGAACCACAGAATGTCATGGATTAGGAGCACATAGTGATTTTCCATGTCCAGACATAGTACTGAAACCTTCAGGAACAAAATTTTAAAGTCAATCTGTGTTTTCTGCACATTGAATAGGTAACTTTTGTGGTGAAGAAAAAAAAATTCAACAGTGTTGTAAAACTGAAAGCGTCACATAAAGAAGATTGGTCTAGTAAGTGCTGAGGGAAAAAAAACAAAATGAACATATGATTGCTGACACTAGTGACAGGTAGATTTTAGGTGCTGATGAAACTCACGTAACAAAGGATCTGTGGACCAGTAGTTGCTGATTTCTGGTACGCGATGGATCCCAAACATAAACTGAACATAGATGAATAATTTCATTTCATCAGGAGTGGTAGGCTGCCAGAGTTTATCTACACCTTTTTCTTCTTGCTTTTGTGCAGCATATAAATTTGTTTCTGTGCTCAACACTTGCCAAAATTCGTCTGGTATCAAAAGACTAAAAAAATCAAAAGGTGACGCACCCACAGGCAAATCATGGGACACGCCCACCGACTGCAAAATTTGGTCATCGTCCGATTCGGTTTCCTGGCTGGCAAAATCAGCAAAAGTTTTTTTGGGCCTTACCTCTGCAGTCTATCACTCCAGTTAACAGTAACTGAATCTCTAGCAGCCTTTGTTTTCCGAATTTTCCGGTTTTTGGCGCTGGGCCCAGCAGCGATAGGCAATTCGACATCACTGTCATCATCGCCCGATTCACTATCAATTTCAGACTCAAAATCACTGAGCAGACGATCATTGTTGATAACTAGGTCAAGATCGATGTCGGACTCTTCTTGCTTTGAAATTTCTTCAAGAGTGAAGCCCTCAAAAACACTCTCTTCATCACTATCATATCCAAAAACGGATTCCAGAAGTTGCATGATATCTTGATCCGCCATTTTTGCAGAAATTTTTCACGAAAAAAAGCCTGAAGTTTGAAAAATCACAGCAGCAAAACTACTCGACCAATCTTCTTGCAACAAAGCACAAAATGGCGTCCGGAAACGGCCCTACCGGAAGACGCTTATATCGCAATTGCATTCTGGGATATGCGATAGTGAAAGTGAAAGTCGGTGACCTAGTATTCGGCGGTCGATCTCGGTCGATCCGGTATTCAGAAGGAGGAAATTTCGCGGTCGATCTCGGTCGATCCGGTAGGCATTGGGTTAACGTAAGTGTAGATGATTAAATGGCCAGGTGTTGCTAAACTGCTGACGATTCTAACAATGAAAGCAGACCATACAGACGTGTTTGAAATCGATTCAAACTACAGTGGCAGCGATTTAGATGACCACAATATGGCGAATCCGCCATCAATATTTCAGTTTTCAAATTTCAGGGGAAAGAACCTTGACGGCCAGTCATAAACATCATCAACACACACACACACAAAGACAAGCACATCGAACTACTGTCACTACACAACTTTTTTTTTTTTTTTTTAAACATTTAGTGAATGTTGGATGTGCAAATTCTTGAAGCGTTTCTTTTTTTTTTTTTTGGGGGGGGGGGGGGGGGGGGGGGGGGGGGGGGGGGGGGGGGGGTGGTTGTTGTTAAAGCAGCGCCCCAGTTTCATAAGTTTGTTTGGCCTTAACTGAAAAATTTCAACCCTTCTCTTTTGCTCTCCAGCTGACAAGACATGCCATGATAAGAGCCCTTGGGTCAACACGACCGCCCCCCCCCCCCCCCCCCCCCCCCCCCCTTCACCGAAACAACCAACACCACCATTCCTTCCAGACAGAGTCTGGGAGCCAGTGAGAAATGGCACAAACTGTTTGGAACAGATGTTTTCCTCTCTTGTTCTTTTAACAGTTTGCAGAGTCTGGTGGACGAAGGAACCCCCTTTGACCCGAAATCGACAGATCAGCCAAACCTCCATAAACAGCCATGCCACGGAGAACAAGTGACCGTTCTTGACAGACGCGGCATAGCCACAATCGATGGAAGTGTGCACACCATTACACTCCCGATGTTTCCGTCCCACCTGAACACAGCAAAAACCGTTGGCTTACTGGCTTTCCGGGTTCCTGTTACACAAGGCCTCCTCTTTACTGACAAAACATGAACAAAATAAAACAGTTCTGACCTGAAGTTGTGAGTTAACAAAAAAAAACAAACAAAAAAAAAACATTCAGGGGACAACCAACCTGATTATGCCTGTTGAGCTCAATCTGATCACAACTTGCCAAAAATACATGGCCCTGTGGTATACACAGTAATCCGAACTGACCACACATGCTTTGAAAGATTTTTCTTTCATCATCTTTCACCAGAAGACCTATGGTATTCACAATGGTTGCAACTGGTCACATGCACTTGTGACCTCTTCAGAACTATGTTATTCACACTGGATTCAACTGGCCCTAGACATATGTACGCTTTACATACCTATGTTATTCACACAGGATTCAACTGGCCCTAGACATATGTACGCTTTACATACCTATGTTATTCATACCGGATTCAACTGGCCTTAGACATATGTACGCTTTACATACCTAGGTTATTCATACCGGATTCAACTGGCCCTAGACATATGTACGCTTTACATACCTGGGTTATCATACCGGATTCAGCTGGCCCTAGGCATATGTACGCTTTACATACCTATGTTATTCATACCGGATTTAACTGGCCTTAGACATATGTACGCTTTACATATCTACGTTATTCACACTGGATTCAACTGGCCCTAGGCATATGTACGCTTTACATACCTAGGTTATTCATACCGGATTCACTGGCCCTAGGCATATGTACGCTTTACATATCTACGTTATTCACACTGGATTCAACTGGCCCTAGGCAAATGTACGCTTTACATACCTACATTATTCATACTGGACTCAACCGACCATCCTGTATGTTAGCTTTACATATCTACCTTACTCACACTGGATTCAACCGGCAATATGCATTTGTCAACTTGACGTCTTACTGTCGACCCGAGACATTCAAGAGCCTGGAACTGGCCATAAGCGCTTGGAAGATTTTCATGATGAGAATTTCACCTTTTCTATTCTACCACTGTGCACAGCTGCCCAGATCTCTGACTGCACAAGGTGTAGCATCTGACCCGTATGTGTAGCATTCCTAATTTCAAAGACCTTGAACAGCCCAAAGTGTAGCATCTGACCCGTATGTGTAGCATTCCTAATCTCAAGACCTTGAACAGCCCAAAGTGTAGCATCTGACCCGTATGTGTAGCATTCCTAATCTCAAGACCTTGAACAGCCCAAAGTGTAGCATCTGACCCGTATGTGTAGCATTCCTAATTTCAAGGCCACAGACAGCACAAAGTGTAGCATCTGACCTGTACATGTAGCATTCCAGCGTAACAATCGCAAGCGATATCACCAAAACTGTAGAGGGGGCTTTTCTTTTTTCTTCTTTGTAACGGACTCTGTGGCACCCTCCATGTCCGACAAGTCAGACTCGGCGGCCATTTCAGTCCCACTTCGTTTTGTACATGACGCGATGGTGGACTAACAAGACAGAAATCTCCCGAGTCGTCGCATACTTATGACTCCACCCACTGAAATTCAAAACCGATTAAAAAGGCGGCAAAATCATGATTGTCTTTAGCGTGTTTTTTTTCTTTGGCGTTTTTCTTCCTCTCCGTACTGGTCTTGGACATTTTTTGATGAAGCAAGTCTACGGTTTAAAAATCTACTTCTTGGTTCCGTACAAGCTGCTTTGAAATCCATAAAGCTTCCCCCCCCCCCCCAACACAGCATTTCTTCACAAAGCGACACAGCATAGCATTATGAACGACACTGTAGCAAACTACACCAAAAATAGAGCACTTGGCAGCTCTGGATGTGTAGGAATATGAAAGTCTGACAGGAAAAAGTCCCTGTCTTTCACAGTAACAGGAGGACATTTTTTTGTGGGCCGACGGGGAACTGAGAAAGAAAAGCATCACGAAGGGGAAAAAAAACCAAAAAAACCCATTATCTCTTAACTAGGAGTAAAGAATACTGAAGAAAAACTGACGCTGCTGTTTCTTGCTGCCAACGACGACAAACTTTCAGCAATAATAGCAAGGATCGCTCCTACCACTGGTGATATACACAAAGATGGGGAAAGGAAAAAAGAAGAAAGAAAAATCCCCCCCCCCCCCCTCCAGCAGTGAGCAAAACCTCTAAAATTTCAATTTCACTTTATCAGAGCACAGGGAACTTGCAAAAGACACACAGGACACAGACAGACAAGAAGCATCAGACCTGGCCGAAGAACACCGTTTGTGGCACAGGCACACCATCGTCATCGTCGATCAAGAACCCAACACCCTCCAACAACTCTACTCCTCTACAACCCCCTTCTTGAACACCGCAATCACCTCTTCCCCCACCTCATCCCCCCCCCACCCCACCCCCACCCCCACTCCATCAGAGCTACACAACATCAACAGCCAGTCCACACTCACCAACTACTGCCTTGACAAATCACAGGTGGGCGCTCACCGACCAATCAAAAACTAGCCACTTAACACACACACACTCACCAAGCACAACGTTATCAGAAGAAAAACAAAAAAAAACCAACCCCAAAACACACCCTCTCAATCAATCGGAAAACGTATAAAATGCAACCCACTCAAACGAGAGTTGACACCACCCCCCACCCCCCAACCCAAAAATAAACAAACCCCAAAAACAGAGGAACAAAAAAATATGGAAACAATGCTCCACAAGATGACGACCAATCGGAACCTAGGAAACAGAAAACACTTCTGATGACGGTAGAGACAACGATGATGACGTCCAGTGAAGAGAGGTGAAAATGGAAAATGGGAGCGGGATGGGGGGGAGGGAGGGGTGTGGGGAACGCATGAAGGACGTGACGGGCAGACAGAACACCAGACACACATGGAATCTCCTGAGATGTTGTAGGCGGATGTGATGGCAATCACAAACCAGGCACAGAGACAAGGATGTCACTCCTCCCTCTCCTCCTCCCTCCTTGCACAAAAAGTCAAACATGGAGAAAGAGGAGAGAGACAGACGAGAGGAGGAAAAAAAAAAAAAAAAAAAAAAAAAAAGCTGTCGAGGGTTTCACCCATAAGTGCCCCCCCCCCCCCCCCCCCCCCCCCCCCCCCCCCTCGAATGCGACGAATACTGTGTCATTAATTACTCCAAGGTGTGCCAAGACCAATCTGTAACACGCTGAACTTCTGGAACAAAAAGAAAATAAGGAATTCCAACAGATTGGTAGCCTGCCACGCACCTCGGCTGGAGCACAAAAGGAGAAAAAAAAAAAAAAAAAAAAAAAAATCAGGAGTGGATGCACAACGGCAGTTCGTTTACATGGCTTGACCGCTTGCCACATGCACATGATAATCATTTGACTCGACCAACAAAGCATGTGACAAACAGTGACAAAGAAAAGGAGAAAGTTAGTATGCAATCAACATTCGGTCAGAAATACATGCTGGCTTCATACAGACGAAGTTTTAGTGCAAATCAGAGAAAAACAACAAAGAAAAAAAAAGGAGAGAGAAAGCGAAACAGAGGGACAGACAGAAGGCCAGGCATCATTTCAAACTTGGAAAGAAGAGGTTCAGCAACGACGACAACAACAACAACAAAAACCACAGGACAGACAAATCAAAATGCTAATACATTAATTTCAACATCAGTGACATGTCGACCATTTGTTCGAAGCAAAGGAACAGAAACAAAGCTGCCACCATCCCTCGTCACTAAATCTATTTCCACCTGGTGTTAACTTTCACAACTATTTCCACCTGGTGTTAACTTTCACAACTATTTCCACCTGGTGTTAACTTTCACAACATCTCCCCCAGTCTACCAATGTGTCATCCTGGGAACATGAACACGCGTCCAAAAAAATCATCATCGGTAACAAAAGAGAGACAGACAGACAGAAAAGGCCAACATCCCGACAAGACACGAAATAAAGACAGACAACCACCCTTCTAAGCATACACATGGCATACACTCAAAACACACATATCAACAATAACAAACAACTACAGTGCAAATAAACCATGAAGAATCATCAATATCCAACAGGCCTTTGAGAAACGTCAAAGCAGACTTGCTACACCCCTTTCCTTTTCACGTGGGTCTTTGCCACGTCATGGCAACCCATTACCTGACACATCCTCCTCCACAGGGTCAAATGCAAAACAGTGCCTTTGCACTCTTAAGACATGGCAAACTCAAACTGCATTGCCGTCCAACAGTACCTTTGCACCCTTAAGACACGGCAAACTCAAACTGCATTGCCGTCCAACAGTGCCTTTGCACCCTTAAGACACAGCAAACTGAAACTGGCTTCAGCTACTCGCAGGGAGTTCAGATTCTGGGTCTTTTCTCGCCACAAGTACTGAACGTGACAAAATAGAAAGGGTGGTGTCCGAAGAGGAAGGGGGGGAGGGAGGGTGAAAAGGGAATCTGACATCACCCTCCACCACCCCTCTTTCCCTGCAAACTAAACGGCAATAAATCCATTCGATTTCAGAATTTTCTCTTTCATTACCGCCCCCCCCCCCCCCCTCCGTTACAAAGAAAAAACTCAAACATAACACATGCACACACAGATACAAACCAAGACAAAAAAACCCCAAAAGAAACCCCACCAAAACACTATTTTATTCATCAATGAAAAGTCAGGACCCCACGCCCTTTTCACATGCACAATAATAATGACAGAACTGGCAAACAGACAGGCAGATAGCCAGGCAGGCAGGCAGGCAGGCAGGCAGGCAGGCAGACTGGCTGACACGATATTAAATGTACACCCCAAAACACGCAGATCCGTCCCCGAATGTATCCCGAAGACATGACACCAACGACAAAAGTTCTAGAATCAGACAAAACATCTTAAAACCTTAGATGCCAGCGTCAGTTACATGGATTAAAAAAAAAAAACACATTAAAAAAAAGTTTCCTTGACACCACAGAACACCAGGTCAGTCTGCTGACCTTGACCTTGATAATGTTCAAGGTCACACTGTCTTGGCCTTCACAAAAGTCAAATGTTTGGGTCTGCTCATAAACACTGCCGTGGGGTTTGCAGCCGTCACTTAAAAGAGATTAAAAAAAAAAGACAAAAAAAGACGCATAATCCATAAAACATCTCAGTCTCTATGACCTTCAACTCCTCAAGGTCAAAAACCTTGAAAAACAAAACAACAAAACAACCCCCCCCCCCCCCCCCCCCACCCCCAGCGTCACTGTCTGTCTTTTCTCCCCATCGCATCCCACCCCATCCCCGCCTTCCAAGAAATCTCTCCCTGCAGGTAAACCCCCCCCCCTCCTCCCCCCCCCCCCCCTCCCCCCCCCAAACCAACCAAAACCCTCTCCAACACCAACAAGGGTCAAGGACGCGCGGCCTTCACCCCAAGAAGTAACCTCTGGGTCGCGGGTCGTTGAGGGGCATGGCCTGCAGCACCTCGTCCAGCAGCTGCAGAGGCCGGTGCAGCTGAATCTCGATCCAACAGGGCGTCTCCTTGATGCTCTTGCGGGGGTAGTCCGGGCCCCAGCCTTTCACGAAGCTCAGCCTCAGGATGCACAGGCGCCGAAGGTCGTCCACGCCAATCCCTGCCGCCGCCGACAGACCTGGAGGGGAAAGGTCACAGTCTGGCATAGAGGGCCGTTAGGTTTTTTTGGGGGGGGGGGGGGGGGGGGGGGGGGCGGGGGAGGCAACAGGGTTTGATTGGTTGTTGCTTTCGTCAGTCGTCACTTCGTAATGGCAATCATCGTTCATAATTTTCAATTTTCAGTCCAGCTATCGTTAATCATTTACCATTATAAAGCTTTTTTTCTCCTGCGTTATCTTCAGTGTTTCCCCACACCAATCGTTCTGGATCTGCCCCACACAGACCCTCCAGTCACATCCTGTTGCAGCCCGAACATCTGCAGTCCACAGTCGGGTCAGTTGCTGGTCGGCACTTTGGATGCAAAAGTCATATTTACAAAGACTGGTTCAGCCGTAAGTTGGGTTAGAAGGGTAGTCTTAATACAGAGCTAGTTCATACAGTGGAGCAGGTGTCGAAGGCCTGACAAGCACGCTACTAATGCTACAACTACTATTGTCATATTATCACCAAAAGTGGTAGTAATCCTATTATTTCTTCAATATTCTTACCATCATCATCGTCGTCATCACTGATATCATTCTTGCTATCAATATTATTATCATCATTACTATTTCAACTCGCGTCGTCTCCTTCCCAACAGCCTCGTTTTCATTCACCGCCCATCTTGGGCCAAATTTGAGAAGATGATTGATTGCTCGTTCTTCGTTTTCATCGTCCTGAATGTTGTTTGTCTTGCCTGAAGAAGACCAAAGAGGTCGAAACGCGTCGTGTTTCTGTCTTGTCATTTGTTTGTTCCTGTTACATGGTGGGTTTGCGTTAAACTCCTTTTCAATTTAGCAGACTGGATTAATGCACAGGGCCGACATCGGCTACACCTGTTTGTTCCTGTTACATGGTGGGTTTGCGTTTAAACTCCTTTTCAATTTAGCAGACTGGATTAATGCACAGGGCCGACATCGGCTACACCTGTTTGTTCCTGTTACATGGTGGGTTTGCGTTAAACTCCTTTTCAATTTAGCAGACTGGATTCAATGCACAGGGCCGACATCGGCTACACCTGTTTGTTCCTGTTACATGGTGGGTTTGCGTTAAACTCCTTTTCAATTTAGCAGACTGGATAATGCACAGGGCCGACATCTGCTACACCTGTTTGTTCCTGTTACATGGTGGGTTTGCGTTAAACTCCTTTTCAATTTAGCAGACTGGATCAATGCACAGGGCCGACATCGGCTACACCTGTTTGTTCCTGTTACATGGTGGGTTTGCGTTAAACTCCTTTTCAATTTAGCAGACTGGATCAATGCACAGGGCCGACATCGGCTACACCTGTTTGTTCCTGTTAATGGTGGTTTGCGTTAAACTCCTTTTCAATTTAGCAGACTGGATCAATGCACAGGGCGACATCGGCTACACCTGTTTGTTCCTGTTACATGGTGGGTTTGCGTTAAACTCCTTTTCAATTTAGCAGACTGGATCAATGCACAGGGCCGACATCGGCTACACCTGTTTGTTCCTGTTACATGGTGGGTTTGCGTTAAACTCCTTTTCAATTTAGCAGACTGGATCAATGCACAGGGCCGACATCGGCTACACCTGTTTGTTCCGTTACATGGTGGGTTTGCGTTAAGCTCCTTTTCAATTTAGCAGACTGGATTAATGCACAGGGCTGACATCGGCTACACCTGTTTGTTCCTGTTACATGGTGGGTTTGCGTTAAACTCCTTTTCAATTTAGCAGACTGGAATATGCACAGGGTCGACATCGGCTACACCTGTTTGTTCCTGTGTATGGTGGGTTTGCGTTAAACTCCTTTTCAATTTAGCAGACTGGATCAATGCACAGGGCCGACATCTGCTACACCTGTTTGTTCCTGTTACATGGTGGGTTTGCGTTAAACTCCTTTTCAATTTAGCAGACTGGATCAATGCACAGGGCCGACATCGGCTACACCTGTTTGTTCCTGTGTATGGTGGGTTTGCGTTAAACTCCTTTTCAATTTAGCAGACTGGATCAATGCACAGGGCCGACATCTGCTACACCTGTTTGTTCCTGTTCATGGTGGTTTGCGTTAAACTCCTTTTCAATTTAGCAGACTGGATTCAATGCACAGGGCCGACATCTGCTACACCTGTTTGTTCCTGTTACATGGTGGGTTTGCGTTAAACTCCTTTTCAATTTAGCAGACTGGATTAATGCACAGGGCCGACATCGGCTACACCTGTTTGTTCCTGTTACATGGTGGGTTTGTGTTAAACTCCTTTTCAATTTAGCAGACTGGATTAATGCACAGGGCCGACATCGGCTACACCTGTTTGTTCCTGTTTATGGTGGGTTTGCGTTAAACTCCTTTTCAATTTAGCAGACTGGATCAATGCACAGGGCCGACATCGGCTACACCTGTTTGTTCCTGTTGTATGGTGGGTTTGCATTAAACTCCTTTTCAATTTAGCAGACTGGATCAATGCACAGGGCCGACATCTGCTACACCTGTTTGTTCCTGTTGTATGGTGGGTTTGCGTTAAACTCCTTTTCAATTTAGCAGACTGGATCAATGCACAGGGCCGACATCGGCTACACCTGTTTGTTCCTGTTGTATGGTGGGTTTGCGTTAAACTCCTTTTCAATTTAGCAGACTGGATCAATGCACAGGGCCGACATCTGCTACACCTGTTTGTTCCTGTTTAAAGGTGGGTTTGCGTTAAACTCCTTTTCAATTTAGCAGACTGGATTAATGCACAGGGCCGACACATCTGCTACACCTGTTTGTTCCTGTTACATGGTGGGTTTGCGTTAAACTCCTTTTCAATTTAGCAGACTGGATCAATGCACAGGGCCGACATCTGCTACACCTGTTTGTTCCTGTTATATGGTGGGTTTGCGTTAAACTCCTTTTCAATTTAGCAGACTGGATAATGCACAGGGCCGACATCTGCTACACCTGTTTGTTCCTGTTATGGTGGGTTTGCGTTAAACTCCTTTTCAATTTAGCAGACTGGATCAATGCACAGGGCCGACATCTGCTACACCTTTTTGTTCCCGTTGATATGGTGGGTTTGCGTTAAACTCCTTTTCAATTTAGCAGACTGGATCAATGCACAGGGCCGACATCTGCTACACCTGTTTGTTCCTGTTGTAATGGTGGGTTTGCTTAAACTCCTTTTCAATTTAGCAGACTGGATCAATGCACAGGGCCGAACATCTGCTACACCTGTTTGTTCCTGTTACATGGTGGATTTGCGTTAAACTCCTTTTCAATTTAGCAGACTGGATCAATGCACAGGGCCGACATCGGCTACACCTGTTTGTTCCTGTTGTATGGTGGGTTTGCGTTAAACTCCTTTTCAATTTAGCAGACTGGATCAATGCACAGGGCCGACATCTGCTACACCTGTTTGTTCCTGTTTATGGTGGGTTTGCGTTAAACTCCTTTTCAATTTAGCAGACTGGATTCAATGCACAGGCCGACATCTGCTACACCTGTTTGTTCCTGTTCATGGTGGTTTGCGTTAAACTCCTTTTCAATTTAGCAGACTGGATCAATGCACAGGGCCGACATCTGCTACACCTGTTTGTTCCTGTTGTATGGTGGGTTTGCGTTAAACTCCTTTTCAATTTAGCAGACTGGATCAATGCACAGGGCCGACATCTGCTACACCTGTTTGTTCCTGTATGTTGGTGGGTTTGCGTTAAACTCCTTTTCAATTTAGCAGACTGGATTCAATGCACAGGGCCGACATCTGCTACACCTGTTTGTTCCTGTTATGGTGGGTTTGCCTTAAACTCCTTTTCAATTTAGCAGACTGGATCAATGCACAGGGCCGACATCTGCTACACCTGTTTGTTCCTGTTGTATGGTGGGTTTGCGTTAAACTCCTTTTCAATTTAGCAGACTGGATCAATGCACAGGGCCGACATCGGCTACACCTGTTTGTTCCTGTTACTGGTGGATTTGCGTTAAACTCCTTTTCAATTCAGCAGACTGGATCAATGCACAGGGCCGACATCTGCTACACCTGTTTGTTCCTGTTGTATGGTGGGTTGCGTTAAACTCCTTTTCAATTTAGCAGACTGGATCAATGCACAGGGCCGACATCTGCTACACCTGTTTGTTCCTGTTGTATGGTGGGTTTGCGTTAAACTCCTTTTCAAATTAGCAGACTGGATCAATGCACAGGGCCGACACATCTGCTACACCTGTTTGTTCCTGTTTATGGTGGGTTTGCGTTAAACTCCTTTTCAATTTAGCAGACTGGATCAATGCACAGGGCCGACATCGGCTACACCTGTTTGTTCTGTTGCATGGTGGGTTTGCGTTAAAATCCTTTTCAAATTAGCAGACTGGATCAATGCACAGGGCCGACATCGGCTACACCTGTTTGTTCCTGTTGTATGGTGGGTTTGCGTTAAACTCCTTTTCAATTAGCAGACTGGATCAATGCACAGGGCCGACATCGGCTACACCTGTTTGTTCCTGTTACATGGTGGGTTTGCGTTAAACTCCTTTTCAAATTAGCAGACTGGATCAATGCACAGGGCCGACATCTGCTACACCTGTTTGTTCCTGTTACATGGTGGGTTTGCGTTAAACTCCTTTTCAATTTAGCAGACTGGATCAATGCACAGGGCCGACATCGGCTACACCTGTTTGTTCCTGTTGTATGGTGGGTTTGCGTTAAACTCCTTTTCAATTAGCAGACTGGATCAATGCACAGGGCCGACATCGGCTACACCTGTTTGTTCCTGTTTATGGTGGGTTTGCGTTAAACTCCTTTTCAAATTTAGCAGACTGGATCAATGCACAGGGCCGACATCGGCTACACCTGTTTGTTCCTGTTACATGGTGGATTTGCGTTAAACTCCTTTTCAATTTAGCAGACTGGATTCAATGCACAGGGCCGACATCGGCTACACCTGTTTGTTCCTGTTTATGGTGGGTTTGCGTTAAACTCCTTTTCAATTTAGCAGACTGGATCAATGCACAGGGCCGACATCGGCTACACCTGTTTGTTCCTGTTATGGTGGATTTGCGTTAAACTCCTTTTCAATTTAGCAGACTGGATTAATGCACAGGGCCGAACATCAGCTACACCTGTTTGTTCCTGTTACATGGTGGATTTGCGTTAAACTCCTTTTCAATTTAGCAGACTGGATTAATGCACAGGGCCGACACATTGCTACACCTGTTTGTTCCTGTTACATGGTGGATTTGCGTTAAACTCCTTTTCAATTTAGCAGACTGGATTAATGCACAGGGCCGAACATCTGCTACACCTGTTTGTTCCTGTTACATGGTGGATTTGCGTTAAACTCCTTTTCAATTTAGCAGACTGGATTAATGCACAGGGCCGACATCTGCTACACCTGTTTGTTCTGTTACATGGTGGATTTGCGTTAAACTCCTTTTCAATTTAGCAGACTGGATAATGCACAGGGCCGACATCGGCTACACCTGTTTGTCCTGTTACATGGTGGATTTGCGTTAAACTCCTTTCAATTTAGCAGACTGGTTAATGCACAGGGCCGACATCGGCTACACTCGTCCTTGTGTAGACTTTCCCAAATTCCTTCTTTTCATTTACAAACTGTTTCACTATAATCCACTGCAACGTGGCACAACGCATAGCGATGTGGTGTAGCATATACCAACAAGACATTATGCAGTGAGCAGATGGGGTGTAGCATTAACAGACTAAACTGTATGCAGTGAGCAGATGCGGAGTAGCCTATATGGACAAAACTGTATGCAGTGAGCAGATGCGGAGTAGCCTATATGGACAAAACTGTATGCAGTGAGCAGATGCAGAGTAGCCTATATGGACAATACTGTATGCAGTGAGCAGATGCAGAGTAGCCTATATGGACAAAACTGTATGCAGTGAGCAGATGCAAGTAGCCTATATGGACAATACTGTATGCAGTGAGCAGATGCAGAGTAGCCTATATGGACAATACTGTATGCAGTGAGCAGATGCAGAGTAGCTATATGGACAAACTGTATGCAGTGAGCAGATGCAGAGTAGCTATATGGACAAAACTGTATGCAGTGAGCAGATGCAGGTAGCTATATGGACAAACTGTATGCAGTGAGCAGATGCGATGTAGCATTGACTGTATGCAGTGAGCAGATGTGGTTAGTATAGACAGACAAGACTGTATGCAGTGAGCAGATGTGGTGTAGCATAGACAGACAAGACTGTATGCAGTGAGCAGATGTGGTGTAGCATAGACAGACAAGACTGTATGCAGTGAGCAGATGTGGTGTAGTATAGACAGACAAGACTGTATGCAGTGAGCAGATGTGGTGTAGCATAGACAGACAAGACTGTATGCAGTGAGCAGATGTGGTGTAGCATAGACAGACAAGACTGTATGAGTGAGCAGATGTGGTGTAGCATACACAGACAAGACTGTATGCAGTGAGCAGATGTGGTGTAGCATAGACAGACAAGATTGTATGAAGTGAGCAGATGTGGTGTAGCATAGACAGACAAGATTGTATGCAGTGAGCAGATGTGGTGTAGCATACACAGAGAAGATGTATGCAGTGAGCAGATGTGGTGTAGCATACAAGAAAGATGTATGAGTGAGCAGATGTGGTGTAGCATAGACAGACAAGACTGTATGAAGTGAGCAGATGTGGTGTAGCATAGACAGACAAGACTGTATGCAGTGAGCAGATGTGGTGTAGCATAGACAGACAAGACTGTATGAAGTGAGCAGATGTGGTGTAGATAGACAGACAAGACTGTATGAAGTGAGCAGATGTGGTGTAGCATAGACAGACAAGACTGTATGAAGTGAGCAGATGTGGTGTAGCATAGACAGACAAGATTGTATGAAGTGAGCAGATGTGGTGTAGCATACACAGACAAGACTGTATGAAGTGAGCAGATGTGGTGTAGCACATACAGACAAGAATTTACGCCATGATTTTTGCCACTTCATGAAACGGTACCAGGAACGTCGGCTTCCCCTGACAAATCTTTACAGTCATAAACATCAGGATGACGTCAGGACACCCACCAACGGAGACCCAGCACTTACCAACAGCGGGGGCGATGCCCCCTACGGAGGCGGGGCCAGGAATGTTGCCGGCCACAGCCGCTGCCTGGGCTGCTGCTGCCGCCTGCGCTGTGGCCGCCTGCTGCTGCATCTGACGATGACACTGACGGATGTCGAACACCTGGGACAAGCAACGACAACAACAACGACGCATCAGTCATGGAGTCAAAGTACGGGGGATCTTGTTCGACCGACCACGGATGGCAGTTATCAGGACTGCAACAAGCGAGAAATAATTGTTTAGTGTCTGCTGCTTACATGGGTTCTAGACGCTTGTATATGCCTTTCACCTCCTGTCACCTCTCAAAACCTCATTACGAAAACAAAAAAATGCAAACGTGGCATCTGGAAAAATCAACAAAAAAAACTGCACCGCCACCAGAGAGAACACTGACCTTCGCCAAGGTCACGCAGATTCTGGGTCTGCCCTCTGATCAAGATCCACACCATGAGCGGCATCAAAATTCAGAGGGCCCTGTTTGGGCTACAGTCCACCTTTCCGGCAAGTTCAGTTCACATCTGTCTCATAGTTTCCGAGTCATTCCGTTGACAAAGTAGAAAGACAAACTGAAAACCTAACCTCCTGGTCTAAACATCTAATAATCTCCCGACACATCCTCCCCATTAAAATTTTGCACAGAAGATTCCAGCTGACAGTATTTTTGACCAATCACAATGCACCCTTCATCCACCTCCCTTCCCTTCTGGGATGGAGCGATTGTTCTGGACACCTGCCTTAGGTCTACCAAGCTCACCACACAAGTTCTTTTCACGACGGAAAAAAGAAAATTCCATCCTACAAAGAAAAGAAAAAAGGAAGAAAGACATCTACGATCCATTTCATGGAAGCTCTGCAACTGATGTCCCAAATGCTGACAAAACCATGCCATGGGGGTGAGAGGGTGAGAAAGAGATGATGTCGCTCAGAGCCCAGCCGACTGCAAAGGGCCATGTCTGGGCTGTCAACTCGCTACGGGGGCACCAGCCGGTCAGCTTCATCTCTTGTTCCCAGATTACAAAATGTTGAAAACATTGAAATGGCAACAACAGAACACATGAAGAAACCACACAGGCAAACAAGACAATGCAAAACGGTCAGCTTGAGCTCATTCTGGACAGTGTGTATTGTCTCAACACCACCACTCCAGATGACAGCAACGACGACAAAAAAGCTGATGTCATACAAATTGACCCGAGAACACTGGAAAAAAAAAAGTAAAAGACTTTCAGGAACAAATATAGCAGAACAGACACACAAGGTACAAAAACAAACAACAGACGGTTAAGACAAAAAAAAGAAAAAAAGTGAAAATCAAAGAGGGTGACAGAAAAATGTACTGACACAGAACTTCCAACCAGCAGGGATACGTTGTTGACACAGAAAGACCATGCCACCCCTGCTAGGGCCCCACCAATGGGCAGGGATACGTTGTTGACACAGAAAGACCATGCACACCCAGCTAGGGCCCACCAATGGGCAGGGATACGTTGTTGACACAGAAAGACCATGCCATCCCCGCTAGGGCCCCACCAATGGGAAGGGATACGTTGTTGACACAGAAAGACCATGCCACCCCCGCTAGGGCCCCACCAATGGGCAGGGATACACTGTTGACACAGAAAGACCATGCCACCCCCGCTAGGGCCCCACCAATGGGCAGGGATACGTTGTTGACACAGAAAGACCATGCCACCCCCGCTAGGGCCCCACCAATGGGCAGGGATACGTTGTTGACACAGAAAGACCATGCCACCCCCGCTAGGGCCCCACCAATGGGCAGGGATACGTTGTTGACACAGAAAGACCATGCCACCCCGCTAGGGCCCCACCAATGGGCAGGGATACGTTGTTGACACAGAAGGACCATGCCACCCCGCTAGGGCCCCACCAATGGGCAGGGATACGCTGTTGACACAGAAAGACCATGCCACCCCCGCTAGGGCCCCACCAATGGGCAGGGATACACTGTTGACACAGAAAGACCATGCCACCCCCGCTAGGGCCCCACCAATGGGCAGGGATACACTGTTGACAAAGAAAGACCATGCCACCCCCGCTAGGGCCCCACCAATGGGCAGGGATACGTTGTTGACAAAGAAAGACCATGCCACCCCCGCTAGGGCCCCACCAATGGGCAGGGATACACTGTTGACAAAGAAAGACCATGCCACCCCGCTAGGGCCCCACCAATGGGCACGGACACGTTGTTGACACAGAAAGACCATGCCACCCCTGCTAGGGCCCCCACCAATGGGCAGGGATACGTTGTTGACAAAGAAAGACCATGCCACCCCCGCTAGGGCCCCACCAATGGGCACGGATACACTGTTGACACAGAAAGACCATGCCACCCCGCTAGGGCCCCACCAATGGGCAGGGAAAGACTGTTTACACAGAAAGACCATGCCACCCCTGCTAGGGCCCCACCAATGGGCAGGGATACGTTGTTGACACAGAAAGACCATGCTACCCTTGCTAGGGCTCCACCAATGGGCAGGGATACACTGTTTACACAGAAAGACCATGCCACCCCTGCTAGGGCCCCACCAATGGGCAGGGATACGTTGTTGACACAGAAAGACCATGCCACCCCTGCTAGGGCCCCACCAATGGGCAGGAATACACTGTTTACACAGCAAGACCATGCACCCCTGCTAGGGCCCCACCAATGGGCAGGGATACGTTGTTGACACAGAAAGACCATGCCACCCCTGCTAGGGCCCACCAATGGGCAGGGATACACTGTTTACATAGAAAGACCATGCCACCCCTGCTAGGGCCCCACCAATGGGCAGGGATACACTGTTTACATAGAAAGACCATGCCACCCCTGCTAGGGCCCCACCAATGGGCAGGGATATACTGTTGACACAGAAAGACCATGCCACCCCTGCTAGGGCCCCACCAATGGGCAGGGATACACTGTTTACATAGAAAGACCATGCCACCTTTGCTAGGGCCCCACCTACAGGCAGGAATACATTGTTCACACAGAAAGACTACGCCATCCCTGCTTGGGCCCCACCTACCTTGATATAGGCCGTGGGGTAGATCTTGTGCACGGCGTCACCAGGGGCACGGCCGGCCTCACGGTCCAGGTAGAAGCTTTGCACGAACACGCTGTGGTCGCTGACGCAACGTATCCACACGTCCCCTTCCCCCCGGTAGTCCAGCTGTACACCCTTGCCTATATGTAGCCTGCAACGAGCAAGTCCATCCCATCTCATTAATGATGAACATTTCACTTTCATACCTTAGCATATATGTAGCCTGTAACGAGCCCCTCTCGTCTCATAAATACTAAAAAATTCTCTTTCAACCAACCCCTCACTGGGGCCGTCACCACACGTCAAAACTACAAGGGCGCTTAGGAGAATATGGACCTAAAGGGCAAAGACACATGCTTCCTCTATGTAGTGATTTCTCAATACATAAAAAGCTTTTTTCCACAATGTTACCTATCTATACACCACACCCTACCACACACAAAAAAGAGCCAGCATGGTGTGACCAAAAATGTTTGTTTTAATCCATCAATCTTGGACCGCAACAGCTGCTTAAAGTGCCCTGAACCGTTTTGTATCACTGGTACACTACGTCTGAACGACATCTCAGTACATACTTTGTCCCTGTACCAATTTTCTAAGGAGTCACATATGCCCAGTTAGTGCAGCAACGAGTCTGCAAATAAGGTGAGACAAATCCGACACCTGCTGCATGCCAGACACAAAGCTCAGCATGTGACACCTTCTGCAGTCCCCCACCTTCTAACTCCCACTGCTCTGGTCGTGTCGTGTCAGTGTAACACAAGAGCAGAATCTCTCGCCTGACAGCAACATTCGGATCACTACAGCGCACCTCTTCCTCAATCCCAAGCCTCACGTGTCTTAGCTCCCTTGACAAGCAAACGCCCGCTAGCGCCCAATCGGAAATCACACTGCCAGAAAGGCTGAGCGCCTGCCAGCGCCCGGTAAAACACGTGGCAACAATGGGCGCCGCCATGTTTCTCGTAGAAAAGGAAGTCTCGCGAGAACGTGACTTCCTTTTTTTCCTTTTACAATCCACTTCCGTTTGCAAAAAAAAAAAAACACGACTCGATACATGCCATAGTTCTTGAGTTATGATTTAAAAAAAAAGTTTTGTGGTTGAAGTGCTGTTTTTCACCATGGCTAACCTTGATTTCTGGCATTCTATCATGGGATTTAGTGATGAAGATGAGCTGATTTGTAGGATTTACGTCATAAGACTTCCCCGAATAAATGGCTCATGTGACATTCTTCAAACTTATCATATAGCAACATATACCTTCGCAGGAATTTTTCGAAATTATTTTCATTTCATTATTTCCTTTCCTCTCTTTCAAATTAATTTTTAAATTGGGTAACCATGTTCAGATTACGGAGTTGCTTCTCTTGCTGTAGGTTTTCAGCGTAAGCGCAGGTAAGTGCATACTGAAGAGAGTTAAACAGCACACCTCTCCTGTCTCCCGCAACCCGCTCCCTCTCTTCATCCCAAGCACGCCTCTCTACACTTCCCCATCTCCACTCCCTGTCCCATTACTCCTTGACCTACGACCTCCACGGACCTGGCTCTCTCGCTGGCCTCGGTGCGGTGAACGTTGGAGAGCTGTCCGAGGCAGAATCGGTCGAGGGAGGAGGGGTCGGTGTAGCCGTCGACGGTGACGGTGGCGCAGCTGTAGGGCACCTTGAAGGTCTCCCCCACCTGCTGGTCCAGCTCAAAGTACGTGATGGTGCACCAGTACTCTGGGGCTGCACATACACACACACACACACACACCAGCATGGAGGACATGAGGGTGAGAGAGAGAGAGAGAGAGAGAGAGAGAGAGAGAGAGAGAGACAGACAGACAGACATATAGACAGAGAGAGACGGAGGGAGAGAGAGAGAGGGTGAGAGAGAGAGGGAGGGAGAGGGAGGGAGAGACAGGGGGGAGAGAGGAGGGGGGGGGGGGGGAGGCAGGGAGAGAGAGAAAGGGGAGAGAGGGAGGAGTGGGTGGGAGAAAGGGAGGGAAAGTGACAGAGAGGGAGGGAGGGAGGGTGGGAGGGAGGGAGAGAGAGACAGACAGCTATTTAAGCTGCAGCTATGCAGATAAACAAATAAAGTCAAAAGAATATTACTTATTAGACTTTATTAACACCTCCCCCTTCCACAGCCGAATTATTTTTGAATGAGAGGAACACTGGAATGAAAAAGAATCAAGCGGTATTCTAAAAAACTGAAAGGTGGGCAGGTTTGTCAAATGCAGGACTTTTCACAGGGATGCAACGACTTTTAAACAAACTTCCATTTCTCTCCAAAACAGCCATTTGGACACAAGCAACTTGTACAAACAAAGTTCTATTTCTCTCCAAAACAGTCATTTGGACACAAACAACTTGTAAACAAAGTTCAACAGAGCCAACTGGACACAAACAACTTGTAAACAAACTTCCATTTCTCTCCAAAAGAGCCATTTGGACACAAACAACTTGTAAACAAACTTCCATTTCTCTCCAAAAGAGCCATTTGGACACAAACAACTTGTAAACAAACTTCCATTTCTCTCCAAAAGACTCATTTGGACACAAACAACTTGTACACAAACTTCCAGGACACAAACAACTTGTAAACAAACTTCCATTTCTCTCCAAAAGACTCATTTGGACACAAACAACTTGTACACAAACTTCCATTTCTCTCCAAAAGACTCATTTGGACACGAACAACTTGTACACAAACTTCCATTTCTCTCCAAAAGACTCATTTGGACACAAACAACTTGTACACAAACTTCCACTTATCTCCAAAACAGCCATCACCCACACATCTGTAGCCACCGGAGGCACTGACGGTGCTGTTTTGTGGTTGCACGAACATGTACTATAACATGTTTTTGAAAAAAAAAAGGGCAGAGAAATCAACTCACGTGGCTGGTTGGTAAGCGGAGCGGCAGCCTGCATTTCCTGCTGAATCTGCCCGTTGGCCCCTGCAAGCCACACACACACACACACGCACAGCCGATTGATTCCAGGTCACGAGGTCATGTGCATGTGTGGTGCACCGGGCGTGAAGAAAACATTCAGTATGTTTCTCACAAGTTGTGAAGCAACAGCGGCATTCGTTACGGGTCGTGAGGCATGACAGTATTTATCATCAGACATGAGAAAATGGTTCGAGTACTGAATCACAAGGCAATGGCAATGCTTATCGCACGTCATCAGGTAATGGTAGCATTTACACAAGGCACCCTCTTGAGGTAATAGCAGAATTTATAACGAGTCAGAAGACAAAAAACAGTATCATACATCATGAGGCAATGGCACCGTTTATTACATGTCATGAGGAAATGAAAGTATTTATTACAGGTCATGGGATAGTGGATATGTTTTCAAACATCATGAGGCAATGGCAAACTTATTACATACGTTTTGTGGTGGTGGGAGAGTTCACTACCAGTCATGAGATAATGGCAGTGTTAGGCAAGGTCATGAGGTAATGGAGAGTTCATTCAAGGTCATGAGGTAATGGAGAGTTCATTCCTGGTCAGGAGGTAATGGAGAATTCATTCAAGGTCATGTTGTAATGGTAGCGTGCCATTCAAGGTCATGTGGTATGAATTAGGTCGTGTAATGCAGTGTTTATTCAAAGGTCATGTGTAATGGCAGTGTTTATTCAAAGGTCATGTGGTAATGGCAGTGTTTATTCAAAGTCATGTGGTAATGGCAGTGTTTATTCAAAGTCATGTGTAATGGCAGTGTTTATAAGTACAAAGAGGTTCAATTTGTTGTAATGGAGAGTTCATTCAAGGTCATGTGGTAATGGCAATGTGTCATTCAAGGTCATGTTGTAATGGCAGTGTTGTTTATTCAAAGGTCATGTTGTAATGGCAGTGTTTATTCAAAGGTCATGTTGTAATAGCAGTGTTTATTCAAAGGTCATAAGGTAATGGAGAGTTCATTCAAGGTTATGTCGTAATGGCAGAGTGTCATTCAAGGTCATGTGGTAATGGCAGTGTGTCATTCAAGGTCATGTGGTAATGGGAGTGTTTATTCAAAGGTCATGTGGTAATGGCAGTGTTTATTCAAATTCATGTGGTAATGGCAGTGTTTATTCAAAAGTCATGTGATAATGGCAGTGTTTATTCAAAGGTCACATGGTAATGGCAGTGTTTATTCAAATTCATGTGGTAATGGCAGCGTTTATTCAAAAGTCATGTGGTAATGGCAGTGTTTATTCAAAGGTCATGTGGTAATGGCAGTGTTTATTCAAAGGTCATGTGGTAATGGCAGCGTTTATTCAAAGGTCGTAAATGGTAATGGCAGTGTTTATTCAAAGGTCATGTGGCAATGGCAGAGTTCATTCAAGGTCATATGGTAATGACAGAGTTAACTGAAGTCATGATTTAGAGGCAATTCAAATTATATATCATGTAGTAATTACACTCCTTACTACAAATCATTGAGGCAGTGGCAGTATTTACATGGAGCGATGAGTGTATGGCTAGTTTATACCAGTAGCATAAGGTGACATCAGTGTTTATCACAACTCATGATGCTAAGGCATTTATTTGTTTGTTGTTTTTTTTTTTTCCCTACATCACTTGGTGGTATTTGGTGATGGCATTATTTATTTACAATCATTGTGGCCATGGTCGGGTTTACTGCACACACAAACATAAACCCCCTCAAACACACAGACAGACAGACAGGCTGAAGTCCAGACAGACAGACTCACAGTACTGAGTCTGAGCCATATTGCCAGTGTAAGTAGCCGTGTTGTTTCCCGCCCATGTCGTAGCTGAACCTGCACACAAGACACACAACAACAACAACAACAGTCACACAGTCTTCAACAACAGGTTATGGACAGAAAATCAATTCTCTTTTTGTTCTGTTTGTTTCATAAAAGTGATTTTCTTCATTCTTTAGCATTTATTAGTCATTTACAGTCATTTTTAACACTGCGGAGTGGGCAGTAGCCTATGTGATGACAATTGGTCAGCTATGCATGCATATGACACACACACACACACAAAATGTTTCGAAAAATGGATATTTGTCCACACATACACACACACACAGTTTCGGAAAATAAATATTTGTCCAACATTTTCACTCTTTGGTCCAAAACTTTTGTTGAGGTCCGCACGACACCTCTTCCATGATATTCTACGGAACTAAGTGACCTGCTGAGCGACAAAACCAAGCAAGGAAAACAAACAAATAAGCAACAACAACAACAACAACAACAACAACAACAAAATTCAAGAGTGGAATCCAAAAACTGCAGTCTTCAAACGCAATTCCCTAGCACTGATGAAGAGATACGACTGTGGATTGGATTTTGTTGTGTGCATGTGTGTGTGTGTGTGGTGTGTGTGTGTGTGTGTGTGTGTGTGTGTGTGTGTGTGTGTGTGCGTGCGTTTGTGCGTGCATGCATGTGTGCGTGCATGTGTGCATGCGTGTGTGCGCGTGTGAGAGAGTGAGAGTGTGAGTATGTGCATGCATGTGCGTGCATGATCCATCCCATCTCCAAATGATTCCTCCAAACACTGGAAGATTTCAAGTCCTGAAACACACGTACATACAGCCTGAAAGTCATCTGTACACACTGGCAGACAGACTGGATCAAAGACAATATCCTGTTTCCACCTTGCTCCACCAGCTACAAAAATTTTCTTTGTTTCTTTTTTTTCCCCCCTCTTTTTCTTCAAATAGGCCAGGCATCGGCCATGTACATACGACTAGACCATACTGCAGCCATTAAAAGCGGGCCGTACCACATGCATCAGCCACTCCACTTACTTTTTCAGTGGATTTCAATTCATCAAAAATGTGTTTGAACACACACACACACACGCACACACACACGCACACACACACACACACACACACACACACACACACACACACACACACACATCTGATGATAAAAAAGCATAACAGAAAGGACAACTTTCTGTGTTTAAAACACCAGAACCATAACAGCATGTCACAAATTATCAGTGGAAAAAAAGACTTTCTACAACAAAAGTGAACAGACAAAAAAAAACAACAACCCAAAACAAACATGTAAACAGTAAACAGCCAACGTAACGAGAAAAATTGGACATGCTTCATATTGGCACACAATAATAATGTTCTCTGCGTTTTACACATCACTGTGTCAGGCTAGTGTTGTAGAAGCACTGAACACCTTCAGGAACACCTTAGTCCATGCCTGTCTTAACAATGATCCATTTTATGCACAGCACTGTTAACCTGCTGTTATGTCTTATCCTGAATAGTGTGTGCGTGTGTGTGTGCGCATGTGCGTGTGTGCTGTGTGTGTGTGTGTGTGTATACGTATGTACGTGTGTGTGTGTGTGTGTGTGTGTGTGTGTGTGTGAGTATGTGGTGTGTGTGTGTGTGTGTGTGTATATGTGTGTGTGTGTGTACGTGTGTGTGTGCTGTGTGTGCTGTGTGTACGTGTGTACGTGTGTACGTGTGTGTGTGTGTGTGTGTGTGTGTGTGTGTGTGTGTGTGTGTGTGTGTGTGTATACGTGTGCACGTGTGTGTGTTGTGTGTTTGTGTGTGCTGGAGACAGGGGGGAAAGGGGGAAGAGTGAGGGAGTGGGGAGACAACGTAGGGAAAGAGTGTAGGGGATGATTATGTTTATCTGCATGTATGATTCTATGTTTTTCAATGTATGTTGGTCTTATGATGTTATAGTTTATATGCCTTAATCTCATGTGTTTTCTTTCTTCTCTTCATTCTTTAAACGTTCGGCTTTTAGATTGTAACGGCGCCTGGAGCCTCACAAGGGACAGGGGTTGCTTTTCATAAATGAATCAAATTATCATTATTATTATTATTGTAAACTGTGTTACAGCATGATAGAAAAACAGGAGCTCTGTAATAGCATGATAGAAAAACAACAACAAAGGAGCACTGTAGTAACATTGTAGACAAAGAAAGGAGCACTGTAAAAGCATTGTATAAAAACAAAGAAGCACTTTAATAGCACTGTATAAAAACAAAGGAGCACTGTAAAAGCATTGTATAAAAACAAAGAAGCACTTTAATAGCACTGTATAAAAACAAAGGAGCACTGTAAAAGCATTGTATAAAAACAAAGAAGCACTTTAATAGCACTGTATAAAAACAAAGGAGCACTGTAAAAGCATTGTATAAAATCAAAGGAGCACTGTAATAGCACTGTATAAAAACAAAGGAGCACTGTAATAGCACTGTATAAAAACAAAGGAGCACTGTAAAAGCATTGTTATAAAAACAAAGGAGCACTGTAATAGCACTGTATAAAAACAAAGGAGCACTGTAATAGCACTGTATGAAAACAAAGGAGCACTGCAATAGTGTTGTATAAAAACAAAGGAGCACTGTAATAGCACTGTATAAAAACAAAGGAGCACTGTAATAGCACTGTATAAAAACAAAGGAGCACTGTAATAGCACTGTATAAAAACAGAGGAGCACTGTAACAGCAAACAGAGGAGCACTGTAACAGCAAACAGAGGAGCACTGTAACAGCACACAGAGGAGCACTGTAACAGCAAACAGAGGAGCACTGTAACAGCACACAGAGGAGCACTGTAACAGCAAACAGAGGAGCACTGTAACAGCAAACAGAGGAGCACTGTAACAGCAAACAGAGGAGCACTGTAATACCATGACAGAAAAACAAATCAAAAACAAAACAAGAAAAAGAAAATGAAAAAAAGAAAGCAACGGGAAAAACAAACAAACAAAAAAACGTAAAAGCAAACAAACAAATCATCCAATGAACATCAGGAAGAGAAAACTGCTGTAGGACCGACTCACTGCGGGGATAGTGACTAAGGTTAGCAGAGGTGAACTGCGGGAGCTGGGCGTGGCTGCCATGGAAACCGTCCACCTGTGACGACATGGGGTGGGGGGCCATGGGTCCTGCCGGCCCTGCGGGACCCCCGACGCACTCCCCACGCCCCCGAGGCTGCTGGGACCTGAAATCACCCCGCCGCCGGCTTGAGCCGCTTAGTGGGTTAGCAACAACGAGCGAGTTGGCGGGAATGGGGGGAAAGGAGGAGACAAATGAGGAGGGGGGAAGGGATAGCGTTGTAGAGGAGGAGGAGGGGGGGGGGGGAGGAGGAAGAGATAGCAACACAGAGGAGAAAGGGGGGGGGGGGTGGGGGGGGGGAAGGGACAGCGCCGGTGTCAGAAGTTTCCAAGAAGTTAAATACTTCGTTTCGGTAAACTACTCCTGTGTGAAAAGGTAAAAGACTGTGTTCAATCAAGTTAGATACTGTTGTGCGTTACCAACACTGCATTCTTAGGGTTCACACCATCCTTTCCGGTCTAAAGTTCACAAGTGTTAATCAAGAACTCTTCCAGACTATCACAATTTCCTTACGATGGTGACTGAGGCCAACAAGCACTATCGAGTGGGCAAATGGGAAAAAAAAGAAAGAAAAAAAGTGCGCACAGTACAGTCTGGACACAGGAGATCCCCTGTGGCAGAGTGTGCTGACCTGTCAGCTGACCGACTGTCCACTTCACAGCACCTCACAGGACTTCAGAAATGAGCATTATGTGGAGGAACGGACATTTCGACACTGGCATCAACAACCAATTTTTAGTGAGGAAGGAGGGGTGGGGGGGGGGGGGGGGGGGGGGGGGGGGTGGGGGGGGGGGGGGGGGGGGCTGGGGCAGTGGTCACATAGAGGGAGGTCTGGAGAAGATGATGTGTGTGTGTGGTGTGGAGGGGGTGGGGGTGGGCTTGAATCTCAAGAAATTTCTTCGATCTTCAACGACTCACACCAACCCCGTTGTTCATTAACGTTTTTTCTTTTCTGAAATAGTTTCTGTCTCTGTCTGCATCCGGCCGCACCTTCAGCGACACCGTTTCTTTGCTGTTCATTGTGGCTCCCCGCCACTCAACCCAACGTTCCTTCAATCACTAACCCCCAGCCTCATGGGGAACAATCGGTAACACGTCGTCTGGAGGCTCCCCGCCTGAGGAGACACTGTACAACTGTGCTATGTTCAGTGGGGGCCTGTTCTGATCCAAACAAATGCAGGACACCCCAGTCGAACTCCCTGCCGATAGGAACACCTGGTTTGTTGCGATGTTGTTATTGTTTCGGGGAGGGGGGGGGGGGGGGGGGGGGGGGGGGCTGGTGCTGCTTTTGTACTGCTGGTCACCAGTACTGAGGTATTCTCACTGGCATCGTTGGAGGGAGGCTTGCTGGGCAATTGTTTACTATGTGCAACTGATGGCTTGTAACTGCTGCTGTTGTTGTTTGTTTCTTTGCTCAATCTGTTTCTGTTTGGCAAATTTGACCGACTGAATCTTCCATGATCAAGGGGAAGGGAGGGAGAGAGGGGGGAAGAAGAAGGGGTAAGACAAAGAGAGGAGGGAGGGAGGGAGGAAGGGTGGGATGGAGACAGAGAGGTACAGAGCAAGAGACAGAGCGAGAGGGAACCAGACAATTAATGACAGAAGGGGGTGGGGGGGGGGGAAGAGAGAGGGAGAGAGTGTGGAAGAGAAAGAGAGAGAGAGGAGTGGGAGAGAGAGGGAGAGAGGCAGAGAGAGTAAGGAAGAGAGAGGTAGAGAAAGAGAGGGGGAATGACAGACGCAAATTTGCAGAATGTGAGAGAGAGAGAGAGAGAGAGAGAGAGAGAGAGAGAGAGAGAGAGAGAGAGAGAGACAGACAGACAGACACGACAGACAGACAGAAGAGAGAGAGAGAGAGAGAGAGAGAGAGAGAGAGAGAGAGAGAGAAGAGAGAGAGAGAGAGAGAGAGAGAGAGTGAGAAAGACAAAGAGAACGACAGTAAGAAACATACAGAAACAGACAGGACAGGTGCAAGGATGTAATGCATACATATGCACAGGCTCAGAGCACAGGCATAAATGCACATGAGCACAGGAAAAAAAAAAAAAATCCAGAACATCTTAAGATCATGAGTTAAGTGACAGCAGACCGGCCTACGCCAACTACATGTGCATGGGAACGCGTCGTGCACCTGTGGATCATGCCAGCTGATGGTGCGTCACGTTTCACCTGATCACATCTCACCTCATCGTGGTTCGTTTAACACATCTTCCTACACACACACAACCTTACAGGTCACCTTGACCATGGAAAACTGAATCTAAAGAATAGATCAACATAAAAAAAAAAATTGAATAAATTAAAACATCAATACGCCGAAGCATACGTAACACACACGTAAATTACATGACATACGCTTTGCAGCTAAATAATCCCCCTCAAAGAACTGCATTCAGTTCTAAAGTTCTAAAGTGTACATCAGATGTGTGTGTATATACATGTATCTATCCCTCCCCCCCCCCCCCCCCCCCCCAAAAAAAAAAAAAAAGGTTTTAATCTGTTAGCTGCATGATCTGTCACAGAATCTATCCGTACTGAACCTTTTTATACCACATACTGTTACATTTACTTTTTGGGTAAAGTGATTTGGGCTTCAGAAAGCACAATACAAATGTTCATTATTATCATCATTATTATCAAGCAAAAGAACAGATGAACACTACCATTTTTTCTCTCCTCAATTGGCAATAATGAAGAGCCTGTGGAAAGGTTTGTTCAAGTGAATGACGCTTGTTCATTTCGGTGAAACATGATTTGATTCTCAACACGTTCGGAACTCCAGAAAGGGCTCACAGTTAGCGTTACACACTAGAACCAAGACTCCGGCGACACGAAATGAGGTGAAATGTGACGCTTTCCTCGCAGATACACACTGAGGGTTTGTGTCAAAAACATGCATCATACCATGACATCACTTCACTGCTTATGCTTCATACACCCAACCCCAAAATGTTGGGTCAAACATTACGATGAAGTCGCAGTCTGTTGCGAAGGTTCTAGCGCATCCCAAACATGTCTTGGTTCAACACGATAACAATGTTCCATTCCACCGGTCAGCTTCACATACATCCAAAACGTCATGGTTCAACATCCCCCCAAAACGTTTACACCATTACTTGGCTTTACATGCATCTCATCATGCTCAAATGTGGAACAATGTTACACTCCCATTTCTTTGTTTCGTATACATCGTTAAAACGTCACGGTTCAACATTAGAACTAAAGTTACCTGTCACTGCTTAGTTTCATACACACAAACGTCAAGATCGAACATTAAAACAAAATTCCATTCCACTGCTTAGCTTCATGTCGATCTGCATACTTTCATGGTCAAACATGAGAACAAAGTTACATTTCATTACTTAGCTTCGTATACATTTCCAAAACATCATGGTTAAACGTTAAAACTATGTCACATTCCATTGTTTAGCCTCATATACATCCTCAAAATGACGGGGCTGAACATTAGAACAAAGTTCCATTCCATTGTTCAGCCTCATATACATCCTCAAAATGACGGGCTGACATTAGAACAAAGTTCCATTCCATTGTTCAGCCTCATATACATCCTCAAAATGACGGGCTGAACATTAGAACAAAGTTCCATTCCATTGTTCAGCCTCATACTACATCCTCAAAATGACGGGGCTGAACATTAGAACAAAGTTACATTCCACTGTTTAGCTTGCAATGCATCTCCAAAACTCATGGTCGAACATTTGAACATTTGAACAAAGTTCCATTCCATTGTTTAGCTTCATATGTACCTCCAAAACGTCACGTTCAAACATTAGAACAAAGCTACATTCCATTGCTGAACTTATTACACATCCCCAAACGTCATGATCGAACATTAAACAAGTCACATTCCTTTAAATGGCTTCAGTATTAGCAGGACAGCTCCCTGATTCATAGCATTTATTTTTTTCACACTCCTTTGATTTTTTTGTTTTGTTTTTTCTGTTTTATCAGCACATGCATCAAAATCCTCGTCATCATCATCATCACTGTTAACAAATCAATTATTCAACTGCTTATCAATTTATTCAGTATTACTTGGCATGAATAATTAAACTTATTCTGTTCACATTCACATCACGTCACACCCCACACACACCACCACCCACACACACACACACACCACACCACACACAGAGCTCTGAGAAGACTGCTGTAGTCAGCAGAGCTCTGTGTGTGTGTGTGTGTGTGTGTGTGTGTGTGTGTGTGTGTGTGTGTGTGGTGTGTGTGTGTGTGTGTGTGTGTGTGTGTGTGAGTGAGTGTGCACACGCGTGCACGCATGTGTGTGTGTCTGTGTGAAAGAGAGAGAAAGTTAGAAACAGTGGAGAGGAAGAGAGGCAGACACAGAGAGAGAGAGAGAGAGAGGAGAGAGAGAGAGAGAGAGAGAGGAGGGAGAGAGAGAGAGAAATACTTCATTCCAAAGGGCCGTAGCCCCATATTATATGGGACTGGCAACAACTGATCATTTCATTAACATGTAACTGCAAGACGGCAACAGTAGCCCCAGTCCTTTCAAACTGACACATGCTCAAGCTCACAGTAAACCAGCTTCTGTTAACATAGTAAGTAATATATATTTTAACTATATATATATATATATAACTATATATATATATATATATATATAACTATATATATAAAACTATATATATTTTATATATATATATATATAACTATATATTATATATATGAGACAATGTGCAAGAAACACGCTAATACTACGATAACATATTTCAGAGCATAAGGCAAACACTGTTAAGTTCACAAGTTCAAAGTAGGGGAATTTCCCAGCACGCCCTTCCCTCCCCTACCCCCACCCCCTCAAGGCCCCTTGAGAGAAAACAATTTTTTTTTTTTTTTTTTTTTTTTGCTGTCCCAAATGCTGCGCCGCCTCAGAGGCAGTGCACCCACGCCGCTCATTCCGACACCCCGTCCACAGCCACAGCCTGGTCGGTCCCGCGCAGCCTCGGCACCGGCAATCCACAGGGAGCAGTCAATGTCAAGTCGTCAAGAGGCAACCCACGGAGGAGACACTGCACTGCTGCCGAGTCACTTCGGTGGTGTTCAGTGGCGCCTGTTCTGATCTAACATACGCAGGACACCACCTACTAAGCCCCCCACTTACGACAATAATTGCTTAGTCGCGGAGCGGCGTGAGTGAGCTCTCCCTCCGGAGGGCGGCACCACGTCCGTCCAACGACAGCCCCATGGACTCGCCGATACCGGTGACCCGCGAGAAAACAATATTTGACCTAAAATTTCAGAACAACAAATTGCAATTCACAAACAAAACTTCTCTGCGATGAAAATTTTGAGAGTATCCTGATTACAACACAATTCTCTTAACATTTTCGTTTGATTCTTCTTTTTGTTGTTGTTTAATTTAATTGGAGGGGGGCGGGGGGGGGGGGGGGGGGGGGGGTGAGCGGTGGGTTGTCGATTTTACCTGTCAAGTTAATGGATGGAAAACTTGACGTTTGAGAAAAGAAAAAAAAAGTCTGTCCCCACGCACTATCAGGCACAGACGCGGAATTACAAAAAACACATTCCCATTACTTCATTTCATTACAAAAAGACTCCATTTACCCAGACAGTCCTTCGAATGAGACTATAAACCGAGGTTCATGTGTGAACGCACGCACAACATCTTGCACGCACGTAAAATCCCATCACCAACTTTCGGAAGAGAAGGCAGTTTGGCCGTTGGTATGGATGACACGTTACACATAGCAAGCACCTTCCCGAAGATGGGAGTATGGCTGCCTTAATGGCAGGATAAAAAAAACGGTCATACACACAAAAACTCACTGCCTGTCTATACAGGCAGTGTCCGCAGGAGCATCAGCCTGCATACGCAGAAAGAAAGAAAGAAAGAACTACGAAAAGAACACACACCAAAAAAAAAAAAAAAAAAAAAAAAAAAAAAAAAAAAAATCAAACAGACATGACGGGTATGGCATTTCTCTGGAAAGGCGATCAATGAGAAGAAAAGGGGGGGGGGGGGGGGGGGGGAGGGAACCTCAAAATAAAAACAAACCGTCAATCTGTCTACACACAAGCAAACATGACTCATTACACTCGCGAGTGGGAGCAGCAGCAGAGCGATTCAGAGAATGCGATGGTTTCACGCTCAACGATCATCATAGCTGATGAAACAGATTAACCAACAAGAAATTTTTTATAAATGAGATTTGAAAAAAACACACCCAACAAACAGGAAAAAAAGGAGGAGAATAAATGGAATTGCTTCTTGAAAGCGAATCTTAGCACTTTCACAGTATATAACAACATAAAAAATAAGACACAGACAGACACAAATACACACACCACACAACCACACATACACACGAACAATAACCACTGAGGTGAGGAAGGGTGAGGAGAAATACAAGGAGAAAATAAAAAGGGAGAGAGTGGGCTGGGGTGGGGTGGGGGGTGGGGAAGGGAATGGGGGGGGGGGGAACGGAGGGATGTGGGGGGGTGGGGGGGGGGGGGGAAGAGGATGATCAGAGAGGAAGCCACTGAAAATCTATGCCTGACCAAGGTAGAGGGAGATAGATAAAGAGAAAGAAACAGAAAGAAAGGGGGGTAGGGGTTGGGATGGTGGTGGTGTCGTTTAAAAACAAAGGAAGGCAAGGCAAAGTAGTGGAAGTGAGTGGGGGGGGGGGGGGGGGGGGGAAGACGACAGACAGACAGAAAGTCGTGAACTGATAAAAGGTAAAACACTAGAAAGACACAGGAATTAAGAAAAGAAATCTACACAAACAATTTTTTTTCATCTTTTTTTTTTGGGGGGGGGGGGGGGGGGGGGGAGGGGGGAAGACAGACAGACAGACAGTAAGTAGTGAACATGATAAAAGGTAAACACTAGAAAGACACAGGAATGAAGAAAAGAAATTTACACAACAATTTTTTTCATCCTTTTTAGTACTTTACTGCATGGGGGAAAAAAAAATTAGCTTACAGATTAAAGTTTTCTTTGTCTTCCTAATAACTGTATACAAAAAAAGAAAAAAAAAAGCTTACAATTTTTTTTCTTCCAATAACTTCACAGTACCAGGGTTCCTACTCAGTGTGTTTTTTGGTTTTTGTACGCAACGAAATCATCAGATACATTTCAAAATTTCAAACGGTGCTTGAAAACATGCTACAAACATTTGCAGTGTGTATGTGTACACATGACATCAAAGCGCATGCGTCTGTTAAGACAGGCTGATGTGAAAGCTCGACCCATATCGTTTAACATTCCATTTGAAAAGTGCCCATTTCAATCTCGTTCAGCTGTCTGCCTTCTGTCGTACGTTTTCCTTTGCGTACATTATTAGTATTCAACTAAACTATTTCACAGGGAATTCATCCTTAAACACACAAACACACACACACACACAAACACACAACACACGCGCACACACACGCACACACACATGCACACACACACACACACACACACACAACCACACACACACACACACACAACAAACACACCAAACGAAAGAAACGAAGGATTTCAAATTTCATGAAACGGCTTTGTCATCAGGCAATGACACCATCACCAAAACATTTAAAAAAAAAAAAAAAAAAAAAAATCAAAACTTGGGAGAAGGAATTTGTTCGGCTAAGTTGAACACACAATAAACCGATTCGTAAGAAGTGCACAACAGATTAAAAGTCAGCTGGGCAGTCCAAAAAGGCAAACTGTTTTCATGTTCAGTGTATCAAAACATGCTTCTGCATGGCAAGTTTTCAGTTCAGTGTATACTTCTTAAAAGCTAAAGCTGATGTATAAACACCCTTTTAAAAGTTTCAGGTGGAACATGAAATAAGGGGGAGAGCACTGTGAATGAAAAAAGACTAGCTTGCATTATTTCCCTTTACATGACTCCACAGAATAAAGATAAAACCTGGTTCACTTGGTCTTCATTTTTCAAATCATATCACAGCAAGAAGAAAAGGTAGCTTATGCTTCTTTTTACCCCCCAATCCATCTAATAACTTTTAAACATGGAATAAAATGGACATACAATGTTTTATCCTTCCAGAAACTTCACACTTTACAAGAGTTTTTCCTCATCCTTCTAAAAACTTCACTGCATAAATCAAATTAGTCTGCATGTTCTTTATCATTCCAATAACACCACAAATGAATACAGTTGCATGCTTACGTTTACTTCATCCATCAAATAATTAGCAGCAGAAATACAACTTGTTAGCAAAACGTTTGTTTCATCCACCAAATAACCACACAGCAAGAATATAACTAACATCTGATTTCAAACTGTCCGTTTACTTCACAGCAAGAATAAAACTTGTTAGCTTACTAACATTGATTTCAACTGTCGTTTACTTAACAGCAAGATAAATGTGTAAGCTTACGTTTATTTCTTCCGTCGATAACTTCACAGCAAGAATAAAACTTGTTAGCTTTACGTTTGTTTAATCTGTCCAATAACTTACAGCAAGAATAAAAACTTCTTCTTCTTTCTAAAATACTGGTTCACTCAAAAAACGGAGTAGGTCACCAGCGCGCATGTTAAAAAGTAATTCTAGCAAGAATAAAACTTGTTTGCTTACTAACATTGATTTCAACTGTCCGTTTATTAACAGAAAAATAAAATTGTTAGCTTCTTTTTCATCGCCCAATAACTTCACACCCAGAATAAAACTTTTTTGCTTTTTTTGTTTCATCTTCCAAACCTTCCACCCAGAATAAAATTTGTTTTAATTTGTTTCTCTGTCCAAAACCCAGCAGAATAAAACTTGTTAGCTACTTTGGGTTTAATCTGTTCTTCCAGAAGAATTTAAAATGACTTTTTTTTTTTTTAAAAAACCCTTCCAAAATTTACGGGGAGAATTAAACGTTGCACTTTTTTCCCCCATTCAAAAAGAAAACTTCATACATAAAAAAAAAGAGGGAGGGGAAAAAAAAAAGAATTACAAAATAATTTAAAAGGGTGGCAATTTTTGTCTTTGGTAACCCCCCGGATTTTGGGTTGCTTCATTTTTTCGGTATAGGGGTTTTTCCCTCAGTTAAAGGGGGTTTTATCCCCCCCATAACTTCAAAAGGGGAAATAAAACCGGTTCGTGTTGAAAACCACGCAAAAAATTTCCCCAAACATTTTAAAATCCCAACAACTTTGGAAAAAAAGGCCAGTTTTCCTTAAATGGATAACTGACACATGCAATGCCCTTCCCCAAAAATTTTGGCTCTAATGGGATAAAAAAATCTAAAAACACAAAATTACTCCCGGGCTTACAAATTTCCCCGAGGAAAAAACAGGCGAAGGAAAAAAAAAGAAAATTCTAGCGGTTTAAAAAAAAAAAAGAAGAAAACAGCATAAGGGGAAAGAGCAGGGAAAACGGAGTACCCCCAATGTTAATTCAGTTTTTTTTAGGGGCTTTTTTTTTCCCCCGGAAGTTGATGAAAAACCGTTTTTAAATTTAAATTTTTCTTTTTTTCTTTTGGGCTACGAGCTCAGTAAGTAAAGCATGCGAAAAAACAAGCTAACAATTTGTCTTTTTTTTTTTCTTTTAAAACCTTTCCCAAGAACTTCGAACTTTTAAAAAGTTATTATTGCAATTAATTTTTAAATATATCCATACCTGAATTCTGTACCTTGTATTGGTCCGTTGTTAAATTTAATAAATATATAAAGAAATTTTTTTCCCTTTTTTGAAAAAAACAAAATACCACACTACCTAGAAATCGTTAGTAAAATTTTTCCCCCTTTTTTTTTTTTCAATCAAACATTCAAAAGATTCCCCAGACATCGGCCATCATCCCAAAGAATTTTTCCGACCCGCAAAAATTAAGACAAAAAAAAAAAAAGAAAGAAAAAAACCAACGAACGGTAAGGATCTAAAACGAAAGCAAAAATCCGTAAAAAACAAAATCAGCCCTCTCAGCAGCATGTTTTTTTCTTCATAAGTTTGGATATTTTACATGGAAACCGTGTGCTCCAACGAAAAGACTTCAAGTTTACTTTTTAAATTGGGTCAAATTTTTCCCTAGCCCACAGAAAAAGAGAAAAAAACAAAAGTAACCTGACAGAGAGAAGACAGAAAACAAACACGCTGTAACAATGTACATTCTTAAAAAAAATTTTGCAATCGAATATCTTCTTTAACAGGCCAAAATGAGTAAAAACGGGCAACAACAGCTAAAGAATAAAACAATTTTCTGGTCTTTGGGACAGGACTGCATGTTTGTTTAAAAAAAATTGAAAAAAAAAAAAAAAAAAAAAAGCAACCCCAAAAAAAAATCAAACTCAAAGGGAAACCCTTTTATTTTTGGTGATTCCTAAGCTCTCAATCAATTCTTTTTTTTTTTTTTTTTTTTTTTTTTTTTTTTTTCTTTTTCTTTTTTTGTTGTTTTCTTTGGCAGAAGAGAGAAAGGATGATCAGAGGATTTGAGAGAAGAAAGTGGGAGGAAGGAGGGAGAGTAAGGAACTAAGGGGGGGGGGGGAGGGGGAGAAGGAGAAATTTAAAAGGGGGGCAAAAAAGATACCAAAAAAAAGCCGACCCCGAACATGAAAGGCCCCCATCAGGGATGCACAATAACCATGGAACAAAACAATCACAAAACACCCGCAAGAAATATCCCAAAATAATGCCCCGCCAACAGGTTTTCCTTTAGCACAAAACCGACCTTAGAAATGAAGCGAGGAAACAAAACGATTACAACATCAATAACCCCCACAACAGGGGTGAAACCATGGCGACACTACAACAGCAAACAACACGCACACTGACAAAAAAATGTCGCCACATATCAACAAGAGTAGCAGAGCAGGGTTTAAAGTAACCGTGCAGTCCCCCCCCCCCCCCCCCCCCCCCCCCCCCCCCCCCCCCCCCCCCCCCCCCCTAATATAAAAACTACCTTTTTTTGAAAAAAGTTTCTTTGGAGCGTTTAGTCTTCGTCTGTCCCCCTGTTAAAAAAACCCTTTCCTTTTTTAAAAAAAAAGACTTTTTTTCTTACTAAGGATAAAAAGGGCCCCGAAAAGGTTTATCTCTTTTTGGAATATTCCCCGGGCCCTGACAAAATAATTAGCGATGTTTGTTGAGACTTTTTAGCTACCCCCATGGTTTTGGGTAGTTTAGAAAAGTGGGAGTGCATTTTTTGCTTTTTCATCTTTTGTATATATACCATTTTCTCCCAATAAAGTCTCTTCTTTTCACAGCTTTTTTTTCTTTTCTTAAATGATTTTTCTCCAAAAATAAGGCTTCCTCATTTTCTTAGCCTGTTTTTCTTTTTGTCTGTTTATATTCT
This sequence comes from Conus ventricosus, assembly GCA_018398815.1. Lineage (NCBI taxonomy): Eukaryota > Metazoa > Mollusca > Gastropoda > Neogastropoda > Conidae > Conus > Conus ventricosus. The sequence goes on from CM031624.1 coordinate 22,208,723, forward strand.
TTCCCGACAAAAACTCAATCTTTTACCCCTACCCTTCTCTCTGTCTGAATATCAGGATTTTCCCCAATAAAGACTCCCTCCACTTCAGCAACACTTTTCTTCTTGTTTGTGCGAGACTTTTCGTCCAAACTCCACTCTTTGTCTAAGACTGCCTTCTCTGGAACATATATCATTATCTCCTCTTCTACAGAGTGCTCATGCGGCGTCTATCCTCAGCCTCTGCGGCGTCTATCCTCAGCCTCTGCGGCGTCTATCCTCAGCCTCTGCGGCGTCTTATCCTCAGCCTCTGCGGCGTCTATCCTCAGGCTGAGACCAAGGTCTGTTTCTTTGCAATCCATGTTCACATTTACACCGCAAGGCTGCCCTACCTGGGTAAAGCCCACCAAACAGCTGCCTGCTGGTGCTCTTAGGTAAGATAAACTAAGATAATGTTGCTTATAGCCCAGCCGACCGCAAAGGGCCACATCAGGGCTGCCTGCTGGTGCTTTTAATTCACTTCACACGTCGTTCCATCAAATATCAGCAACTCATTTTTTTGGCTCTCACCTCTTCATTTTTTTTTTTTCTCATGGAGAAAGCGTGCTTTGTTGATGCATGCCATCAATACCAACAGCCAAACTGACCCTCTCTTCCAAAAGCTGAGTGAAGTGGTTTCACTTGTGAAGAGGATCTAATGCCTGCGTTCTTCACATTCGGAATCTCGGTTTTATGCCCTCAGTGGAAGGGCTTTTCAGAAATGGAAGTTAGAAACGAGGGGAAAATCCCTCTGCATGAAGTGGAGATTTGAACCCATCATCATAGGATCATGAGTCTGGCTTTTCTACCTACTGAGCTATTCCAGCCTAAAACTGATTTTTCTCTCCACCCCACCCCACCCACCCACCCAACAAAAAAAAAAAAAAAAAAAAAATCCCTCCCTTCAATGATCTGGTTGATATAACACTTACGTTTGTGTCTATACCAGACTGACCTCCCTTGAAGAAGATTCTTGCTTAAAAAAAGTCTCTTTTTTTTCAGGATCTGATAGTCATTGAACAGACATTCTCCTGTAACTAACACCAGCAGCAATAGGAAATACAAAAGATTCCAACAATCTTCACAACATCAATCTTTGGGTGGGGAAGGGGAGGGGGGAGGGGGGGGGGGGGGGGGGGAGGAGGTGTCTCATTTTTCTGTCAAATTAATTTTTTCAAATAAATATGACGAAGAAAACCCTTTTGCTAGACTAGATACCCCACTAACAGCAGTGACATCGTTACTAAACATTAAAATTTTGCACTGGTGCCATAAATTCATGTTGCATTCAGGTTCCATTTCAGAGTGTTTTCAATCCATTTTGATTCAGTGGTCATGCACTTACAAAACACACACGTCAGTCATAATTTCACGGCAAACAGTACAGAGTTAATACTGATACATGTGCAATTCAATACAAGTGCATCAACGACAAGGGCACTGTTATGTTAGTCTCCAACATGCTCAGTCATCACACAAACACCGCTACTCTTTTAAGTTTCCTTGGAGGTTACAGAGCCAAGAATAAGTCTTCGGTTTCATTCCACCAAACTTACCTTGTGCACACACACACACACACACACACACACACACACACACCACACACACACACTGATGATACAAAGCAAACAGGTGCGCAGTACATCCCCCAAAGCCCATATCCCATAAGCCCCAAGGCCTCAAGAGGCCCTTCCGCCCAGGTCAACAGTGGTCAGGCACCGTCCCCACAGGTCACGATGGCCGGCTGTTGTTAGTAGTAGTCTTGCATCCCTCTCAGAGGAAGAAAAGCACAAGCAGCACAGACTTCTAACGAGTCAGGCACAGCGAAGAGAGGCAAACGTTAGCGACAGGAAACAACACACCCAGACACCAAAAGAGTTAAGGCACGGCCCGCAGCAGAAAATAAAGAACAAGGGGGCCGCACCATAAAATCACCCCTGAGAAGAGGCAAGGGAAACTACCCCACTGGCAAAAGAGGGAAGATATTGATTAAATAAAAAAAAAAAAAAAAAAAAAAAAAAAAAAAGCAAGAGAAAAAGGGAAGAGAAAGCAAAAACGCATTGGAAAACCTTACAGAAAACCTGTTTAAAAATTTTTTCTACCGTCACCGCCAGAAAGAAGAAAGAATTTCCCCCCAGGTCATTATAAGACAAACCGTCCCCCGCCAGAAAAGAGAAGAGATTTCACCCAGGTCATTGTTAGTAAAAGACTATAACCGCCCCCGCCCAGAAAAGAAAAGAGAATTTCACCCAGGTAAATGTTAGTAAACACCGTCACCCCCAAAAGAAAAGGAAGAGAATTCACCCAGTCATTGTTAGTAAGACTAACCGCACCCCGCCAAAAAGAGAAGGAATTTAAACCCAGGTCATTGTTAGAAGACTACCGTCACCGCCAGAAAGAGAAGAAAAATTTCACCCAGGTCATTTTTAAAGTAAAAACTACCGTAAACCGCCAGAAAAGAGAAGAAAATTTCACCCGGGTCATGTTAGTAAGACAAACCTTTCACCGCCAGAAAGAGAAGAAAATTCACCCAGGTCATTGTAGTAGACTACCCGTCACCCCCAGGAAAAGGAAGAGAAATTTCACCCAAGGTCATGTAGTAAGATACAAGTCTCCATATCAAAACGCAAAAAAAAAAAAAAAAAAAAAAAGATTCTACAACTAGCAAGAAAAAAGCCGAAAAAGCTAACCCAAAAACCACAAGGAAAAAGAGAAAAAAATTCTACTGCTACGGACAAAAGAAAAAAATTGACCCCGTCACCAAAAAAGAGACAAGAGATGATGAGATTCTACGACTAGCACAAAGACAAAGCAAGAAAAGCGCCCCCCAGCACCAAAAGAGACTAGCACAATGCAAACTTCCCCCCTGAGAGGGGATACAAAGGGAAGCCACACCCCCCCCCTCACCTGAGAGAAATGGCTGAGAGGGAAGTAAACCAACCCCCCTCTCCCCCCTGAAGGACTTCCCCCAAAACGACCCCACGTTATGAATAATTAAGAAGCAAAAAGATGTGAGTGGAGGTTAGCTGTTGGCAAGCTGAAGATTGACTACCCTACGACAAACTCACTGGGGCGCGACATTTCCAAAAAGCTGCTGTTGCTGCTGTTGCTGGCCTGCTGCTGTTGTTGCCTGCTGCTGCTGTTGTTGCTGTGCTTGCTGCTGGTTGCTGCTGCTGTTGAGGGGGTCGCAGCAGGGGAGGGGGGGGAAAGGGGGAGAGGGGAGAGGCTGGGAGGGGGGAGACAAGGGGGTGGGCGGGGGGGAGGGTTTGGCCATGGCCGGGAGATGGCCGGCCCCGGCCGAAGGGGGCAGGCGGGAGTGGGCGGGCATTATCGGTTACCGTGCCCCCTCCTCCCCCCCCCATGCTGGTGGTGGGGGGGTGGGGGGGGGGTCCCACGGTGCTGGGGGCACCCTGCTGACCTGCGTGTAGGGACACAAACAAAACAGCACAGTGCGTCACAACAGCAGATCACCAACACAGGACACACCACCACCTTGCCCGTGGAGCATCCATGTCTCAACATCTGCCGTCTTGTTTGTTTGTTTGTTTTTTGGTTTTGTTTTTCAATCTATCAAAAGCAAAGGGTTTCATTTACAACACAAAATTTTGTAACGGCTTAAAAATCATTCAATCTATTCAAAGGTTACATCACATTTTTGTAACGGCTTAACATCATTCAAATCTACTCTACTCAAAGGTTACATCACAACACTTTTTTTCTTTAAAAAGGCTTAAGGTCATTCAAATCTATTTCAAAAAGCTACTTTTTTTCCCTTTTTTTAAAAAATAAGCCAAACATCTAAAGATCACATGACAACAATTTTTTCCCTTTAAGGCTTGACAAAAATCATTCGACCCATTTTAAAACATTTTTACAAAACACTAAGATGTCATTCACATTTTGGGGAAAAGGGGGGGGGGGGGGGGGGGGGGGGGGGGGGGGGGGGGGGGGGGGGGGGGGGGGGGGGGGGGGGGGGGGGGGGGGGGGGGGGGGGGGAGGGCCCTTATCATCTTTTAAAACCATAAAAAGGGAAATTTTTTCAAACGAACAAAACCCAAAATACAGCCAAACAGGAACATCACAACACACTTCAAAACCCTTTCCTATTAATCCATCTCTTAAACTCTTTTTTTTTTTATTTTTTAAATAAACATGTATAGGGCAAACCAACATTTTTTTTTAAAAGCTTAATGTCACTAAATTCAAAATTTAAAGCAACTTTTAATTTTTAAAAAAACTCAATAGGTCACATCATAAACAAAACAAAAAAAAAAAAAAAAAAAATAAATTTGGCATGTCATACCATCTTTTATTTTTCTAATAAAACCCAAAAACACATAAAGGTTTGCTTTTGGGCCCGGGGGATGGGGGGGGGGGCGGGGGGAAAATTTTGGGGAGGGCCCGGGGAGGGGGGGGAAAAGGGGGAAACGAGAAAAATCACAACAAACCATAACATTTTCAGCACAATTTTCCTTCACACACGCCCCACAGACACAACAAAAAAAGACACTTTCGGCAAACGTCTTCTTCCCCCCACACCAAAGCCCACAGACAAAAAAACCCATTTTTAAATGCTAACGTTCTTTTTCACACAACACCACACAAAACCCACAGACAAACCCCCACTTTTTCGGGCTAGGGTTCCTTCTTCACAAAAACCCAAAACCACAGACCCAAACACAGACATTTACTTTTAAAAAAACAAATACGTTTACACTTTTCATTCAACTTCCCTCAAAGGGGCCCAATAAAGAAGAAAAAATTCAAGGGACAAATAAAAATTATACCATGTTTTGTGTCATCATAAGTCCCCCAAATTCCACATCCCCTAAACCCAAACAACAACCAAAAATATATAATAAAACACAAAAACTTGTGTGTGTGTGTGTGTGGGTGGGGTTGTGTGTGTGTGTGTGTGTGTTGGTGTGTGGGGTTTTGTGGTTTTGGGGGTTTTTGCACGGGGCGTAATAAAGCTGTGGTCTAAAAATCTACTCACGCTCAACAGTCTGAAAACCCATATAAATTAATACCGGGGTCTTTAAAAAAAAAAAAAAAAAAAAAAAAATCCTCTAGTGTGCATCAAACCCAACATGTGTCACCAAACAAAAAACGCTCACAACCCCTGCCACCCCCACTGCCTTCGGGTTCCAATGTGTATGGTTTAAAGTGATGTGTGTACCTGTGATAAAGGGATGTTTTTACCTGGATGATTGATGTGTGTCCCCCTCTGATGATGATGTGATTGTTTGGTGTCCCCGGGTGTTGATGATGTGTGTCCTCGTGATGAAAGTGTTACCTTGATAGTGATGTGTGTACCTTTTTTCAACTGTTTGAAGCTCACCAAAACCGGAAAAGGGGCAAATGAAAAAATTTTGAGGAAACGGGAAAAAGGGGCAAAAAAAGGGGCCCAAATAAAAATCAGGGGTTAAATGAGAAAAATAAATGCCCTGAATTCAGTTAAAAAAAAAAAAACCCAAAAAGCTAAAAACTTATTCGGGGTTTAAATTTAATTTTTGATCATGAAAATGATATAGATTTCCCCTTTTTTTTTTTGTGTGTAAAATCATAGAAATTAAAAGGGGCCCTTAAAAAAACCCTTCCTAAAAAAGAAAAACCTAAAGGGATTTTGCTGCATAGCTTTTTGTGGGGCCACCCCCATGCAAAAGAACTGAGTGCGCGAGAGAGAGAGGGGAGGAAGGAGAAAAAAGAGAGAAGAGGAGGGGGAGAGAGGGGGGAGGGGGGAGGGAGAAAAAAAAATAAAATTTTTCCCTAAAAAATTTTTGCATGTGGGGTTGGGTGGGGTTTTTGTGTTGTTTTGTGTGTGGTGTTTTGTGTGTTGTGGTGTGTGTGTGTGTATGTGTGGAAGAGGGGTGCACATGTCCCGCACAAAATGGGGGTGTATGTGGCTTGTATATGCGTAAAAAGGGGGAAAATCAAAGGTTTGTTTTGAGTGTGGGCACACATGCTTGCATGTCGCATGTGTTGTACATGAGTGTGTGTGTTGTGTTGGTGTGTGTGTGTGTGTGTGGTGGGGTGTGGGTGCAGGTCTGCAGGTGCATGAAATGTGTTGTGTGGTGTTGGGGTGGTGTGTGTGTGAAAAGGAGAGAGAGAGGAGAGGAGAGGAAAAGAGAGAGAGAGGAAATTTATGAAATAAAAGGGTTTTTTCCTTTGGGCCCAAAGGGCCCCCTTTTGGGGAAAGGGGGGGACAAAAACAAATACATATGAACACCCATTAAAATACACAACATAAATATATATTCAAGTTAAAGAAAATCTGCCATGCTTTAAATGCTTGAAAAAATATAAGTGCAAATTTTTGGGGAATTGATTACTTTTTCGTTGACGCCAACAAGAGAGATAAACAAAAACCATTTGGTTTTAATGAAAGAACTTTTAGCAAATGAACTTTTCTCTTAACAATTGTAAAATTTGGACAACAAATAAGAAGTGCTTTTCGTTTTCGCCGGCACCTTTACAAGCTTTAAAAAAAAAGTCTTGGGGCTAGGGTTTTCTATACCTTTTGCAGTAAAGGGCAAGTCAGAAATCCCAAAAATCAAAATTTTTTTTTATAAGATGCTTTAAATGCCTGCCCAAAAACCATCCATGGATTATGGGTGGGAGGGGGCCAATGGATTACAAAAATTTCCCTGTTACAAAAAACCTGTCACTCTCATTCACGTTTTTTCACCCCCTTTTCTTCCATTACAATCAGTTTTTTTCTCTGCCACAAAACACACAAAAATCCCTTGAAAAACACCCACACCTTTGCTCCTCCCCACACAAATCCAAATCTAAACAAACATGATCAAAACATTTGGGGGCCCAAGGGGTCCCCTTTCCCCTTGATTATCAAAATCACAGAGCATACAAAGCCTTCTTGGGAAATTCTCCTTTTTTGACATCTGCAGTTTTTTAAACCCAAATAACTGAGAGGGGAGGGGTGGGGTGGAGAGGAGAGAGAGGGGAGAAAAGAAGAGAGAGAGGGAGGGGAGAGAGGGGAGAGAGAGAGAGAAAGAGAGAGAGAAAAGTTAAATTTAAACCCATGCACGAGTGTGTGTGCATGCAGGGCGCACGCGCTTGTGGGTGTGTTGTGTTTTGTGTTGCGCCCCCGCGCATGTGTATGTGTGTATCCCCTTTTCCCCAACCTTGCAGGAAAAGCAAAAACACCCTCCCCCCCTCCCCAATGCCCATACCCTATCCCCAAACCTCCCCCCCCCCTCCCAAAAACAAAAAAAACAAAACAAAACCTTTTGGGAAACTCCCCTCCAAAGGGGGTTTCAACCCGACCTTTCCCAGGGCGGGCCCTTGTGACCATTCCCTGTCTTTCCCCCCAAAACCCCCCCCCCCCCCCCCAAATAAACCCTAAAGCACTTTCTGTGTGATTTTCCCCAAGGGGGAAAAAAAACCAAAAAAAAAAAAACCAAAAACCCAGCCCCACCATTTAAAAACTCCCCCCCCCCCCCCCCCCCCCCCCCCCCCCCCCCTTCCCCCCACGGGAGGTACAAACGTTAGTTATAAAAAAAACCCCTTTAAACAAACCGGACATGTTTTTCATAACAACAAAGTAGGTCTTGACCCCCTCCTCCCCCCCCCCCCCCCCCAACCTTTTTTCCCCTTCCTTCCCCACACACCCAAAAAAAAAAATTTTCCCCCTTTTGGGTTTTTGGGAAATTTTGGGGCGCAAGAAGCTGAATGGACAGGGGCCTTTTTTTTGGGTGACCCCCCCCCCCCCCCCCCACCCCATTTCCTACCAACAGTGACAGAAAACCCCAAAAGGGCCAACCCCCCCCCCCCCCCCCCCCCCCCCCCCCCCCCCCCCCCCCTTTCCCAAAGTGCTTCTTCCCCCACCCCTTCAACCTTTTTCCTCTTTCATTTTCCCTTCCCCCTCCTTCTCCCTCCCCCCCCAACCCCTTAAAACCTTTTTTTTCTCCCATCCCCCCCCTCCCCTCCTCCCCCCCCCCCCCCCCCAAACCCCCCACCCCCCCCACCCCCTTCCATTTGGTTTTTTCCCCCAAAACAGGATCCGAAAAAAACTCCCTGGGGCTGGATGTATCAAGCCCACCCCACCCACCCCCTGTACTAAAGGGCCCGACGAAAAAGGCAAAGGTACCATAAATTCCCCAAGGAAGAAAAAGATAAAAAGGTCAATCAATAGTCCCCACCCGTTTGGGAAAACCCCCCAAGGAAAGAAATTGACAGACTTTGAGAAGAGAGAGAGAGGGAGAGAGAGATGGGGAGAGAAGAGAGAGAGAGAAAAGAGAGGGGGGAGAGGAGAGAGAGAGAGAGGGAAACAGAAGGGGGAAAGAGAGAGGGGGAAAGGGAGAGGGGGAGAGGGAGACAGAGAGGGAAGGGAAAAAAGGAAGGGAAAGGGAAAGAGAAAGAGAGAGGGAGAGAAAAAGGGGGAAAAGGGAGGGAGAGGGGGAGAGAGAGAGAGAGAGAGAGAGAGAGAGAGAGAGGAGAGAAAGAGCCCAGAAGCCCAAGGGGAAAGGCAGCTAAACAAGAATGGGGTGTGTGTGTTGTGGTGTGTTTTTTGGGGGGTTTTTTTTGTGGTGTTGTGTGTTTTGTGTGTGGCGGGTTTGTGTGGGGGTTGTGTGGGTGTGTGTGGGGTGGTGTGGTGTGGTGGGTGTGGGGTGGTGTTTTGGGGTGTGTGGTGTTGTGTGTTTTGGGGGGTGGGGGTGGGGGGTGGTGTGCATACATGTGTGGGTGTGTGGGGTTTTGGTGTGGTGTGGTGTGTGTGGTGGGTTGTTTTGGGAGACGTAAAAATGAGAGAAAAGTGAGTGGTACATGTGTTTGTGTGTGTGTGCTTGTGCGTGTGGGTGACAGTGTAAATCATGAAGGGGGTGTGTGTAGAATTTGTGGGGGGGGTGTTCTCCGGGGCGTCTCCCATGTGTGTGTGTTGTTTGGTGGGTTTGGTGTGTGTGTGTGGGTGGTGTGGTTTTGGTGTGGGGTTTTGGTGTTAGAGGAAAGAGAGAAGTGAGAGGCTTTGCGGGGCATACAGACGACAACAGGAAAAAAAGGTGGGGAGAGAGAGAGAGAGAGAGAAAAGGGAAGAGAGAGAGGGGGGAGAGAGAAGAGAGAGAGTAAAAAGAGAGAGAGACAAAAAAAAAAGACTAAAATTTTTTTATTCAGATAAAGGGCCCAAAGGCCCCTACGGGAAGGGGGGAATTTTTCCCACATAACAAAAGCAAAGAAAAACCCCGTGAAATATACCAAATCAACAATTAAAAACAAAATAAGTTTCCCTTCATTGAAATACACTGAAAACAACTTTCCCTATGAAGTAACGTTTTTAAAAACCTTTTTTTTGCGCCAATAAAAAATAAAATTGCTAAATTTTTCATTGTAGTCTCATTCTGTGACGACATAAGAAAATTTAAAACCCTAAATTGCGGGGGCCCCCTTTTTAGAAATTTTTCATTTTGTAAAAAATTTTTTTCTCTAAGATCATACAGAGCAGGAAACCAAAATAAAAAGTCAATTAAACTTTTTTCCCCCCAGTTTTTCATAGAGGGCATGTAACTATTTTCTTTTCTGACGCTGTATCTAAAGCAAGGGCATGCAAAAACAGACAAAAACCCAAAAAATCGAAACTTGGTCAATTCATTTTTTAAATTATCAAATTCTTTTTAGCTCAATATACAGTTCCCCTCAAATATTTTTTAAAAAACCTGTACGGGTTGGGAAAAATGGGTCACAAGTATATATGTGATCATGCCAGTCCTGCCCTACAATCAATAATTCTTTGCCAAAAAAAGTTTTAAAAAACCTGAAAATTTTGGGCCAAACCCCGGTTGTTTCCCCGACATACCAAATCCCTTAAAAAATTTCAAAAAACGAACTTTGTAACCCAAGTCCCTCCCTTTTTTTGGGAAACCCAAATTTAAATTTTAAAATTTTGTTTTGCCTTTTAAAAGGAGCCACTTCATTCATTTTGGGCAGTTTTAAACCCATTTCTTAATACATTTCTGTATGAATTTAAAAAATTGGGGTTCCCGCCCCAGTTCAAACCCTTTAAAAAAGATCATTTTGGGGGTTTGACTATCGAATTAAAAAGCTTTTTAAAAGCAAACAAATTTTTTCTTTTTTTATTTTTGTCGTTTTTTTTAAAAAACCCCTATTTCCCCCCCCCATACGTAGCATTGGCCCGAATCAGATCAAAAAGTTTTTTTCTAAAGACACTGAAAGCATTTCAATAATTTATAAAGACCCTTTTTGCAAAAAAAAAAAAAAAACCCCCTTTTTTTTCCCCTTTATTAGCTATAACTTTGGCAAGCAAAACAAAAACTGATCTTGTTGAGAAATTTTAAATTCCCAAAAAACTTATAAACCCTTTACAACTTGTACCCCTCCTCTTTTCCCTACGGCCATTTTCTCATTTGCCCCAACCAAAAAACCCCCCCCTTTAAAGAAAAAAAAATGATATTTGTTTTTTTTTCCCTATTTTCTTTCAGTTTTTAATTTTTCCCCCCCTCGCAGCATTAAATAAATTATCTAACTGTCCGGGAAAAACCCCTACGGGGTTTTAGACAATAGAATAATTTTCCTCAGCAAAAATAGGAATAAAAATTCTATGGATCAAACGAAAATCCATGAAGAAACCTTTTTTCAATTTTTTTCCAAAGCCCCTTCATTTATAAAAAAATGAAAAAAAAAAAACAGGAAAAAAACAGACATCCCCCCCCCCGCTTGACCCCTCGTGTACCCGTTCAACCCCATCAACAGTGTTGGGCCCCCAAACCCTTTCTCTTGCCTTTAACCCTTTGTTTTTACATGCTTTTAAAAACAACGATACAATTTACCCTTTAAATTTCCCTTTTTGGGTCCGAACTGGCCCCCAATAACCTTCTGGATATAGGGAAACGAATGCCTTTTCAAAATCCCAAAAAACAACATTAAAAATTTCCCATTATAGGCGAATTTTTTTGGATACAGCAAACAAAGTAAAAAATTTATCGATGTCGAAAATCCCTTTTTTAAAACCGGCTTTGGGACTCACCTGTAACATCATTCCCGGGGAATCCATTCTTTTAATCTACCATTAAAAATTGAACTGATAATTTGCTACTAATTTCACATAAGGAAATTCCTCGAAATTTTTAACCATTTACATTTACCTTTCTTATTAAAAGGAAATTACATTTTTGTCCCCAATTTTTTTGGGAAAAAATTTCCCTTTTTCAAAAAATTAAAATAGTTAAAAATAGGACAGGAAATTAACAAAAGGGTTCCCCCCCGGGAATTTTTTTAAGAACTCACCTTTTTTAATCCAACCCGGGCCCGCTTTACTTAAAAAATTCTTTTTTGCTTTTTTAATGGCAAAATAAAACTTCCCGCCTTGAAATTTTGGCCCCTTTTCCCTACATTGTCTTCTTGTCTTCCAAATGGTAAATCAATTCTGTTTTTTTCGTTTTCCCTTTTTTTTTTTCCCAAAAACACTTTTAAAATGATCAAAAACCATTCATTCAAACAAATATCATTTAAAAAAAACCAAGCAAGACAAAACTCAATTTAAAAACAAAATAAAAGTTGGAAAGAGATGTATGCGGGAAAGATTTAAATAAGTTCTATGACTTTATATCAAATTTTCAGCAAAACTTGATATCAAGGGGAACTTTTAATTTTTAAATGTGGGAAAAAATCCCTTGACTTGTTCAAACCCGATTGTTAAAGAACAAGCTTTTGATTTTAAGAAAAAAGTCTTCAAGGGAAAAAAGGGGCCCAAAAAAAGGAATGGTTCGAAACAAGAATGTTACGGGGAAGACGTGGAGTAAAAGACTGCTGGAAAAGGGTTTTAAAAAAAAATTGGATATTTAAAATTAGAAGGCCACTTTTCTTGGGAAGAAAAAGTGAGTATAAGAACCTAAATAAAAGAAAACAAAAGATCATAACGAATTTGTTAGTAAAAAGAAAGGCAAACTCCGTAAAAAAAATCAAAAGAAAATTCTGGGATACAAAAGCACAAGATCTCGAAAAGGGAAAAACCCCAAAAAGAGAGAGAGAGAAAGAGAGAGAGAGAGAGAGGAAAAAAAAAAGAAAAACCTACTGAGAGACAGACAGAGAGAGAGAGGACAACAAAACAGACCCGACAGAAATAAGACCACTTTAGCAAACAAGGTGCATGGGAAGGGAAAAGAGACCCGGCGGCCGGGGCCAGAGAAGACAAGGGAAAGAGGAAGTTGGGGTAAAGGGAAAAAGGAAGAAAAGGGGGGGGGGGGGGGGGGGGGGGGGGGGGGAGACATACCCAAAATGGAAAAGAATTTTAAAAACATACGAGCCCAAAAAATTAAAAAAAAAAAAAAAAATAAATAAATAAAAAGGAAAAAATAGAGGTGGGGGGGGGGAACAACCCCCCCCCCCCCCCCCCCCCCCCCCCCAAAAACAACAAAAAAAACCCCACAAAAAAAAACACAAAACAGGGAAAGGGCGAGCAGGGAAAAAAAAAAAAAAACAACAAAAAACCTAATTCCATGAGCAGGAGCTTCACCTGAAGCCCGCATTCATTGCCGTTTTTTTCCTTTAAATCGTGTTTCAAAACGTAGATTTTCAAAGCACCCGCTTTCTCTCAAAGGGACCCACGTCAAACCTGGGGTGACCAATTTCCCCGCTACCAAACCCTGCAAACCCCGTTTGCAAAAAACCGAATTTTTTTCGAGCAAAAACCCCCCCCCCCTCCCCCCCCCCCCCCCATCACCCCCCCCCCCTCCCAAACCCCCAAAGACCACCACCCCCCCCCCCAGGCAGGCGGCATGAAAAGGTTTAGTCATCTGCTGCTTTGGGGCTTTCAAAAGAAAACAAAATTAAAATTTGGGGCCTGTGCAACTGCCCTGGCTAAGCGGTGACCCTTTAGGGACCCCCCGGCTTGGGAAAACCCTGGGTCCGATTTCCCCCCCATCAGAGCCATGTGATCTAGGGAGGGAAAAACTGGAACAACACAAACATCGAGGTGCATCAGCTTTAATGGATGCACCCCTGAGAAGGTTTGTGCTTTCTCGAAATTCCCCCCACCCAACCCCTGAAAATGTCGGGGTTTAAACCCCGGGAGATATTCTGAAAGTGACCACAGAGTTGAGGGCCCCGTCAGCAGTCTTTTAAACCCGAAAACCTCATCATCACACAGAAAATTTTTTTTTTTCTAAAGTTTAAATGCAAAGCAGAAAAATCCAGAGGGTTTTAAAAACAAGTAAAAGAAACCCTTTTTTATAATAATCAAAAATATATTAAGGGGAAAGGAGAAGGAAAAAAAAAAAGGGGGTGATAAAGACAAGCCTTCCACACTCTAGCAAATTTTTTCTCTCTTTAAGGGAAACAGCCTGAATGTCGACAGACAAGTCCCCGGCAGGCCCCTAAATTTGTCTCGGTAATTTCAACCAAACCCCAAAAAAACACACAAAAAAGAGTTTTTTTATGAAAAAAATATTTCCCCGCTGTTTCCGTCAGAAATGAACCTGAATAAACAAAATAACGAAAACCCAAACCAGAACCCATCATTCAAGTGGGCGCCAAACCCCCCCCCAAAAGAGGCAACTTGTTGTCCCCCCCCTTTGGGAATGTCAAGTGAAGCGCCACCTCCCCCCAAAGAGGGCCCAAATTTTTGTCCCCCCCCTTGTGAATGTCAAGTGAGCCCCAACCCCCCCCAAACGGTCAACTTTTTTGTCCCCCCCCTCTGAATTTTCAAGTGAGCGCCAGCCTCCCCCCAAAGGGTCAACTTTGGGGCCCCCCCCTTCCCTGAATGTCCCAAAATAGCGCCCCGCCTCCCCCAACGAGGGCAACTTTTTGGGCCCCCCCCCCTTCCCTGAATGCCAAGTGGGGCGGGCCCCCTCCCCCAACAGGGCAACTTGTTGCCCCCCCCTTTGGAATGTCCCAAATGAGCGCCCAGCCTCCCCCAAAAGAGGTCAACTTGTTTTCCTCCCCCCCCTTCCCTGGGAAAGTCAAGTGAGCGCCAGGCCCCCCCCCCAAAGGGGGTCAACTTTTTCCCCCCCTTTGGGAATGCAATGAGCGCCAGCCCCCCCAACGAGGGCAACTTGTTGTCCCCCCCCCCCTTCCCGGGGAAAGTTTTTTGACTGACCGGGCAGAGTTTGTAATCCATCCACATTAAATCTGACACAAATTCCCGGAATCAATACATCTCATTTCCCCAAAATTTAAAACTGACACAAAATTTAGGGTATCAATACCTCAAACCAAATTAAAACGACCCACTTTTATGGAAAACAATACATCTCATAAACCTGATCTCCCCCCCCCCCCCCCCCCCCCCCCTCCCCCCCCCCCCTTTGAAAAACTCCCCTTCCCCCCCCCCCCCCCCCCCCCCCCCCCCCCCCCCCCCCCCCAAAACCCCCCCCCCCCCCTTCCCCCCCCCCCCCCCCCCCTCCCCCCCCCCCCCCCAATTTAAAAAAAAGTTCCCCCTTTTGTTTTGGCGTTTAAAAAAAGGGGAAAAATGAAAAAACAAAAAAGGGGGGTAGCCGGGCAAAAAACAACCAAACCACAATCCACACACAACCCCAAAACCAAACAAAACCCAAATTTTTTTGGCCCCTTTTTTCCGCCCAAAACCCCCGGGGCCCAAAACCCCTTTTTTCTTCTTACTTTCCCCCCAAAAAAGGGAAAAAAAACTGGTTTTTTTTTTTCTTAATCCCCCCAAAATGGAAAACCAAATGAAAATTTTTTGTGCGGTTTTTAAATAAAATTTGGAAAATTTTTCTTTTCATTCTTAAAAAAAAAAAAATCCCAAAAACTTTTTTTACCTTTTACCGAAAAATTTTTTCGTTTAAATTTTGGAAACCAAAACAAAAAAAAAAAGGTTTTTTTTTCCTTGAAACCCCAAAAAATTTTTAAGTTTCCAAAAAAATTGGTTTGTGGTTTTTTAAAAAAAAATTTTAAAATTGGTTCCCTTTTTGTTTAAAAAAAAAGGGGCCCATTTTAATTTTGAATTTAAATGGATTTAAAAAAGGAAAAAATTTTTTTTACCTAAAGTTTTGCCCCCTTTAAGACTTGTCAAAAATTTAAATTTGATAAAAAAACCATTTTTCTAACCCTTAAAGAGAAGAAAAGGAAAGGAAAGAGAAAAGAAAAAAAAATTTTTTAATCAAAACCCCCCAATTTGGGAAGAAGAGAGAGAAAGAGGGGGGGGGGGGGGGGGGGGGGGGGGGGTCAAAGGGGGCAAGGGGAAAAAAGAGAGAGAAAAGAAAAGGGCCGGGGGGGGGGGGGGGGGGGGGGGGGGGGGGGGGGGGGGGGGGGGGGGGGGGGGGGGGGGGGGGGGGGGGGGGGGGGGGGGGGGGGGGGGGGGGTGGGGGGGGGGGGGGGGGGGGGGGGGGGGGGGGGGGGGGGGGGGGGGGGGGGGGGGGGGGGGGGGGGGGGGGGGGGGGGGGGAGGAGGAGTAAGAGAGAGAGAAGAGTTGTAGAGAGAGAGAGAGAGGAGAGAGAGAGAGAGAGTCGGGGAGAGGGGAGAGAGAGAGAGAGAGAGTTGGGGGGCAAGGGGGGGAGGAAAGACGGGGGGGGGGGGGGGGGGGGGGGGGGTCAAGGGGAAGACAGAGAGGGAGAGAGAGAGAGAGAGAAAGAGACAGAGTCTGAGTGGGGGGGAGGAGGGGGGGGGGGGCAAAGGGAAGATAGAGGACAGAGGAAGAACAAGAGAGAGAGAGGAGAGTCTGAGAGGGGGCCAGGGGAAGACAGAGGAAGAGAGACAGAGGAAGAGAGACGGGGGAGAGAGAGAGAGAGAGAACCAAATATCCTAACCACACCTCTGACCCCCCCCCCCCCCCCCCCCCCCCAACCCCACCTCTCAGACACCCAGCCCAAAAATCTTACTCCACCCAACTTTCCAGTGACAGGCCCCGTACAAAACCTCTCGATTTCCCCACCCCCCCCCCCCCCCCCCCCCCCCCCCCCCCCGGCCCAGCGAGTAAATCTACAGTGAGAGGTGGAATTCTTTTTCTAGTCATTTCTACCCAGTGTCATAATACTTGTTCAGTGAAAAAACTAACTTGCTACTCTTGTTTTTTTTCTTTTTTCAGTTGTCTTTCCTGTTTCCCCAGTAACCGGTTTTCAGTTGTCTTTCCTGTTTCCCCAGTTACCAGTTGTCTTTCCTGTTTCCCCAGTTACCAGTTGTCTTTTCCTGTTTCCTCAGTGACCGGTTTTCAGTTGTCTTTCCTGTTTCCCCAGTTACCAGTTGTCTTTCCTGTTTCCCCAGTAACCGGTTTTCAGTTGTCTTTCCTGTTTCCCCAGTTACCGTTTTCAGTTGTCTTTCCTGTTTCCCCCAGTGACCGGTTTTCGGTTGTCTTTCCTGTTTCCCCAGTGACCGGTTTTCAGTTGTCTTTCCTGTTTCCCCAGTTACCAGTTTTCAGTTGTCTTTCCTGTTTCCCCAGTGACCGGTTTTCAGTTGTCTTTCCTGTTTCCCCAGTGACCGGTTTTCAGTTGTCTTTCCTGTTTCCCCAGTGACCGGTTTTCGGTTGTCTTTCCTGTTTCCCCAGTGACCGGTTTTCAGTTGTCTTTCCTGTTTCCCCAGTTACCAGTTTTCAGTTGTCTTTCCTGTTTCCCCAGTGACCGGTTTTCAGTTGTCTTTCCTGTTTCCCCAGTTACCAGTTTTCAGTTGTCTTTCCTGTTTCCCCAGTGACCGGTTTTCGGTTGTCTTTCCTGTTTCCCCAGTGACCGGTTTTCGGTTGTCTTTCCTGTCTCCCCAGTGACCGGTTTTCGGTTGTCTTTCCTGTTTCCCCAGTGACCGGTTTTTCAGTTGTCTTTCCTGTTTCCCCAGTGACCGGTTTTCAGTTGTCTTTCCTGTTTCCCCAGTGACCGGTTTTCAGTTGTCTTTCCTGTTTCCCCAGTTACCAGTTGTCTCTCCCGTTTCTCCAGTCACCACCCGACGCTTCATCACTTGCAGGCCACGTTTTTTTTTAGTCGCTTTAAAGGCTTAGTGCTGGAAACACGACACCCAGGAACACCAACTTGCAAACTGTTGATATTTCCCCAACAATACTGCCACTTAAGTATGTTGCTATCTACCCATCTTGTCCTAGACAGGACCCCCAAACTTGCAAACTGTTGACATTTCCCCAACAATACCGCCACTTAAGTATGTTGCTATCTACCCATCTTGTCCTAGACAGGACCCATCCCCCTCTATCCCCCTTTTCGTATCTCTCTCTCTCCCTTATCCCTCGTCCTTCTCTCCTACACATTCTCTTCCTCTTGTCTTACCTCCATCTTTTTACCATACATACATGGCGGATGGGCCAGACAGCAGAAATATTGATTTTTTTTTTCTTTCTATATTTGAAAACTAATTCTGGTATGTTGTTTTGACGGTGGTGCTGGGTTACCATCACGACGTAAGACGGCCTCTGCTTTCTGCTGGTGATGATGGACTGATGAGAGAGAGAGAGAGAGAGAGAGGGGGGGAGAGAGAAGGGGGGGAGGGGGGGGGGGGGGAGGAGAGGGAGAGAGAGGGAGAGATGGGGGGGAGAGAGAGACAGAGAGAGGGAGGGGGAGGGAGAGGGGGGAGGAGAGGAGAGGGGAGGGAGAGAGAGGGAGAGAGGGGGATAAGATAAGATAAGATAATGTTGCTTATAGCCCAGCCGACCGCAAAGGGCCATATCAGGGCTGTCACCACGTTAAAATCAACTCACCAGTCATTTTAAAAAAAAAAAAAAAAAAAAAAAAAAAAAAAAAAAAAAAAAAAAAACACAACCTTTCACACATCTCTTTAAATGACATCGTCTAGAAACGTACCAGAAACTTCGTTAAAAATCTTTCTTCCGTAAAATCTTAAATCAGATGAAAAATGTTAATCTCTCTCAAAAACTCAAGGATCACATCAGGCGGGACATCCCTGAACAGGATCTTCATGGACTCCGCCGTAAAATGTTTGTGTCTCACATCGTGCAAGTCCCAACACTCTAAAAGAACATGTTTCATTGTGAGTGGCGCATGGCATGGAATGCACCACGGAGCTTCTTCACTCTTTAAAAGGTAGGCATGGGTAAATACGAATGGCCGGTGTGCAGCCGGCACAGAACCGTTTCCTCTTTACGACCTCCCGACGTGGATGGGAGGAAGTCCTTAAGGTTTGGACGGATCTGAAAGAGTTTGTTATTCGTCTGTGTGTTCCAATCCTCCTGCCAGAGGTCTCTCACATAATCATTAATTTTGGGTTGCACATCTGAGCAGGGGATATAAGTGTTGGACAGTTTCTCTCTTGTGGCGTTCTTGGCTAAACGATCAACCATTTCGTTCCCGCCGATGCCAACATGACCTGGAACCAAGCAAGAGTAATGTTGTAACCGTCCGCCTTCAATGCTAAAAAGTTAAAAAAAAAGTAAAATTTTCTGGATGCTGAAGGTTGGGGCCCAGCTATGGCCTCCAAAGCTGACAGCGAATCCGACAAAAACCAAAAAGTCCCTCTTCGAAGAAGGGGAGATTATCTTCAAAGCCAGTACTAGAGCAGTAATTTTCAGCGAATAGACAGAAGCATCTGAATGTATATGTTCCAAAAATTTATCTGAAAAGGGGAGCCCCAGGGCAGTAGGCTGCACAGGCCAACTCCATCCTCAGACTTGGAAACCGTCAGTGAAAACTTTTTGATAGGATGGGAATTTGGAACAGAGCTCAGCTACAAAGCCTTGTACGCCAGAGAGTGGTAGACTCTTTAGGAAAGCTGCAAGATCGAACGAATCTCTGGGTGAGAAAAAGGTCCATGGGGGTTGATCCGGAAACTTGGAAAAATCGGAAACTACTCCCAGGTCTATACCTGCATTTCCGCACGTGCAGGCTGCTTTACGAAGCCCAAACGGCGGAATACATTTCGGGTTATTTTTCAAACTTACTTTGGAACGAGGGTCAAAACACAGTCATAGGCGGGGTTTCCCTGCGGTTCTGAGAACATCGGATGTAATAATTCAAAGACAGTTTTCAGCCTGCGGTTGGACAGTGAAGGTTCCACCGGCCTCTGCGTACAGGCTGTACACAGGGGTGGTGCGGAACGCTCCAAGACAGAGACGAAGCCCTTGATGGTGGATAGGGTCCAAGAGTTTGAGGTAAGATGATCTTGCGGAGCCGTACACAGCACAACCGTAGTCCATTTGGAACGGACCGGGGGCTCTGTAGAGGTGCAACAAAGTTTTCTTATCAGCCCCCAGTCGGTGTGTGCTACGACCCGCAGGAATATTCAGTGCCTTTTGGCAAGCAGTTTTGAGGTTTTTAATATGGGTGAGAAAGTTAAGTTTTTGGTCAAAAGACTCCCAGAAATTTGGCCTCTTTAACAGCTGGAATGGAGATTTCCCCACTTGAAGTTCCGGATCTGGAAAAAACTGACGGAATTATGGAAGTGAAAACACTGGGTTTTTGTTAGCAGAAAAAGGTGAAACCGTTTTCATTCCGCCCACCGATGGATTTTATCTACGCCCAAAACTGGAGCCTGCCTGGACACTCGGGTACAGGCTTCCAGTTGCGTAGACAGCAAAATCATCCACCAAAAAAATGAGCAGTCTGAACCCCGCTGAACTGATTTCACAATGTTGTTGATCTTAATACTAAAGAGGGCAGGAGATAGTATGTCCCCTGTGGAACACCCAACTCCTGCTCATGGACATCAGAGAGAGTGGGGCCAACCCGGAACCTGAAACTGTCGTTCTGCCAAAAAATTTTGAATAAAAAGCGGAAGATGAAACCCCGAAAAACCCAGATCGTGGAGATCATGAAGTATCCCCGACTTCCAGGTGGTTTTCGTAGGCCTTCTCCAAGTCAAAGAAAATTGCCACTGCATGCTGTTTGTTCAGAAAGGCGTTCCGAAGTGTAGTTCCAGACGAATCAAATGGCAACGGTAGTCCGATGTTTGCGGAAACCACAACTGTTCTTTCGCCAAAAGGCCATCGGTTTTCAAGTTTCCACTTGGGGCCTAGCAATTGACCATTTTTTCCATCAATTTACAAACACAGCTGGTCAAAAACTATGGGACGGTAATTTGAAGGATTAGAAAGATCTTTTCCAGGTTTGGGGGTGGGAATAATAGGGCTTTTCGCCAAGAGGGCGGAAAGCAACCTGTAGTCCACACATGGTTGGGTATCGTAGCAGGATGTTCAGCCCTATTGCGGAAGTTTGTTTAAGAGTTGGATAATGGATTTCATCTAGACCTGGAGAGGAATCGCTGCAAGAAAGCAAGGCAGACTTCAGCTCGCCCAACGTGAAAGGAAGATTGTAGTTTCCATGTTGTCGGATGAAAAATTTTGCAGGGTGATTTTTTCTTTTAGGGCTTTGTTTTTTGACAAAAGGGGCTGATTTGTTGAAGAGGAGGAATTCTTTTCAATAGTTTGAAGCAAGCAGATTGAAAACTGTTTTTTCTGTCTGTTATTAAAGAGTCAAAAAACTTGAGAGGGTTTTTCACAGTGGGACAGGTGTTCTTCCCTTTGATTTTCTTAATGATGTTCCACACTTTTTCTTGGAGTTTTCGATGTCACCTGGAGCAGAAATTCTCCAGGCCGAGGGTTTACTGATTTTTAAAAGTGTGTCTCGATTTGGCACGGAGTTTCTGATGGGCTCGAGCGTTGGGGCCCCGAAGGTCGATGGTACACCAGACGCTGAGCCCGTTTTCTAACTTTGGAAATTTGTTGGCAGTCTGAATCAAACCAGGGTTTTTTGGCTTTTGAGTTTATCGGAAGACACTGGAATGCAAGCTTTAGCACACTTGATCACAGTGTTAGTCAGTGATTCTGCTGGATCCGACTCTGAAGAAAATCAGCGTCCTGGAATGCCTTAGAAATAGTGGCTGAAAAATAGATCCCAGTTTGCTTTCTTATAATTGAGATGTTGAGAGACAGAGACGTGTTCAGTTATTACAGGTTGTAGAAGGACAGGGAAATGGTCACTTCCGTGCAGATCGTCAGGGGACAGACCACTCATAGTCCCAGGACCAGCAAGGGGCCCACAAAACCGAAAAAATTTCTAAACACGAAAGTGAACTGTGGAAGAGTGGGGGTAAGTTGCGGATCCGTCGTTCAGACAAACCCCAAATCCAAATCCGAAAGGACATCCTCAATTAGCAGACCTCTGGATGACGATGACACTACCCCAAAGAGGATTGTGACCGTTAAAGTCAACCCAACAGCAAAAAAGGTCGAGGAAGTTCACCTATCAGACTGACAAGGTCCTGACGACAAACCGGACAGAAGGGGGTAGATAGAGAGAACAGATCGTCACAGTCCTTGTGGAGAGTGACTCCCCGCAGCTACACCCTGAAGGGAGGTAGCCCAGATCAACAGAACTATACAGCAAGGGTTTTGTGTTGAGAAGGGAACACCGCCCGACAGTCCCAAGTGGATGGTTGTGCAGGTTTTGAAAGAATATTAAAGCCAGAAAGGTAAAGGTCTTCTGGTTTTGAATTTGAGTTTCTTGAAGAGCCACGACGGAAGGTTTTAGAGACTGACACAGAAGCTGCAGCTCCTCGAAGTTGGAATTTAGACCACGGATATTCCAATGGAATATTGTTTTTAATCCATGGTGCAGAGGGCGAAAAAGGAGAGAGATCAGGTCATCCCCTCCTCAACGTCTGCGTCCAATGGAGAGAATTTATTATTTAGTTTCACTGGACTGTTTTTGGTCTTTGGACCTGCTGGCAGACTTGCCCGCAGGTGGACAAAGGCCTGGAGTTTGGAGATGGTGGAGGTCTGGATTTGGGAGATGGTGGAGGTTTCTTCTTCATCTCCACCATCTCCACGCTGGAAAACTCCCTTCCCCGCACGGGTACTGGATAGGGGGTTCGAGGCGGAATTGCTGGCTTTTTAGTCTGCCCAGCAGCAGATGTTGTAGACTGCTGGGCAGTCTGAGGGGTGGCGGTTTTTTTTGCCTCCACAGGGCAGTCACTTTGGGTTGGAAGGTGGTGGACCTGCTTCCACCAGTGTTGACAGTTCTGATTTTGCAGTGGTCTTTGAAAACGTAAAGTCATAGTCTGACAGCAGACTGATCGAGTGTGAACTGTGGGAACTGTCTTTAACGGCCGAAGGGATATGAAGCTGTTGGAGTCTGAATACCCACAACCAGCTTGCGGGCTTCAAAAAAGGAGATCTTCTTTTCTGTTTTTTATTCGTTGAATGGTAGATTCCTGAATCCAAAGAGGACAGTTCTTGAAGAGGAGGGATGGTCGCCACCGCAGTTAGCACAATGTGCCGGATCTTTTCAACGGCCCATCAAAGGGTTGCCTTGCAGCAACCACTGCCCCACCCCCGCCCAGAACAGCGGTCTCTGACATGTCCAAACCTTTGGCACCTGAAGCATCTCAACGGGGGCGGGACATACAGCTGAACACGGGGTGTTCAGGTAGCCAACTTTGATGACCGGAGGCAGCACAGGGTTGCAGAAGGTCAGAAAGAGGGTGTTGGTGGCCACTCTCTCGCACCTTTCTTGACTGTCACCTGCGCACCTCCCCTCACAACCCTGGGACGCCAGTTCGTTTTTATTTCTGCCTCTGAGACACCCATTTGATCTCTGCAGCGAAACACACCTTTCGATGAATTTAACTGTTTATGGGGAGTCACCCTGATTCCCTAAACCACTAATTTGTTGCCCTCAACAGCTGTTCAGATTGTTTTTCTTGATCGACATTTAACTAAAAAACGATCCATTCCTCAACCTTTTGACGGACTGAGGGTCACCTGCTAAGCCTTGAAAGCCCTTTTGAATTAGCAAAGGGCTCAGAGCTGAAAGGGGTCTTTCCTGCTCCGTCCTTCCACCACGAGCCAGGAAGCCCAGAAACCTGTTCTCTGTCGTACCTCCGTGTCAGAATCGCTGTCAGAGTAACGTTCCCCTGAAATAGGGGATGCTGCCTTCCTCTTCCTTTTGGGGGGATATTTTTGATAAAGCCATGTTTAGTTTAGTATGTTTCCATCTCTCCCTTACCCACCCCCCTTGGGTCCAACTAAGGGGCCAGGGCCAAAAAACCAATGTCTTGACCCCTTTCCCGGCTTCGGGGGAGATATACGACAACAGAAACTACCACCCTATCCCCCCTGATCATGTCATCTCCCGGGGACAGAGAGCTGAGCATGCAGGGTAACTTGGCCAGTAGGGGAACTGTCTGTCTTGACCCAGCCCCAAGAAGGGGAGCCGATTAGTACACCCGGGCCCAAAGTGTACTTCCTGTCTAGGAGAGGTTCCGGAGCCAAAGTGAAGTGTTGAGAGCGCTGGCCCTCTCAATCCCCAGGGTCTCATTCCCCTCCGACACAGGTCGCACCGCACGGCAACACGCGGATTTAAGGAACCACAGAGAAAAAGGAGTGTGAAAAAGAAGACTTGAAGGGAGACGAAGATAGAAAAGGCCAAATAAGGCAGAAAACAAGAAAAGGGAAAGGCGGGTTACTCTTAGTCAGGATCCTCACCCTTAGCCCATCTGACATGGAAGCCCTACCAGGGGGATCAACTCCTTACCACGTTATGCTTAGGCCGAAACACTTAGCTCTCACCTAGAAGCAGTTGGAAAAATCCAGCTATCTTCAAGTATTGTGCCCCGCCAGCAAGCCTAAGGTCCTGGACACGCAAGCCTCGCACGACAAGGCGCAACCCCGGAGGGGGAGAGAGGGGGAGAGAGAAGGTAAGAGGGGGAGAGAAGAGGAGAAGAGGGGAGAAGAGGGGAGAGAGGGGGAGAGAAGGGGACAGGGAAGGGAAGAGGAGAGAAGGAAGGAGAAGGGAGGGGAAGGGGGAGGGGAGAGGAGAGAGAGAGGGGGAGGGGAGAGAGAGGGAGGGAGAGAAAGGGGAGAGAGGGAAGAGGGAGAGAAGAGAAGAATGGGGGAGAGAGCAAGAGAGAGAGAGAGAGAGAGGAGAGAGAGAGAGAGAAGGGGGAGAGATGGGAGAAGAGAGGGTAGCTGAAACTAGTTCCTATCTTTGACTCTTTCTTAAAGGGAGAAAATAAAAAAAAATTAAAAAACATGGCAACAAATAAATTAAAAAAACAACACAACAAACAACAGCGAAGAGCAAAGGTGCAGAGAATAAGAAAAAAAAAAGAGATAAACATAAGTCACGACTGAATGGGCTGAATCTCCCCTGACAATACGAACTATAGGTCTAGGTATACTTACAAATTTCCTAAATACATTCTGACACCCTCCTCCCTATTCCCTTTTTTTTTCCCCCTGTCTTCTTTCTCATCCTTGGCCTTCCCTTTCTTCCTTATCCACAATGTTGTGTCTACCTGACCTTGACGTAAGGGGACCTGACTTTCGTTAGAAAATATGCCCGGGAGGTCAAGGTGCAGGAAGGGTAAGTGTGTGTGTGTGTGTGTGTGTGTGTGGTGTGTGTGTGTGTGTGTGTGTGTGTGTGTGTGTGTGTACAACTAGACAGATGGGCTGTCTGCTGTGAAACACTTCATGACCCAGAGTTCCTTGAAAGTTGACACAACTACTATTTTACGCTTGACAGAGCTTGTCTTGACCCTCAACACTTTTGAGTTCGGTGATGAATTTTATCAATAGACAAAGGGAGTTGCAATGGGGACACGAATGGGTCCATCCTATGCTTGCCTGTTCATGGGCTACGTTGAATCCCAGATCTCTCCCAATTTCCTGGAC
>CM031624.1:22238281-22250781 GCA_018398815.1 Conus ventricosus
ACGATCGCCTTCCGTTATGTGCCCCTAATGTTACCCCAACCAATGGACGTGGGTCTTGTGTAGCCAGGCTACAAGAGCCAGCATTTCAACGCCACAAAATCAATTCTATTCTTTGCTTTCAAGCAAACCTCCCGCATTCTACCTTCTTTTTTTCCCTCCCTCTCTTTTTAAATTTCAAAACCTCACTCAGCAGCAATATACTCTACACAGGAAAGATCTCTTCCTAACTTGCTAACGTCAACGCCCTAAAAGTCTCCTCTACTCCACCCCCCCCCCCCCTCTTCCACCCCCACCCCACCCACAACAAAACAAGCACCTGCACAACGCCCAGCATGGACAATCTCCACCCCCACCCCACCCACAACAAAACAAGCACCTGCACAACGCCCAGCATGGACAATCTCGTTCAAAACCACACCAGGACTTTCCATCCAGTCCAAGAACTCCCGAGACCTTGTTGCACACACTCCAGCCTTACTCCCCAAACTTTCAAGCACCTGCAAGGAAATTTGTGAACCCCCAGAGCGGGGGAGGTAGAGAGGGCGCCAGAGAAGAGAGCGTCCGGGCGTGAGCCCCGCACCGTGCCCGAGGTCTTACCTGACAAGAGTCGCGGGAAGACGGCCTCCTGCGGGGGGTGCTGCACAGTCTGGGCGGGGCCTGCCTCCATCTGGCTCATGCCCACCCCCGAACTCACCACCCCGCTGCCGTATTCGTCCTTCACCAGCCGACCTGGGGGACCTGGAGGTCAAGGCCATACATACATCGGGGGGAGGGCGGTCACATCAGAATCCCCACTCAGGGGAGATAAGGGGGGGGGGGGGTGTAGGGAAAGGGGCTGGAGAAGGGAGAAGAAGAGGATTCTAAGAGAGCGAGGTGAGGCAGAGTGATTCAGAACCCAAGGGTCCACAGGACCGAGAGTGAGAGAGCTGTGATTGTCAACAGTTTTACACTTAAGGACATTGGTGTTATGACTGTCAACAGTTTTACACTTAAGGACATTGGCGTTATGATTGTCAACAGTTTTACACTTAAGGACATTGGCGTTATGATTGTCAACAGTTATACATTTAAGGACATTGGTGTTATGACTGTCAACAGCATTACACTTAAGGACATTGGTGTTATGATTGTCAACAGTTTCACACTTAAGGACATTGGTGTTATGATTGTCAACAGTTTCACACTTAAGGACATTGGTGTTATGATTGTCAACAGTTTTACACTTAAGGACATTGGTGTTATGACTGTCAACAGTTTTACACTTAAGGACATTGGTGTTATGATTGTCAACAGTTTCACACTTAAGGACATTGGGGTTATGATTGTCAACAGTTATACACTTAAGGACGCTGGTATTATGACAGACCACAGTTTTCCACTTATTAAGGAGTTGGTGTTATGATTGTCAACAGTTTTACACTTAAGGACATTGGTGTTATGATTGTCAACAGTTATACACTTAAGGACGCTGGTATTATGACAGACCACAGTTTTCCACTTATTAAGGAGTTGGTGTTATGATTGTCAACAGTTTTACACTTAAGGACATTGGTGTTATGATTGTCAAAAGCTATACACTTAATCAAGGAAGTTGGTGTTAAGATTGACCACAGTTTTCCACTTAAGGACATTGGTGTTATGATTGTCAAGTCTTACACTTAAGGACATTGGTGTTATGATTGTCAACAGTCTTACACTTAAGGACATTGGTGTTATGATTGTCAACAGTTACACACTTACGGACACTGGTGTTATACTTGTCAACAGTTATACACACTCAAGGACATTGGTGTTATGACTGTCAACGATTTCACACTTAAGAACGTTGTTGTTATGACTGTCAACAATCACACACTTAAGGACATTGGTATTATGATTGTCAACAATTTTACACTTAAGGACATTGATGTTAAGACTGTCAACAGTTTTACACTTACTGATGTTGTGTTCAGATCGTCCACAGTTTTAAAGAATAGAAAGCGGAGGACACTGTACCACGGTCATCAACGGTTAAAATGGAAAGGGTTAACGAGCTAAGGAGACAGTACTGAGACCGTCAACACAGCAAGGTTAGCAGCTGAACAACTCATGAGAAATGAGAATGCAATCACTCTCAACAGTAATAACTTTCAAGAGATTAAGGTTTACAGAGTTGAGAAGACAGAAGTTAGGACCATCAACAGTTATAAGGGTAAGGGTTAACGTGTTGACAAAACAGTTATGGTCATCAACAGCTATAAGGTTAAGGGCTATAAAACTTGCAGAGACAGGAGCTGCAGTCCTCAACAGTAACAGGGTTAAGGGTTAGATAGCTGTGAGACAGGAGTTAGGGTCACCAGCATTTGTATGGTTTAGGGTTAGCCCAGGTGAGGAGACAAGATTTATACTCGTCAACAGTCATTAACTTTAAGCATCAGAGAACTGAGGAGACACTCTGAAGGTCATCAACAATTCAAAGTCAGCTCTTTAACTCCTGTTTTATTCCTGTTAGATGTGAATTTCTTACAAAGTTATGAAAATCAGACACTTTGGGGGAAAACGAAACAAACCAAAAAAATGTCCTTACCAATAAATCCTTCACCTCCAACTCACATACAAAGAAACTGTACACAAATAATAAAGTCATGGATGCAGTTTGCTCAGTGCAAACCTCTTTCTGTGAGGCCCATGTTCACCACTGACCTATGTGGTCACTCACCTGACGTCCAAAAAGTCGAAATCCATCTGTAACATCCACACTGACTCCCCCACCACTTCTCACTTATCTCACATACTGCCACTTCCATCTGCAGCGACACCAAACACTTCGTACAGTCTGCACAGCCTTCTGAGCCCTCAGTCTCTATTCGGTGATGACAGCAGCCACTTCTGCTGGGGCTGACATCCTGAACCAGGGTGACTAAACACTCCATCCTTCCCAAACAACTCACATCAGGATGACACACTGGATCACCCATGACAGGCAGACTAACTGTTCACTGATATTAGCAAATGGCCGAAATGGTAGTTCAAAGGTTACTACAGATAAGAAAGCGGAGGAGATGGTGTTGAAATTATGTACAGTTTTAGGATTTATGGCTAGAGAGCCCATGAGACTGTACCGTTACGGCTGTCCACAGTTTTAAAGTACAGAAAGCCAAACAGACAGTGTCAGGGTAATCAACAACTTCAGGCTAAGGTTCAGACAACCGACGACATCGTCTCAGGGTCCTCAACGATTTTACACTTACAACTGCGGGGATGGGACTTTTAGTGTCACAGAACTGAAACCATGGCTACATCAGGACGGCAAGTTCAACGTTATCAGAAGTGAGGTGAATCACAGAAAGCAGAAACACCCGGTCACACAGCCAGACCACAATTTCATCACCCAATTACACTGCCTTAAACACACACACACACACACACACACACACACACACACACACACACACACACACACACACAAAGACATGAAGAGCACATTCAATAATAAAGGGAATGAATAACCTACAGAGTTTCAGGGATAGACAGACAGCTGAATACTTATGGTGGTGAAATGTTTATCGACTAATCAACATAGCATCTTGAGCAAGTTGAGAAAGTATTCAGGAGTCAGGAGGTTCAGTTGCTGACAGAGTAACACACTGTGTTAGTCACAGAGTTAAGGAGTTCATCAGATGCCTTACAGCAAAAGTGAATTAGCTGATTACACAGTTTACCTATAACCTGATGGATGACCAAGGCACCCAGTTCAAAGGTCAAAAACAACACAGGCAGAAGATTACTTACACAGTGCAAAAGTTAACCAGACAGTCACAGTAATAATCAATGACATCATTATGGGACTGAAATGACCAGTTTAGAGTCACAACACTAAACAATACCACCACACCACCCATCTTCACAACAAAAACCACTTTTACAATATCAATAACAACATAATCATGTATACTTCTTGTATCACACTGACACGTTTCACCATCACCAGCTGCTGTGGGGCAGTGGTCGGCGTCATGGACTTCCGGCTGGGAGGTTGTGGGTTTGATTCCCACATTGACATGTTTCACTATCACCAGCTGCTGTGGGGCAGTGGTCAGTGTCATGGACTTCCGGCTGGGAGGTTGTGGGTTTGATTCCCATCAGAGCCGTTTCTTTGTGGGTTTTTCTGCCCTGAGCGGGCTCCTACCCAAAGCTGAATTTGCTGCGGGTGCAGTCCAATGTCATCCCCTTAACGGACGCATCTGTGCAAGCGTAGCTTCCATTTCCTGAACAACACTGCAGGGAACTGTCTCCCTCAGGCCTGGTCGACGTTACGATCTACAATGAAAAGTTACGCACAGAGTGCGGCCCTGTCACACAGTCTCAGACCCAAAACAGAAACTCCCTAGCATCATCTTCGCCATCCTCGTCGATCCTCAACAGAAAAAGCTCAAACTCTGTGGCCCCATGTGCCCTTGTCCCCACGGTGGCCTCAAGCTCGGATTTCATTTCCACCGCGTGTGCTATGTTCGCGTCGAGGTTCCCAGCATCGGTAAGTTCACGGAGACCGCAGTGTGACGGACCAGGTGGCGCCATCCAGCGGGAGACATGCGCACTCACACTGGCTCCTCGACCAAGCAATTGGTGTCTACAGCAGGAGGCTGCCAGGTGGTGTCCTGTGCATGTGGGATCAGAACAGGACCACTGAACACCCATCCAAGGGGGCTTGCAGCCGGGCAGACTCTCCTCTAGCGAGTGCCCTCACGGCTCGACATTGACAGCCCCCCTGTAAATTCCTAGTGTGGGGGCTGCAGTGAAACAAGCCAGGGTGTGGCTGTGGATGGGGGGAGACAGGGTAAGCGGCACGGAACAGGGGATTATTAAAAACAAATTTTTAAAAAAAGAATCAGTCTTACACACAGGCACAGCCACAGCGCGGACACATGAACCAACACGCGCACAGCAGCACGCATGCACACACTGACAAACTTTAAGGCACCTCCCTTTTCATTGGCCAAATAATAGTCGATGCTGTTACTTTCAATCACGATAACCTCCCTTTCACTGGCTAAATAATAGTCGATGCTGTTACTTTCAATCACGATAACCTCCCTTTCACTGGCTAAATAATAGTCGATGCTGTTACTTTCAATCATGATAACCTCCCTTTCACTGGCTAAATAATAAGTCGATGCTGATACTTTCAATCATGATAACCTCCCTTTCACTGGCTAAATAACAGTCGATGCTGTTACTTTCAATCACGATAACCTCCCTTTCACTGGCTAAATAATAGTCGATGCTGTTACTTTCAATCACGATAACCTCCCTTTCACTGGAAACAACAGTCGATGCTGTTACTTTCAATCACGATAACCTCCCTTTCACTGGCTAAACAACAGTCGATGCTGTTACTTTCAATCATGATAAACTCCCTTTCACTGGCTAAACAACAGTCGATGCTGTTACTTTCAATCACGATAACCTCCCTTTCACTGGCTAAATTAGTAAATACAGTCAAACCTCTATTATAAGACCCTCTGTTAAGAGACCTCCTCTCATTTAAGACTGAATTTTTTTGCACGGATGCATTTTACTATCAAAACTGAAAGCTGACATCTTAAGCGACTTCCTCTAAAACGCGACTTGCGACCTTTGTTTTGTTGAAATTTACGACCTTCGCACCATTGGTGTACGACCATGAGTCAAGGGAAACAACTGCACACCTGCCGCAATCTAGAGTCGCTTCCCTTGTTAAAAGAAAGATGGCGGAGATCGGAGGCAAAACATCGGATCACGAAAGAGAAAGCCCCTGAATTTAGAAGAGAGAGTGGAGGTGATCAAAAGAAGTCGTGGAGGTGAAACTGCAATATCGATTGCTCGAAGTTATCAAGTTGGCAAAACCCAGATTCAAAACATCATCAAAGATCAGAAAGCTGTCATGGCAATCTGGGAACAAGGTGCAAAAGCTGACATCTTTCTTTGTGAAGAAAGATTAATGTTTTACTTCAGTAACAGACACATCCATATGTGTGTGTGTGTGTGTGTGTCTGTGTGTGTGTGTGTCTGTGTGACTGTGATTGAGTGAGTATGTGTACTGTAAGTGTGTGAAAATATTTCTTCAACACATAGTCATTGTATGTCCTTTTGTGTAGCTGTATGAAGGAGACAGTGTGTGTGTGTGTGTGTGTGTGTAATTGTAAGGATATTTTATCTGAAAATATTCCAACGCCTAGTCAATGTGTCATTTTGTGTACATTGTATTTGCATTCATCTGTGAAAATTATACATGTTTTCAGTATGCATTCAGTGTTCTTGAGACTTTTTGTGCATGGAGAATTCATCTGTGAGAAAGTGTTTGTTTCTACACCTGTCGGTGCCTACCTCCCTTATAAGACCCCTCCAATTTAAGACCGAATTTTCTGGACATTTTGAAGGTCTTAAAATAGAGGTTTCACTGTAACAGTCGATGCTGTTACTTTCAATCACAATAACCTTCACCCCCCCCCCCCCCTCTCTGGTCTGTGCTGCTACTTTCATCAGAATAACCTTCACCTTCACCATCAAGTATTCTACTAGTCAGTGCTGTTCTAATCAAAATAACTTTCACCGCTACCTGCATTAACAGAAGTTACTTTAATCCAATTGAGAAAAGAAAAACAAATTTTAAAGCAAAAACACGCAACTGAGGCAAGATCTTTAGAAGGTTTTGGTGGTAACTTCAAATTTATAGTGCTTACACTTGAACAGTAGGATCTCAGCTCAACTCACCACAGTAATCTTAAGAACAAAAAAAATCTGGTAGGAATGAGAGAAAAAGGATGCTTAGTTCTCCATTTTACCGTGAATACATGTGTGCATGTGGTGTGGTGTGTGTGTGTTTTGTGTGTGTGTGTGTGTGTGTGTGTGTGTGTGTGTGTGTGTGTGTGTGCGCGCGCGTGCGTGCATGCGTGCGTGTGTGTGTCTGTGTGAGTGTCGCACACGCATGCATGCGTGTTTGTGTATGAACGAGTACCTGTGTGCATGTGTCAAAATACACGCATGTGTCTGCATGTCAGATGTCCTGCACCAATGACTACACAGAAAACACAGAAAAGAGCCCTTCACAATTCCCCCCCCCCCCTTACATTTTCATTAATTTGTTGTGATTTTTTTATGCTGCCTCATCTTCCAAGCCCTCCCTGTGGCACTACTCCCAGCAACTCATTCCCACCTCCCCATGCACAGCTACACCCTAACCCATCCACCTCACCACTGACAATCCACACAGGAGCAGTCAAGATCGGGTCAATCTCCATGAGCCAACACTGCCCTGTTGCCCAGTCATTTGGGTGGGGAACATCGGTGCCGGTTCTGCTTTAAAGTATCCAAGACGCCACAAACTTACAATCTCCGACCAGTGACAATAACTGCCGAGTCGGAAAGCCGGTAGCGTTAGCGAGTCACAAGGTTGATACCTTGATAGGCAGAAACGCTAACGCAACGGACCATGCTTCATCAGCCAGTGAGGCTAAATGGAGAGGAGGGGTGGGAGAGACAATGGACATGAGAACTAGACATAATAATAATAATTCCAACCCCCGGGTGTTCCTATCCCTACCCCCCATTCCTTCCATCTATGGCCAAAGTCTGTGCTTTAGATTTAAGGAGTGAACATCAGCCAATATTGTTTTCATGTTCTGTGTGTGTGTGTGTGTGTGTGTGTGTGTGTGTGTGTGTGTGTGTGTGTGTGCACACGCGTGTGTGCACACATGCATGTGTATGTGCGTGCATGTGTATTATAATGTTCATGTATTAGCTTGTGTGTGTAGGTGTGAAAAAGTGTGCGTGTGGTGTGTGTGTGTGTGTGTGTGTGTGTGTGTGTGTGTGTGTGTGTGTGTGTGTGCACGCACACATGCTAGCATGCATCACCAACTGATCTGTTACATTAGTTACCATTTTGAGGTATGTGTATCCGTTATTTCTTTAAATTTTAAACAACTAAACTTCGAAGTTCCAAGATTCGCCAATCTCACACTTAATTCCTGCATTAGACGATAACAACATAGTCATGGTTACATTGATTCCAGATTAATTATGTGTTGCATAAACACACACACACACACACACACACACACACACACACACACACACACACACACACACACACAAACACACAACACACACTCACACACACACACACACAAGATTTAAACAAATTCCCTATACATCCGTCTGACCTTTTGATCAAACAATAGAAGAATCTTTGATCTACTGATCAGACAACGATACACTAATGAATGCACCCTCACACACATGGGCACACATACAGACATTACATTGTGTTCACAAGCAAATTCTCACATAGGCGCAAACACACACTCTCTAAACGTACACACACACATGATCAAAACATACAATCATCAAGATAAGATAAGATAATGTTGCTTATAGCCCAGCCGACCGCAAAGGGCCACATCAGGGCTGTCACCACGTTAAATCAACTCACCAGTCATATATTAAAAAAAAAAAAAAAAAAAAAACCACTTTCCACACATCTCATTAAATGACATCGTCTAGAAACGCACCAGAAATTGCATTAAAAATCTTTCTTCCGTAAAATCTTAAATCAGATGAAAAATGTTAATCTCTCTCAAAAACTCAAGGATCACATCAGGCGGGACATCCCTGAACAGGATCTTCATGGACTCCGCTGTAAAATGTTTGTGTCTCACATCGTGCAAGTCCCAACACTCTAAAAGAACATGTTTCATTGTGAGTGGCGCATGACATGGAATACACCACGGAGCTTCTTCACTCTTTAAAAGGTAAGAATGGGTAAAATACGAATGGCCGGTGTGCAGCCGCACAGAACCGTTTCCTCTTTACGACCTCCCGACGTAGATGGGAGGAAGTCCTTAAGGTTTGGACGGATCTGAAAGAGTTTGTTACTCGTCTGTGTGTTCCAATCCTCCTGCCAGAGGTCTCTCACATAATCGTTAATTTTGGGTTTCACATCTGAGCAGGGGATATAAACGTTGGACAGTTTCTCTCTGTGGCGTTCTTGGCTAAACGATCAACCATTTCGTTCCCGCCGATGCCAACATGACCAGGAACCCAAGCAAAAGTAATGTTGTAACCGTCCGCCTTCAACTTGCTAAAAAGTTTAAAAAAAAGTAAAAGTTCTGGATGCTGAAGGTTGCGGCCAGCTATGGCCTCCAAAGCTGACAGCGAATCCGACAGAACCAGAAAGTCCCTCTTTGAAGAATGCGAGATTATCTTCAAAGCCAAAACCAGAGCGGTAAGTTCAGCAGAATAGACAGAAGCATCGGAATGAATATGTTCCAACAGTATCTGAGAAGGAGCCCCAGGGCAGTAGGCTGCACAGGCCACTCCATCCTCAGACTTGGAACCGTCGGTGAAAACTTTTTGACAGGATGGGAATTTGGAACAGAGGTCAGCATACAATGCCTTGTACGCCAGAGAGCTGGTAGACTCTTTAACGAAAAGCTGCAAGGTCGAAACAAATCTCTGGTGTGAAAAAGGTCCACGGAGGTTGATCCGGAAACTTGGAAAAATCGGACACAACTCCTAGGTCTAGGCCTGCATTCCGCACGTGAGGCCGCATACGAAGACCAAACGGCGGAATACATTTCGGGTTGTTTTCAAACTTACTTTGGAACGGAGGGTCAAAGACACAGTCATAGGCAGGATTTTGCGGTTCTGAGAACAGTCGGATATAATAATTCAAAGACAGTTTCAGCCTGCGGTTGGACAGTGAAGGTTCACCCGCCTCTGCGTACAGGCTGTACACAGGGGTGGTGCGGAACGCTCCAAGACAGAGACGAAGCCCTTGATGGTGGATAGGGTCCAAGAGTTTGAGGTAAGATGATCTTGCGGAGCCGTACACAGCACAACCGTAGTCCAGTTTAGAACGGACCGGGGCTCTGTAGAGGTGCAACAAAGTTTTCTTATCAGCCCCAGTCGGTGTGCGCTACGACCCGCAGAATATTCAGTGCTTTCTGGCAAGCAGTTTTGAGGTTTTTAATATGGCTGAGAAAGTTAAGTTTTTGGTCAAAAATGACTCCCAGAAATTTGGCCTCTTTAACAGCTCGAATGGGAGATTTCCCTACTTGAAGTTCAGGATCTGGAAAAACTGACGGAAATTATGGAAGTGAATACACTGCGTCTTTGTTGGAGAAAAGGTGAAACCGTTTTCATCCGCCCACCGATGGATTTTATCTACGCAAAGCTGGAGCCTGCGCTGGACACTCGGGTACAGGCTTCCAGTTGCGTAGACAGCAAAATCATCCACAAACAATGAGCAGTCTGAACCCTGCTGAACTGATTTCACAATGTTGTTGATTTTAATACTAAAGAGGGCAGGAGACAGTATGCTCCCCTGTGGAACACCCAACTCCTGCTCGTGGACATCAGAGAGAGTGGTGCCAACCCGGACCTGAAACTGTCGTTCTGCCAAAAAATTTTGAACGAAAAGCGGAAGATGACCTCGAAAAAACCCAGATCGTGGAGATCATGAAGTATCCCCGACTTCCAGGTGGTATCGTAGGCCTTCTCCAAGTCAAAGAAAATTGCCACTGCATGCTGTCTGTTCAAAAAAGCGTTCCGAAGTGTAGATTCCAGACGAATCAAATGGTCAACGGTAGTCCGATGTTTGCGGAAACCACACTGTTCTTTCGCCAAAAGGCCATCGGTTTCCAGTTTCCACATGAGCCTAGCATTGACCATTTTCTCCATCAATTTGCAGACACAGCTGGTCAAAGCTATGGGACGGTAGTTTGATGGATTAGAAAGATCTTTTCCAGGTCTGGGGATGGGAATAATAAGGGCTTTCCGCCAAGAGGGTGGAAAGAAACCTGTAGTCCACACATGGTTGTATACCTGTAGCAGTATGTTCAGACCTTCTTGCGGAAGATGTTTCAACAGTTGATAATGAATTTCATCCATACCTGGAGAAGAATCGCTGCAAGAAAGTAAGGCAGATTTCAGCTCGTTTAACGTGAAAGGAAGATTGTAGTCTTCCATGTTGTCGGACGAAAAGTTGCAGGGTGATTTTTTCTTTAGGGCTTTGTTTTTGACAAAAGTGCTGATTTGTTAGAAGAGGAGGAATTCTTTTCAATGGTTGAAGCAAGCAGATTAGCAACTGCTTTTTTGTCTGTTATTAAAGAGTCAGAAAACTTGAGATGGTTCACAGTGGACAGGTGTTCTTCCCTTTGATTTTCTTAATGATGTTCCACACTTTTTTCTTGGAAGTTTTCGATGTCAGCCTGGAGCAGAAACTTCTCCAGGACCGACGTTTACTGATTTTAAAAGTGTGTCTCGATTTGGCACGGAGTTTTTGATGGGCTCGAGCGTTGGGACCCGAAGGTCGTTGGTATACCTGACGCTGAGCCCGTTTTCGAACTTTGGAAATTTGTTGGCAGTCTGAATCAAACCAGGGTGTTTTTGGCATTTGAAGTTTATCGGAAGACAATGGAATACAAGCTTTAGCACACTTGATTACAGTGTTAGTCAGTGATTCTGCTGGTCCGGACTCTGAAGAAAATCAGCGTCCTGGAATGCCTTAGAAATAGTGGCTGCAAATAGATCCCAGTTTGCTTTCTTATAATTTAAATGTTGAGAGACAGAGACGTGTTCAGTTATTACAGGTTGTAGAAGGACAGGGAAATGGTCACTTCCGTGCAGATCGTCATGGACAGACCACTCATAGTCCAGGACCAGCGAGGGTCACAAACCGACAAATCTAAACACGAAAGTGAACCTGTGGAAGAGTGGAGGTAAGTTGCGGATCCGTCATTCAGACAACACAAATCCAAATCCGAAAGGACATCCTCAATTAGCAGACCTCTGGATGACGAACTGACACTACCCCAAAGAGGATTGTGACCGTTAAAGTCACCCAACAGCAAAAAAGGTCGAGGAAGTTCTCCTATCAGACTGACAAGGTCCTGACGACAAACCGGGACTGAAGGAGGTAGATAAATGGAACAGATTGTGACAGTCTTGTGGAGAGTGACTCTCGCAGCAACAGCTTGAAGGGAGGTAGACAGAGCGACAGGACTATACAGTAGAGTTTTGTGTATGAGAAGGGCAACACCGCCCGACAGTCCCAACGTGGATGGTTGTGCAGGTTTTGAAAGAATATTAAAGCCAGAAAAAGTGAAGGTCTTCTGGCTTTGAATTTGAGTTTCCTGAAGAGCCACGACGGAAGGTTTTATAGATTGACACAGAAGCTGCAGCTCCTCAAAGTTGGAATTTAATCCACGGATATTCCAATGGAATATTGTACTATCCATGGTGCAGAGGGCGAAAGGAGAGAGATTAGGTCATCTCCACATCAACATCTGCTTCCAATGGAGTGAATTTATTTTTTAGTTTCACTGGACTATGCTGGTCTTCAGACCTGCTGGCAGACTTGCCAACAGGTGAAGAAGGTCTGGATTTGGGAGACGGTGGGGGTTTTTTCCTCATCTCCACCATCTCCACACTGGGTTGAACTCCCTTGCCCGCACGGGCACTGGACAGAGGAGTTCGAGGCG
>CM031624.1:22252147-22273991 GCA_018398815.1 Conus ventricosus
GGCCCTTTACTTCATACAGACACATCCATATTGTGTGTTGTGTGTGTGTGTCGTGTGTGTGTGTGCTGACTGTCTGTGTGACTGTGATTGAGTGAGTATGTGTAATGTAAGTGTGTGAAAATATTTCTTCAACACATAGTCATTGTATGTCCTTTTTGTGTAGCTGTATGAAGGAGACAGAGTGTGTGGGGTGTGTGTGTGTGTTGTGGTGTGTGTGTGTGTGTGTGTGTGTGTGTGTAATTGTAAGGATATTTTATCTGAAAATATTCCAACGCCTAGTCAATGTGTCATTTTGTGTACATTGTATTTGCATCATCTGTGAAAATTAACATGTTTCAGTATGCATTCAGTGTTCTTGAGACTTTTTGTGCATGGAGAATTCATCTGTGAGAAAGTGTTTGTTTCTACACCTGTCGTGCCTACCTCCCTTATAAGACCCTCCAATTTAAGACCGAAATTTCTGGACATTTTGAAGGTCTTAAAATAGAGGTTTCACTGTAACAGTCGATGCTGTTACTTTCAATCACAATAACCTTCACCCCCCCCCCCCCCTCTGGTCTGTGCTGCTACTTTCATCAGAATAACCTTCACCTTCACCATCAAGTATTCTACTAGGCAGTGCTGTTCTAATCAAAATAAACTTCACCGCTACCTGCATTAACAGAAGTTACTTTAATCCAATTGAGAAAAGAAAAACAAATTTTAAAGCAAAAACACGCAACTGAGGCAAGATCTTTAGAAGGTTTTGGTGGTAACTTCAAATTTTATAGTGTTACACTTGAACAGTAGGATCTCAGCTCAACTCACCACAGTAATCTTAAGAACAAAAAAAATCTGGTAGGAATGAGAGAAAAAGGATGCTTAGTTCTCCATTTTACCGTGAATACATGTGTGCATGTGGTGTGGTGTGTGTGTGTTTGTGTGTGTGTGTGTGTGTGTGTGTGTGTGTGTGTGTGTGTGTGTGTGTGGGGTGTGCGCGCGCGTGCGTGCATGCGTGCGTGTGTGTGTCTGTGTGAGTGTCGCACATGCATGCATGCGTGTTTGTGTATGAACGAGTACCTGTGTGCATGTGTCAAAATACACGCATGTGTCTGCATGTCAGATGTCCTGCACCAATGACTACACAGAAAACACAGAAAAGAGCCCTTCACAATCCCCCCACCCCCCCCCCCCCCCTTACATTTTCATAATTTTTGTGATTTTTTTTTATGCTGCCTCATCTCCAAGCCCTCCCTGTTGCACACCCCCTCCCAGCAACTCATTCCCACCTCCCCCATGCACAGCTACACCCTAACCCATCCACCTCACCACTGACAATCCACACAGGAGCAGTCAAGATCGGGTCAATCTCCATGAGCCAACACTGCCTGTTTGCCCAGTCATTTGGGTGGGAACATCGGTGCCGGTTCTGCTTTAAAGTATCCAAGACGCCACAAACTTACAATCTCCCGACCAGTGACAATAAACTGCCGAGTCGGAAAGCCGGTAGCGTTAGCGAGTCACAAGGTTGATACCTTGATAGGCAGAAACCCTAACGCAACGGACCAGCTTCATCAGCCAGTGAGGCTAAATGGAGAGGAGGGGGTGGAGAGACAATGGACATGATAACTAGACATAATAATAATAATTCCAACCCCCGGGGTGTTCCTATCCCTACCCCCCATTCCTTCCATCTATGGCCAAAGTCTGTGCTTTAGATTTAAGGAGTGAACATCAGCCAATATTTTTTTCATGTTCTGTGTGTGTGTGTGTGTGTGTGTGTGTGTGTGTGTGTGTGTGTGTGTGTGTGTGGTGTGTGTGCACACGCGTGTGTGCACACATGCATGTGTATGTGCGTGCATGTGTTTTATAATGTTCATGTATTCGCTTGTGTGTGTAGGTGTGAAAAAAGTGTGCGTGTGTTGGTGTGAGTGTGTGTGTGTGTGTGTTGTGTGTGTTGTGTGTGTGTGTGTGTGTGTGTGTGCACGCACACATGCTAGCCATGCATCACCAACTGATCTGTTACATTATTACCTCTTTTTGAGGTATGTGTATCCGTTATTTTCTTTCATATTTAAAACTCACTAACTTCGAAGTTCCAAGATTCGCCAATATCCACACTTAATTCCTGCATAGACGATAACACATAGGCATGGTTACATTGGATTCCAGATTAATTATGTGTTGCATAAAACACACACTCACACACACACACACACACACAACACACACACACAACACACACAACACACACACACAAGATTTAAAAACAAATTCCCTATACATCCGTTGACCTTTTGATCAAAACAATAGAAGAATCTTTGATCTACTTTATCAGACAATGATACATATTGAATGCACCTCACACACATGGCACACATACAGACATATAGTTTGTGTTCACAAGCTAATTCGCACTAGGCGCAAACACACACTTCTAAACGTACACACACACATGATCAAATAACATACAATCTTCAAGATAAAGATAAGATAATGTTGCTTATAGCCCCCAGCCGGCCGCAAAGGGCCACTCAGGGCTTGTCACCACGTTAAATCAACTCACCAGTCATATATTAACAAACAAAAAAAAAAAAAAAAAAAAAACCACTTTCACCAATCTCATAAATGAATCGTCTAGAAACGGCACCAGAATTGCATTAAAAATCTTTCTTCCGTAAAATCTTAAATTCAGATGAAAAATGTTAGTCTTCTCAAAACTCTAGGATCACATCAGGCGGGACATCCCTGACAGGATATTCATGGACTCGCTGTAAAATGTGTGTCGTTCACACGTGCAAGTCCCAACACTCTAAAGAACATGTTTCATTGTGAGTGGCGCATGACATGGAATACACCACGGAGCTTCTTCACTCTTTAAAAGGTTAAGCATGGAGTAAAATACGATATGGCCGTGTGTGCTGCCGCACAGAAACCGTTTCCTCTTTACGACATCCGTCGTAGTGGGAGGATGTCCTTATGGGTTTGGACGGATCGAAGAGTTTGTTACTGTCTGTGTGTTCATCCTCCTGCCAGAGGTCTCTCACATAATCGTTAATTTTGGGTTTCACATTTGAGCAGGGGATATAACGTTGGACAGTTTCTCTCTGTGGCGTTCTTGGCTAAACGATCACCATTTCGTTCCCGCCGATGCCAACTTGTACCAGGAACCCAAGCAAGAGTATTGTTGTAAAACGTACGCTTTCACTTGCTAAAAAGTAAAAAAAAAGTAAAAGTTCTGGATTGCTGAAGGTTGCGGCCAGCTATGGCCTCCAAAGCTGACAGCGAATCGACAGAACCAGAAAGTCCCTCTTTGAAGAATGCCGATTATCTCAAAGCCAAACAGTGGCGGTAAGTCAGCAGAATAAGACAGAAGCTTCGGAATGGAATATGTTCCAACAGTATCTGAGAAGGAGCCCCAGGGCTAGTAGGCTGCACAGGCCACTCCATCCTCAGACTTGGAACCGTTCGGTGAAAAACTTTTTGACGGATGGGAATTTCGAACAGAGGTCTGCATACAATGCCTTGTCGCCCAGAGAGCTGGTAGACTCTTTTCGAAAAGCTGCAAGGTCGGAAACAAAATCATTGGTGTGAATAAAAGGTCCACGGAGGTTGATCCGGAAACTTGGAAAAATCTGGCACAACTCTAGGGTTCTAGGCCTGCATTCCGCAGTGAGGCCGCTACGGTAGACCAAACGGCGGAATACATTTCGGGTTGTTTCAAAATTACTTCTGGAACGGAGGGTCAAAGACACAGTGCAATAGGCAGGATTTTGCGGTTCTGAGAACAGTCGGAGATAATAATTCAAAAGACAGTTTCGGCCTGCGGTTGGACAGTGAAGGTTCAACCCGCCTCTGCGTACAGGCTGTCACTGGGGTGGTGCGGAACGCTCCAAGACGAGACGAAGCCCTTGGTGGATGGATAGGGTCAAGAGTGTGAGGTAAGATGATCTTGCGGAGCCCAGTACACAGCCAACCGCTAGGTCCAGTTTAGAACGGTCCAGGGCTCTGTTAGGGTGCAACAAAGTTTTCTTAATCAGCGCCCCGTCGGTGTTGCGCTACGACCGCAGAATATTCAGGTGCTTTCTGGCATGCAGTTTTGAGGTATTTAATATGGCTGGAAAGTTAAGTTTATGGTCAAAATGAACTCCAGAAAATTTGGCCTCTTTAACAGCTCGATAGAATGGGAGATTTCCCTTCTTGAAGTTCAGGATCTGGAAAAACTGACGGAAATGAAGGAAGTGAATACACTGCGTCTTTGTTGGAGAAAAGGTGGAAACCGTTTTCATCTATGCCCACAATGGATTTTATCAACGCAAAGCTGGAGCTGCGCTGGACAAATCGGGATCAGGCTTCCAGTTGCGTAGACAGCAAAATCATCCACAACAATGGAGCTGTCTGAACCTGCTGAACTGATTTCACATGTTGTTGATCTTATACTAAAGAGGGCTGGAGACAGTATGCTCCCCTGTGGAACACCAACTCTGCTCGTGGAATCAGAGAGAGTTGGTGCCAACCCGGACCTGTAATCTGTCGTTCTGCCAATCATTTTGAACGAAAAAGCGGGATGATGGACCTCGAATACCCAGATCGTGGAGGATCATGAAGTATCCCGACTTCAAGGTGGTATCGTAGGCCTTCTCCAAGTCAAAGAAAATGCCACGCATGCTGTCTGTTCAAAAAAGCGTTTCGAAGAGTAGATTCAGACGAATCAAATGGTCAACGGTATTAGTACGATGTTTTGCGGAGGAGGAAAACCTCCTGTTCTTTCGCAATAAGGCCCTCGGTTTCAAGTTTCACATGAGCCTAGCATTGACCCATTTTCTCTCAATTTGCAGACACAGCTGGTCAAAAGCTATGGGACGGTAGTTTGATGGATGAGAAAGATCTTTTCCAGGTTTGGGGATGGGAATAATAAGGGCTTCCGCAAGAGGGTGGAATGAAACTGTAGTCCACACATGGTTGTATACTGTAAGCAGTATGTTCAGACCTTCTTGCGGAAAGATGTTTCAACAGTTGATAATGAATATCTTCCATACCTGGTGTAGAATCGCTTGCAAGAAAGTAAGGCAGATTTCTAGCTCGTTTAACGTGAAAGGAGATTTTGTAGTCTGCCTGTTGTCGGACGATAAGTTTGCAGGGTTGTTTTTTCTTAAGGGCTTTGTTATTTGGAGACAAAAGTGCTGATTTGTTAGAGAGGAGAATTCTTTTAATGTTGAAGCAAGCAGATTAGCAAACTTGCTTTTTTGTCTGTTATTAAGAGTCAGAAAACTTGAGAGGGTTCACAGTGGGGACAGGTGTTTTCCCTTTGATTTTCTTTATGTGTTCCACACTTTTTTCTTGGAAGTTTTCGATGTCAGCCTGGAGCTTAAACTTCTCCAGGGGGACCGACGTTTACTGATTTTAATTGTTTTGGGTTTTTGGGTGTTTTTTGTGATTGTTGTGTGGGGTTGTGGTGTGTAATTTTTGGGATTTTTTTATTTTTTCTGTTATTAATCCCGCTAGTAAAATGTGAAAATTTTTTTTGTACATTGTTTTTTGCATTCATTGTGAAAATTTTATACAGGTTTTTAAAGTATGCATTCATTTGTTTCTTGGACTTTTTGTGCAGGGGAGAAATTTCATCTTGAAAAGTTTTTTTTTTTTTACACCTGGGGGCCCCCTTTCCTCCCTTATAAGGCCAAAATTTCCAATTTTAAAAAAGGGGGAACGAATTTTCTGGACTTTTTTAAAGGGCCCTTTAAAATAGGGGTTTCACTGTATTTATAAAAAACTGAAAGCGGGCCATTTTAAAGGGGGCGATTTTCCTTTTAAAAGGCGACTTGCGCCCTTTTTGTTTTGTTAAAATTTTCGGCCCTTTGGGACCTTTGGTTAGGGACCTTTGAGCAGGGAAACAACTGAAAACCTGCCGCAATCAAAGGCCCGCTTCCCTTTTTTAAAAAGAAAGATGGCGGAGGATCGGGGGGAAAAACTTTGCGGTTCACAAAAGGGAGAAAGCCCTTTAAAATTTTGAAGAGAGAGGGGGGGTGATCAAAAAAAAGCCCTGTGGGGGTGAAACTGCAATATCGATTGTCAAAAGAAAAGGAAATTGGAAAAACCCCCAATTAAAAAAATCATAAAAGATCAAAAGCTGCCCATGGAAATTCTGGGAAAAAGGTTTCCAAAAAGCTGACATCTTTTTCCTTTGTTAAAGAAATTTTTAAAATTTTTACTTCTTCTTTTTTTTTGCGTCGCGGGCTGTTACTCCGCGGCATTTCCCTGTTTACCCGGGCAGTGAAAGGTTCGGGGTTGTTATAAAACCCTTTTTTTTATCCCGCCTTTAAGGCACCCAATACCCCCATCTTCGGGGAAAGGTGCATGCAAATGTGTCCCTTTTATCATACCAACGGCCAAATTTGGGCCTTCTTTTTCCGAAAGTTGGTGATGGGGGGTTTTTTCGTTTGTGAAAGGGTTTGTTATCCCGTGCGTTCCCAGGGAAACCTCGGTTTATATTTTTTCTCTTTCGTGGGGGATATAGGGGGAAATTGGTTTCGCCAATGTTAACTCCGGGGGAAAAAATCCCCCAAAAATACCAAAATTTTCCCGGCCCCCGAAACCCCCAATCACGGTCCGGCGCTTACCAACTGATTTACCCGGCCCCCCCTTTTTTCTTCATTTAACAGACACATCCATATGTGTTTTTGGTGGGTGTGGTTTAAAATTGTTGTGTCTGGTTTTTCCCCTTTTGGGGGGGGGGGGGGGTTTGACTTTTTTGAGTGGGTATGTGTAATTTTGGGTTGGGGTAAAATTTTTTTTCTTTCAACACATTTCGGGGGAAAAGTTTTTGGGTTTTGGGGTGTAGGGGAAGGGAAACAGGTGTGTGTGGGGGTGTTGTGTGTTGTTTTGTGTTTTTGTTTTTGAGTGTGGGTTGGGTTTGGGGGTATTTTTAAAATTTTACAAATTTCCCTATAATTTTTGTGTCATTTTGGGGCATTGTTTTGCTTT
The DNA here is from genome assembly GCA_018398815.1 of Conus ventricosus. Taxonomy (NCBI): domain Eukaryota; kingdom Metazoa; phylum Mollusca; class Gastropoda; order Neogastropoda; family Conidae; genus Conus; species Conus ventricosus. The sequence continues at coordinate 22,259,111 of CM031624.1, forward strand.
TTCATCTTTTGAAAATTTAAAAATTTTTTTTCATTTATGCATTAAGTTTTTGAGATTTTTTTGGGGCCCATGGAGAATTCATCTTGGAAAGAAATTTGTTTGTTTCTAAAAACCTGTCTTTGGGCCTACCCCCTTTTAAGACCCCTAAATTTTTTAAGGGACCGAATTTTTCGGGAAATTTTTTAAGGTCTTAAATAGGGGTTCCTGAAAACCAGCTTGCTTTTTACTTTCAATCACAAAAACCCTTTCCACCCCCCCCCCCCCCCCCCCCCCCCGGGTCTGTGCGGGTTACTTTCTTCAGAAAAACCCTTCCCTTTCCACCATCAAGAAACCCTATTTGGCAGTGCTGTTTTTTAATCAATAAACTTTCCCCCGCTACCTGCATTAACAAAAAGTTTTTTTAACCCAATTTAAAGAAAAGAAAAAAAAATTTTTAAAAAGAAAAAACCCCAAAACTGAGGCAAGATCTTTAGAAGGTTTTTGGGGGTTTAACTTAAAATTTTTAAATAGTGTTTAAACCTTGAAAAAATTGGATCTCGCCCAATTTCCCACAGTAATCTTAAGAAAAAAAAAAAATTCTGGTGGGAAAATAAATTGAAATAAGGGGAGGGCTTATTTTTCCCAAATTTTTAACCGTGAATACAGGTGTGCTTTGTTGTGGGGTTTTGTGGTTTTGTGTGTTGTGTGTTTTGGTGTGTTTTTGTGTGTGTGTGTGTGTGTGTGGGTGGGGGTAGCGGGCGTGCGTGCTTTGGGTGCGTATGTGGGGCTGTGTGAGTTGGCACATCATGCATGGGTTTGTGTATGAAGAGCCCCTGTGTGCATGTGTAAAAATTTCCCAGGGCATGGTCTGCATGGTAATGTCCGGCCACCAATGACTACACAAAAAAAACCACAGAAAAAAGAGCCCTTCACCCCCCCCCCCCCCCCCCCCCCCCCCCCCCCCCCCCCCCCCCCCCCCCCCCCTTACTTTTTCATTAATTTGTTGTTTTTTTTTTTATGCTCCCCTATCTTCCAACCCCCCCTGTGGCACACCCCCAGCAACTAAATTCCCCCCTTTCCCCATGCACAGCTAAAAACCCCTAACCCTCCCCCCTCACCACTGCAACCCACAAAAGGAGCATCAAGGGGGGTTTCAATCTCCATGGGGCCAAACCCCGGGGGCCCTTTTTGGGCCCAGCCCCTTTTGGGTGGGGGAACATCTTTCCCCCGGTTTGCTTTAAAGTATCCAAGCGCCACAAAATTTAAAATTTTTCCCCGCCCATTTGACAATTAATTCCCGGGGCGGAAAGCCGGGTTGGTTACGGTCAAAAAGGTTATACCTTGAAAAGGCAAAAAACCCTAACGCAAGGACCTTTGTTTATAAACCCAGTGAGGCTAAATGGAGGGAGGGGGGGAGAGAAAAATTGGACAGGGAAAACGGGACAAAAAAATAAAAAATTCCCAACCCCCCGGGGTTTTTCCTATCCCTACCCCTTTCCCCTTTCCCATCTATGGAAAAAGTCTGTGTTTTAAAAATTTTAAGGAGTGAACTTTCAGCCAATATTTTTTCATTTTCTTGTGTGTGTGTGTGTGTGGGGTTGTGGTGTGTGTGTTGTGTGGTGTGTGTGTGTTTTGTGTCCCAAAACCGCGTGGTCACAAAATGCTTTTGGGGTATGTGCGTGCATGTGTTTTATAATTTCATGTATTGCTTGTGTGTGTAGGTGTGAAAAAAGTGTGCGGGGTTTTGGTGTGGTGTGTGTGTGTGTGTTTTGGGGTTTTGTGTTGTGTGTGGTGTGTGTGTGTGTGTGCCCCCCACAAAATGCTACCCATGCATCCCCAACTGATCTGTTACATTATTCCCCTTTTTTGGGGTATGTGTACCCGTTATTTTTTTTCAATTTAAAAAAAATTTAAACTTCGAATTTTCCAAGATTCCCCAAATTCCCCAAAAAATTTTAATTCCTGCTTTTAGACGAAAAAACATGGGAAAGGGTTTTACTTTGGGTTTCCAGATTAATTATGTGTTGCATAAAACACACACCACACACACACAACACACACACAACACACACACACAAAACAAAAAAACACACACACAAAAGATTTAAAAAAAAATTCCCTATCCCATCCTTTGCCCCTTTTGATAAAAACAATAGAAAAATCTTTGATCTATTTTATCAGACAATGATACAAAATTAAATTTGCCCCCCCCACACAAAAGGGGCACACATACAGACATTTTTTTGTGTTCACAAGCAAATTCCATGGGCGCAAACACACACTTCAAAAACGTACACACACAAAAGGATCAAAAACATACAATCTTCAAGAAAAAGTTTAAGAAAAATTTTTGCTTTTTACCCCCACCCGGGCCCGAAAAAGGGCCACTCGGGGTTTGTCCCCAAAACTTTAAAAATCAATTTTAAAAACCCAAGGTCATATTTAAAAAAAAAAAAAAAAAAAAAAAAAAACCACTTTCACCCAATCTCAAAAAAATAAATTTCGTTTTAAAAAAGGGCCCCAGAAATTGCTTTAAAAAAACTTTCTTCCGAAAATTTTAAAATTTCAGATAAAAAAATTTTAATTTTCCTAAAAACCCTCAAGGATAAAACATAAAAGGCGGGACACCCCTAAACAGGATTTCATGGACCCCGCTTAAAATGTTTGTGTTCACACGTGCAAGTCCCAACACTCAAAAAGAACATGTTTCTTTGTGGTGGCGAAAGACAGGGAATACACCACGGAGCTTCTTCACTTTTTAAAAAAGGTTTAAGCATGGGTAAAATACAATGGGGGGGGGTTGCGCCGCACAAAAACCTTTTTCCCCTTTTTTACGCCCAACCCCGCGTAGTGGGGGGAAGTCCTTGGGGTTTGGGACGGATCGAAGATTTTGTTACTGTCTGTGTTTTCCCAATCCTCCTGCCAGGGGTCTCTCACATAATCTTAAATTTTTTGGGTTTCACATTTGAGCGGGGGATAAAAACTTTGGGACAGTTTCTCTCTGTGGCGTTCTTGGCTAAACGTAAAACCATTTCTTTCCCCCGCCGATCCCAAACTTGACCAGGAACCCAAGCAAGAGAAATTGTTGAAAAACCGTCCCCCCTTTAAACTTGCTAAAAATTTAAAAAAAAAGGGTAAAATTTTCTGGTTTGCTGAAGGTTGCGGCCACTATGGCCTCCAAAGCTGACAGCGAACCCGACAAAACCCCAAAAAGGGTCCCCTTTGAAAATCCCGGATTATTTTTAAAAGGGCCAAAAAAAGGGCGGTAATTCAGCAGAAAAAGACAGAAGCTTGGGAAGGGAAAAATGTTCCAACAGAAATCGAGAAGGAGCCCCAGGGCAGTAGGCTCACAGGCCACTCCATCCTCAGACTTGGAACCTTTCGGTAAAAAACTTTTTGACGGATGGGAATTTCGAACAGAGGTCGCATACAATCCCTTTGTCCCCCAGAGAGCTGGTAGACTTTTTTCAAAAAGGGCTGCAAGGTGGGAAAAAAAATCTTGGTGTGAAAAAAGGTCCCCCCGGGGGTTGACCCCGGAAACTTGGAAAAATCGGCACAACCCCAAAGGGTTCTAGGCCTGCATTCCGCAGTGGGGCCGCTTAGGGAAGACCAAAGGGCGGAATACATTTCGGGTTTTTTTAAAAATTTACTTTGGAACGGAGGGCCCAAAGACCCAGTAAATAGGCGGGAAATTTTGGGGTTTCTGGAACAGTCGGAATAATAATTAAAAAGACAGTTTCGGCCTGGGGTTTGGGGACAGTGAAGGTTAAACCCGCCTCTGCGTACGGGCCTGTCACGGGGGGGTGGGGAACGCTCCAAGACGAGACAACCCCTTTGGGTGGTGGATGGGGCCCAAGATTTTTGAGGTAAGATGATCTTGCGGAGCCCGTACACACCCAAAACCCCTGGGTCCAGTTTAGAACGGCCAGGGCCTGGGGGTGCAAAAAAGGGTTTTTTTAAATCACGCCCCGCCCGGTTTTGGCCTACGACCCCCCCAAAGAATTTTTTCCTGCTTTCTGGAAAGGCAGTTTTGAGGTTTTTAATAGGGTTTGGAAAGTTAATTTTTTGGGAAAAAAAATGCCCCCCAAAAAATTTGGCCTCTTTAACAGCTCAAAAAGGGGGAGTTTTCCCCTTTCTTGAAGTTCAGGATCGGGGAAAAACTGACGGAAATAAAGGAAGTGAATACACTGCGTCTTTTTTTGGAGAAAAGGGGGAAACCGTTTTCATCTTCCCCCCAAAAGGGATTTTATAAACGCAAAGCTGGACCTGCGCTGGAAAAATGGGGACCGGCCTTCCAGTTGCGTAACAGCAAAATCATCCACAAAAAAGGGAGCGTCAAAACCCCCTGCTGAACTAATTTCAAAATGTTGTTGATTTTAATACAAAAGAGGGCGGAGACAGAAAGCTCCCCTGTGGAACCCCCAACCCCTGCTCGTGGAATCAGAGAGATTTGGGGGCCAAACCCGGGACCTGAAACTGTCGTTCTAAAAAACATTTTGAACAAAAAAGGGGGAAGATACCTCGAAAACCCAGATCGGGGGGATCATGAAGTACCCCCGATTTCCCGGGTGGTATCGTAGGCCTTCCCCAAAAGTCAAAAAAAATTTGCCACGCATGCGTCGTTCAAAAAAGCTTTTCCCGAAGAGAAATTTTTCCAGACGAATCAAATGGTAAAACGGAAAGTCCGATTTTTTGCGGGGAAAAACCCCTGTTTTTCCCCAAAAAGGGCCCCTGGGTTTTAAATTTTTCCACATGGGGCCTAGCATTGCCCCATTTTCCCCTCAATTTGCAGACACAGCGGGTAAAAAGCTATGGGAGGGTATTTTTTGATGGTTTAGAAAGATCTTTTCCGGGGTTTTGGGGGAAATTGGGAATAATAAAGGGTTTTCCCCCAAGAGGGTGGAAAAAAACCCTTTTAGTCCACACATGGTTGTATCCCTTTTAAGCAGTATTTTTCAGCCCTTCTTGGGGAAAAGATGTTTCAACAGTTGATAATGAATTTCTTCCATACCTGGGAAGAATCGTTTGCAAGAAAGAAAGGCAGATTTCAGCTCGTTTAAGGGAAAAAGGGAAAGTTTTTGTAGTTTTCCTTTGTTGTGGGAACGAAAATTTTGCAGGGTTTTTTTTTTTTAAGGGCTTTTTTTTTTGGGAACAAAAGGGGCTGTTTTTGTTAAAAGAGGGGGAATTCTTTTAAGGGTTGAAGCAAGCAGTTTTAGAAAATTTGTTTTTTTTCTGTTTTTTAAAGATCAGAAAATTTGGGGGGGGTTTCAAAATTTGGGGACAGGTGTTTTCCCTTTGATTTTTTTTTAATGTGTTCCACACTTTTTTTTTGGGAAGTTTTCGATGTAGCCTGGAGCAAAACTTCTCCGGGGGCCCGACTTTACTGTTTTTAAAAAGTGTTTTCGTTTTGGCAGGGTTTTTTTTGGGGGGGCCCTCGAGCGTTGGGCCCCGAAGGTCTTTTGGTAAAACCGGGACGCGACCCTTTTCAAATTTTGGGAAAATTTTTGGCAGTTGAATAAAAACCCGGGGTTTTTTTTGGCTTTTGAAATTTTATGGGAAGACAAGGGAAATACAAGTTTAGCACACTTGATTACAGTGTTAGTCAGTGTTTCCCTGCTGGGTCCGGACTCTGAAGAAAAAACAGCGTCCGGAATTCCCTTTAGAAATGTTGGCTGAAAATAGACCCCAGTTTGTTTTCCCTTTTTAATTTAAATTTTTGAGAGACAGAGACGTGTTCATTTATTACAGGTTGTAAAAGGGACGGGGAAAAAATGGCCCACACCCCGGCAGATCGTCATGGACAGCCCACTCATTTCCGGCCCAGCGAGGGGTCAAAAACCGACAAATCAAAAAACCCCAAAAAGTAAACCCTGGGGAAAGAGTGGAGGAAAGGGGCGGTTTCCGCCCTTTCAGCAACACAAATCCAAATCCAAAAGGGACATCCTCAATTAGCGACCTCTGGTGACGAACTGACACTCCCCCCAAAGATTTTTGTGCCCGTTAAAGTCCCCCCAACAGAAAAAAAGGTCGGGAAATTTTCCCTTTTCAGATGCCAAGGTCCCAAAACGCCCCAAAGGGGGAAACAGATGGAGGTAGTAAAGGGAAAAGATTGGACAGTTTGTGGAGATGACTCTCGCAGCAAACAGCTTAAAGGGGAGGTAACAGAGCGACGGGACATAAAATTTGGTTTTGTGTTGAGAAGGGCAACCCCGGGCCCGACAGTCCCAACGGGGAGGGTTTGTGCAGGTTTTGAAAAAATTTATTAAACCCAAAAAAAGTGAAGGTTTTTGGGCTTTGAATTTGATTTTCCCTTTAAGAAAAAACGAGGGAAAGGGTTTTTTATAGTTTGACACAAAAGCTGCAGCCCCTCAAGTTGGAATTTAATCCACGGATATTCCAAAGGAATATTTTTACTATCCCTGGTGAAGGGGGGAAAAAGGGGAGGATTAAAGGGCATCTTTCCCATCAACATCTGCTTCCCAAAGGGGTTTAATTTTTTTTTTTTAGTTTTTTGGGCTTAAAGCTGGTCTTCAGGGCCGCTGGCAAAACTTGGGCCCCCAGGTGAAGAAGGTCTGGATTTGGGAGATTTTTGGGGGTTTTTTCCCCATTCCCCCCTCTCCCCCATGGGTTGAACCCCCCTTTCCCCCACGGGGGACTGGACAGAGGATTCGAGGGGGGGATTTTGGTTTTTTTAATGCCCCCCAGCAGATGTTGTAGATGGTGGGCGTCTTTAGGGGTTTGGGGGAATTTTTTTTCCTCCACCGGGGAGTCACTTTGGGGTTGGGAAAGGGGGGGACCTGCTTCCACCCGAGTTGACGTTCGTCCCTTTCAATGTCCCTTTGGAAAAAGTGAAGTCCAGTTTTGCAGAGAAGACCGAGTGGGAAAATTTGGGAAAAGTCCCTTTTCCCCCGAAGCATAAGAAAACTGGGCGGCTCTGACTGCCCAACCTGTTTTTTCCCGGGGTTTAAAAAGCAGATTTTTTTTCTGTTTTTATTCTTTTTTTTGCAGATTCCCGAATAAAAAAGGACAGTTTCGTGAAAGGAGGGATGACGCCAAGCAGGGGGTTTGCACAATTTTGGCCCATCTTTACAAAGGCCCAAACATGGGTCGCCTTGCAGAAAAAACCCCACAAACCCCCTGCCCAGAACAGCGGGCTCTGACATGGCCAAACCTCTGGCATTTTTAAGCACCTAAAGGGGGCGGAAAAATACAGGGGGAAAAACGAAATTCAAGTAAAACCCAAATTTGATGACCGGAGGCAGCACAGGGTTGCGGGGGTCCCAAAAAAGGGTGTTGGTGGCCACCCCCCTCTCCTGAACCTTTTTTTTTCCGTCACCCCGCGCACCTTTCCCTCACACCCTGGGCGCCAGTTCCGTCTTAATTTTGCCTCGGGGACACCTGTTTAACCTCTCGGGGAGCGTTTCCCACCTTTTGAAAGAATTCAACTGTTTGTGGGGAGTCAACCCCTTTATCTCCCTGGGCCACAAGTTTTTTTGCCCCTCAGCAGGGTTCCCGATTGTTTTGTGGGTCTACTTGGGGAAAAAGGAAACGAGGGGCCTTTCCTACCTTGAAGGGGGGGGGGGGGTTTTATACTTAAAAACCCTTTTTTGGGTTAAAAAAGGGTAACGGGAAAGGGGGTGACACGAGCCCCAAACCCAGAACCTGTTTGTTAAACTAAAAACGGGAAACTTTCCTTCCCTTTCCCCCCAAAAAGGGAAGCCGCCTTTCCCCTTCTTTTTAACCCCCCATCAATTCACCGAAAATTTTTCAAAATCCCCAAATTAAAAAAAGCGTTCTCTTCTTTTTAAAAAACACAAACACACAAATGAAAACCCCGACGACCCCCACCAAAAAACACCGGGAAACCAAAAAACCAAAGACCAAAACCCCCCCAAAAAAAGCCGCACAGCACGCACGACGCACGCACGCACGCAGCACGGGACCACGCACGCAAAGCACGAAAGCACGCCCGCACGCCACGCACCCCGCACGCACGCACGCACGGGACGCACCACGCCGCACGCACGCACGCACAAAAAAAACCCCCAAAACCCCCCACCCCCCCACCACCACCACCACCACGGGGACCAAACCCCGCAAAAACCCCACCAAAACCCCCGCCCCCCCCTCAACCCCACCCCAACCCCCCCACACACAACACCCACACACCACCCCCACCCCCAAACGAACCAACCTTCAGACCCCAAAACCGCCCCCCACCCACACTTTCAGCCCCTTTTTTCCAAACCCCCCACACCCTAAAACACACTTTAGCCAGTTTTAAAACCCCCCACACTTTTCAGTTTCCACCCCCCACACTTTTAACCCATTTTCTCCCCCACCCCCACCTTTTCCAGTTTTTTTCCACCCCAAAACTTTTCCATTTTTTCATCCCCCCACACAATTTCAAACCCCTTATCATCCCCCCACACACTTTTAGCCAGTTTCTTTTTTTCCCCCCACCACTTTGCCAGTTTCTCTTTCCCCCCACCACTTTTAGCCGTTTCTCATCCACCCCACACTTTTACCAGTTTCTCGCCCCCACACACTTTTACCAGTTTCTCTCCACCCACACATTTTTCCAGTTTTCATCCCCCCACACACTTTTCCGCCAGTTTCTCCACCACCCACACACATTTCCCGCCAGTTTCTCATCCCCCACACACTTTTAGGGCCTTTCTCACCCCCCCACACACTTTTAGCCATTTTTTTCATTTTCCAACCCACCAACTTTTAGCCATTTCTCGTCCACCCCCCCACTTTTTGCCAGTTTTTTTCCCCTCCACCACCCTTTTAAACCCTTTTCTCATCCACCACAACTTTTTTGCCATTTTTGCCACACCCCACACACTTTTAGCCGTTTTTCATCCACCCACACTTTTTTGCCGTTTTTCCACCAAAACCCCCACAAATTTTAGCCCGTTTTTCTCCACCCCAATTTTAAAAAAATTTTCCAAACCACCCAACATTTTTTGCCGTTTTTCTCCACCCACCACTTTTTAGCCAATTTTTTCATCCACCCACACACTTTACCTTTTTTCACCACCCACAACTTTTTTTTGCCAATTTCCCCTTCCCCCCCACACCTTTTAGCCGGGTTTTCATCCACCCCACCACTTTTAGCCCGGTTTTTTATCCACCCCCACATTTTTTGCCCGTTTTTTATCCCCCCACACACTTTTAGCAATTTTCTAAACCACCCACACACTTTCCCGCCCGTTTCTCATCCCCCACACACTTTTAGCCAATTTTCCCCATCCACCCCCCCACTTTTAGCCGGGTTTTTCTTTACCCACACACTTTTTCCAATTTTTTCATCCACCCACACACTTTTTCCGGTTTTTATCCACCCACACCTTTTACCGTTTCTCATCCACCCCACACTTTTACCAGTTTTTTTCATCCCCCACACACTTTTAAACCAAATTTTTTTCATCCCCCCACACACTTTCAGCCCCGTTCTAACCCCCACCCCACTTTTAGCCAGTTTCTCATCCCCCCCCACAACTTTAGCCAACTCCACCCACACATTTTTTCCAGTTTCTCATCCACCCACCCACCTTTTCCCTTTCTCATCCCCCACACCTTTTCCAGTTTTTTCATCCACCCACACACTTTTACCAATTTTTCCCCCCCCCCCCACACCCTTTTTGCCATTTTTCTCATCCACCCATTCCCCTTTCGCCAGTTTTTCATCCACCCCCCCACATTTTAGGCCCAAATTTCAATTTTTCCAAAACCACACACCCTTTCAGCAATTTTTCATCCACCCACCCCCTTTTGGCCCTTTTTTCACCACCCCCCCACTTTTTCCCGACCCCCCACACTTTTTAGCAATTTTTTCCCCTTCCCCCCCAAACACTTTTTTCCCGTTTTCTATTCCCCCCACCACTTTTCAGCAATTTCCTCATCCCCAACCCCCTTTTTAGCCCGGTTTTTTCATCCACCCCCCACTTTTTTCAGGCAATTTCTTTTTCCCCCCACCCAACTTTTTCAGACAAATTTTTCACCACCCCCCCCCTTTTTTGGGCAATTCTCAACCACCCCCCCACTTTTTAGAAAAAATTTCTTCCAACCCCCTTTCAAATTTTATCCCCCCCAAAAAAATTTTTTCAGACATTTTCATCCCCCCCCCACTTTTTTAACAATTTCTCAAACCCCCCACCCCCTTTTTAGACAGTTTTTTATCCACCCACCCCCCTTTTCAGACCCTTTTTCAACCACCCACCCACTTTTCCGACAGTTTTTTTCATCCACCCACCCCCTTTTTAGAAAAATTTCTCATCCACCCCCCCACTTTTCCAAACCCCCAACCCCCTTTTCGGGCAGTTTCTCATCCACCCCCCCATTTTCCCGACAATTTCTTTATCCACCCACCAAATTTAAAAAAAATTTTTCATCCCCCACCACTTTTCAGAAATTTCTCATCCCCCCACCCCCTTTTCAGACCAAAATTTTTTTCCCCCACCCACCACTTTTTCCCGCGGTTTTTCCTCCCCCCACCCCTTTTTTCGGGGCTTTTTTCATCCACCCACCACCCAATTTCCTCCACCCCCCCCAAACAAGGGTTTTTTCAAACCAAACCCAAAATTTTCCCGAAAATTTTCCTTACCCCCAAATTTCTTCCCCCCTTTTTAGAAAATTCCCCCCCCCCCCCAAAAATTCCTTTAACCCCCCCACCACCCACAACCCCTTTCTCTCCGGCAGGTTTTATCCACCCCCTCAAACCCCCTTTTGGGGGGGGGGGGGGGCTTCCTTGGGAGATTAAAAGGGGGGTTCCCCGGAAAAGGGGGAGCGAAAAGGACCCCTTCCCTTTTTGGGGTTCAAAAGGGTTCAAAGTAGAAAATTTTTATTTTGTTTTTAAAACCTTTCCGGAGGGGAAGGGGAGGCTTTTTTAAAAGAAAAGGGGAAAAGGGGGGGGGGGGGGGGGGGGGGGGAAGAAGTGGTAAAAAAAGAAGGAAAGGGGGGGGCGGCCGGGAGAAGTGAAAAAAAGGGAAAGGGGCAAGATTGGGGGGAAAAAGTTTTTAAAACCCCAAGACAGGAAAAAAGGGGGGAAAAAATAAAAAAAAAAAAAAAAAAAGGGAGAGGAGAGAGGAAGAGAGAGAGAGAAAAAAAAAAACGAAAAAGAAAAAAAGAAAGATTTTGGGGGGGGGGGAAAAGAAGGAAAAAAAAGAGGACAAAGAAGAAAAGGGAAAAGACAGAAAACCCGACAAGAAGGGAAAGGGGGGAAGAAGACAGAGAAAAAGAGAAAAATAAACATATCCAAAAAGAAATGAATTTTAAATGAAGTTTTTAAAAAACAGGACACCGAGGGGAAAAAAGGGCAAGAAAAGCTTTAAGACAAAAGAAAAAACAGGACAGGGGAAACAAACAAAAACAAAAGATAAGCCAAAAAAAAAAAGACAAAACCCTTAAAAAAATAAAAAAAGGGAAAAGTAAACCCCTGGTTTTGGAAAACAAGCCCAAAACCTTGGCCAAACAAAAGCAAACCCCCATAATTTTAAAAATTAGACAAAATAACTTTCCTACAAATTTTAAAATTTCAAAATTCGTTTTTTTTTTGGGGGGGGGGGTTTTTTTTTTTTTTACACCCGGGGGACAAGGGCGCTAAAAATTTAAAAAGGAATGTTTCAAAAAGACCCAATTTCCCATTTACAAAAAAAAGAGAAAAAAAAAAATTTTATTTAGCAGCCCAAAATTTTTTTCCAATTTACGGCCAAAAACCCTTAAACTGGAGGAAACTAACCCCTTTCTTTAGGATGGAAGGAAAAAATGGCCCTTTCAAATTAATGCTTTCAAGGGGGAAATTTTCGAAATTTTTCCCAAAGGAACAAATAAGTTGGATAATTGTTTTATACCCCCCAACCCCAAAGGGAAAAAAGGGTTTTTTCCCAAAAAAACCCAAATTAAAATTTGGGAACCCTTGGTTCCCCCCAAAAAACAAAAAAAAAAAAAACCCAAAAATCCAACATCCCAGCCCAAAGGATGAAACAAGGTCCAAAGGACAAGGTGGCAAAATTCCTTTCCTCCCCCCCCCCCCCCCCCCCCCGGGCCCCCCCCCCCCCCCCCCCCCCCCACCCCCCCAACCCCCCCCCCCCCCCCCCCAAAAAAACCCCCCCCCCCCCCACCCCCCCCCCCCCCCCCCCCCCCCCCCCCTCCCTTTTTCTCAAAAGGACAGAACTGGCTTATTTTAGCCCCCCCTTCCCGGCCTGAAAGGGCCCTTTTTTTTAGAAGGGGCAGGGCCAAATTTTCCCAGCAGAAAACTGACCCAACACAAAAGCCTCCTCCCCTCCATGGGACCCAATAGATCAAAACAGGACAAAAACGGGGGAAAAGGGACAGCATGCACCAAAACCCGGACAAGTAGGTCAAAAAGGGGAAAACTCCCTTTAGCAGGGACAAGGTCAAAAAGGGAAAAAGTGTACCAGCATAGGACAATGGCCAAAAAGGGGCAGGGCTTTATGGTCCCTTGCACAAAAAACGCTGGGGTTCAAATTTACCAAAAACTTCCAAAAACATTTAAAAAATGGGCAAAAAACCCAAAACTACCGTAAACATCAAATCGCCAAAAAAAAAAATGTCAAGGCTGTTTTTGTACAGTAAGGAAACAGAAATTTAAGAAAAACGAAAAAACAAAAAACAAAAACAAAAGAATAACATTGTTTTAGCATTTGTTAAAAAAAATACAAAAAACATGTTTCCTAATCTTTTTTGCTTTGTAAAAACACAGGGCCCTATCAAGGCTGAATCCAAAAAAATTTCCCAGACAGATAAACCCAAAATTAAAAAACCCTGGGGTGAAACGATTACCAGGGATCAGAAATGCTTTCAAGAAAGGGAAAAACAAAAAACACTGAAGTCTAAAGCCCAAAGCAATTATGCTTTTGTTTTTGCCCCCCTCTCCCCCGCCCGCCCCTACATTCTCCCCATTTTAGGGGAGGAACACGTGTGCGTTAAAAAGGCAAGAACAAAGAAGAAAGAAAAAAAAAGGAAAAAAAAAACACTTAAATTTATGTTATTTTTTAGCCCAAAACAACTGCAGGGGGAAGGGAGCGGGGGGCATACCCGGCTAAAAAACCCCAAAAAAATCTCAAAATTCAAAACGTTTAAACGTTCTTGAAGAGTGCTAACGCAAAATACAAGCCACACAGGAAACCTTCGATACCCGATTTCCCGAACGCCCCCCCTTCCTTCAAAGATCTGTTTTGTTTGTTTGTTTAACTGGGAAAAATTTTGTCTTTGTCTTCAAAATACTATGTTACCCCCAATAGAGATTTCCCCACCCCTTACCAGGATCTTTTTTTTTTTGGTTTAAATTTCTGGATGTCGTTATCGTAAGGTTCCCACGTATTATTAACCCGGCACACGAGCTTTTCCCAGGTTTTTAGGGGGAGGCCAGACAAATCTGCCCCAGGAAAAAAAACAACAGCAAGGAAAGACAAAGCACTAGGGAAACGAGAGAGAAAAATACCTGAGAGAGGGGAGAGAGGGGAGAGAGAGAGAGAGAGAGAGAAGAGAGAGAAGAAAAGAGAGAGAGAAGGGGAGAGAGAGAGAGAGATAGAGAGAAAAGGGGGAGGAGAAAAAAAAGACGAGGACAGACAGACCCCAAAAAGACAGGGCAGGGCGACAGAGAGAGGGGGGCAGAGAGGGGAGAGAGAGAGAGATTGGGGAGCCGACAGACAGAAAAGACAATTTAAAACAGACAGAGCGCAGACGAGGAGGGAAGGACTGGAGTGTTTGGGGGTTTTGCGCTGGGGGAATTTGGGTAAAAAAAGCCCAAAAAGACAAGCAAAAAAACAAAAAGACGGGGGAAAAAAAGAAAGCAATACTTTAAAGGGCAATGAAGAAAAAAAAAGAAAAAAAATCTTCCTTTTTCCACCTGAGGCTGTAAAAAAAAAAAATGTTTGGGTGTCACGACCGACCCCTGGAGGTCTGCCCTGACAGGATCGGTCTAGGTGGGAGTGAAGGAGTGACTGACCTCACACGCTCCGCAAGAGACCACACAATAAAGATTACGATACAACACCCCATTTATTCACACCAGCAAAATAAACATTCCAACACACGCACCATGCACGATCACAATAAAGCACTCCAACGCACACAACATGCACAATCACGATCAAGCACTCCAAACGCACACAACATGCACAATCACGATCAAGCACTCCAACGCACACAACATGCACCAATCGCAATCAAGCACTCCCACACCCAACATGCACGATTATAAATAAATATTTCACCATACGACGTACACAATCAAATTACAGCATTCCAGCACATATGACATGTACACAATTTAAAAGAAATATTTCCAGTATTGACCCTTTCTCACACCACGGAGTGCGTCCACATCCCTGCCCCCTGTCAAGTCCACAGGGAGCACCCCTGTCGCACTAGGTGCTCCGAGCCGGGTTGGTTCTCCGCAGGGAGTCGCCCAAAGCCGACCCCTCGACTCCCAAGCGGGCATGAAGAGCGTGTCCCGGGGGGGGGGGAACGTAGCTGTTACTGGAGGTCCTGGACGGGGTCCAGGCCGGCCAGTCGAGACGGCGGGCTCCCCTAGCAGTCCAGGTCCCGACCCAAGGCGTGGCCTCGACCAGCGCGTGGCACCACCTCGTCCGTGTCTTCAGCCAGAAGTGGCCTCGACCAGCACGTTGGCACCATCCATTCGTGCTTCCAGGTGAAGCCCCCGGGAGGGGGGAGGACGTAGCTGGGAGGAAGCCGGGAGGAGGAAAAGAAAAGGAAGGAGGAAGGAAGAAGGGTACAGCTACCCGTGGGTGACCCCGAAGAGGCGGGTCAAAGGACTCTCTCTACCCTTGTCAGTCGAGAGGACAGAGGCGAAGTGCGGAAACATGTCCCAACGAACTGCGATAGTCTCCTCTACCCCCCCCCCCTAGAC
>CM031624.1:22274991-22315910 GCA_018398815.1 Conus ventricosus
GATCAACAGCCGTCATCCACTCACAACTTTCAGCCAGTTCTTCACCTCCCTCAGCACTTGGGAGTCCATGTTTAACCCACCCACACATTTTCAGTGTCTCACCTTCCCGCACACTTTTTACTCAGTTCCTTCTCCACCACCACACCTGAAGCCAGCCTTTCATCCACCCATACACTTTCTGCCCATTTTTCATCCACCCACACACTTTCAGCCCATTTTTCATCCACCCACACACTTTCAGCCAGTTTCTCATCCACCCACACACTTTTAGCCAGTTTCTCATCCACCCACACACTTTTACCAGTTTCTCATCGACCCACACACTTTTACCAGTTTCTCATCCACCCACACACTTTTACCAGTTTCTCATCCACCCACACACTTTCAGCCAGTTTCTCATCCACCCACACACTTTTAGCCAGTTTCTCATCCACCCACACACTTTTACCAGTTTCTCATCCACCCACACACTTTCAGCCAGTTTCTCATCCACCCACACACTTTTACCAGTTTCTCATCCACCCACACACTTTTACCAGTTTCTCATCCACCCACACACTTTTAGCCAGTTTCTCATCCACCCACACACTTTTAGCCAGTTTCTCGGCCACCCATACACTTTTAGCCAGTTTCTCGTCCACCCACACACTTTTAGCCAGTTTCTCGTCCACCCACACACTTTTAGCCAGTTTCTCGACCACACACACACATTTCAGCCAGTTTCTCATCCACCTACACACTTTTAGCCATTTCTCATCCTACCGATTTTCAACAAGTTTCTCATCCACCCATACATTTTCAGCCAGTTTCTCGTCCACCCACACACTTTTAGCCAGTTTCTCATCCACCCACACACTTTCAGCAATTTTCATCCACCCACATACTTTTAGCCAGTTTCTCATCCACCACAACACTTTTAGCTAGTTTTTCATCCACCCACACACTTTTAGCCAGTTTTTCATCCACCCACACACTTTTAGCCAGTTTTTCATCCACCCACACACTTTTAGCCAGTTTTTCATCCACCCACACACTTTTAGCAATTTTCTAATCCACCCACACACTTCCAGCCAGTTTCTCATCCACCCACACACTTTTAGCAATTTTCTCATCCACCCACACACTTTTAGCCGGTTTCTCATCCACCCACACACTTTTAGCAACTTTCTCATCCACCCACACACTTTTAGCCGGTTTCTCATCCACCCACACACTTTCAGCCAGTTTCTCATCCACCCACACACTTTTAGCCAGTTTCTCATCCACCCACACACTTTTAGCAATTTTCTCATCCACCCACACACTTTCAGCCAGTTTCTCATCCACCCACACACTTTTACCAGTTTCTCATCCACCCACACACTTTTAGCCAGTTTCTCATCCACCCACACACTTTTAGCCAGTTTCTCGTCCACCCACACACTTTTACCAGTTTCTCATCCACCCACACACTTTCAGCCAGTTTCTCGTCCACCCACACACTTTTAGCCAGTTTCTCATCCACCCACACACTTTCAGCCAGTTTCTCATCCACCCAAACACTTTTACCAGTTTCTCATCCACCCACACACTTTTACCAGTTTCCATCCACCCACACACTTTTAGCCAGTTTCTCATCCACCCAACACTTTTACCAGTTTCTCATCCACCCACACACTTTTACCAGTTTCTCATCCACCCACACACTTTTACCAGTTTCTCATCCACCCACACACTTTTAGCCGTTTCTCATCCACCCACACACTTTTAGCCAGTTTCTCATCCACCCATACACTTTCAGCCAGATTCTCATCCACCCACACACTTTCAGCCAGATTCTCATCCACCCACACACTTTCAGCAGATTCTCATCCACCCACACACTTTTAGCCAGTTTCTCATCCACCCACACACTTTCAGCCAGTTTCTCATCCACCCACACACATTTAGCCAGTTTCTCATCCACCCACACACTTTTACCAGTTTCTCATCCACCCATACACTTTCAGCTAATTTCTCATCCACCTATACACTTTCAGCCAGTTTCTCATCCACCCGCACACTTTCATTTCAGGCAATTTCAATTTCTCAACTACCTACATCACTTCCTTTCAGACAATTTCTCATCCACCCACCCGCTTTTCAGACAATATCTCATCCATCCACCCACTTTTCAGACACACACTTTCGTTCCAGACAATTTCAATTTCTCATCCCACCCACACACTTTCATTTCAGACAATTTCTCATCCACCCACCCACTTTTCAGACAATTTCTCATCCACCCACCCACTTTTCAGACAGTTTCTCATCCACCCACCCACTTTTCAGACAGTTTCTCATCCACCCACCCACTTTTCAGACAGTTTCTCATCCACCCACCCACTTTTCAGACAATTTCTCATCCATCCACCCACTTTTCAGACAATTTCTCATCCACCCACCCACTTTTCAGACAGTTTCTCATCCACCCACCCACTTTTCAGACAGTTTCTCATCCACCCACTCACTTTTCAGACAATTTCTCATCCACCCACCCACTTTTCAGACAGTTTCTCATCCACCCACCCACTTTTCAGACAATTTCTCATCCACCCACCCACTTTTCAGACAGTTTCTCATCCACCCACCCACTTTTCAGACAATTTCTCATCCACCCACCCACTACAATTTCTCATCCACCAACCCACTTTTCAGACAGTTTCTCATCCACCCACCCACTTTTCAGACAATTTCTCATCCACCCACCCACTACAATTTCTCATCCACCCACCCACTTTTCAGACAATTTCTCATCCACCCACCCACTTTCAGACAATTTCTCATCCACCCACCCACACAGCTTCCAGTCGATTCCTCATCCACTCACTCTCTTCCGGGCGAGTTGTTCATCATCCACCCACACTCACGCACTTTCAGCCGATCTTCTCTCCGCACGCACCAAACAAGGTTTCCTTCATGCACAGGATGGAGCGGCAAAGTGTTTCCAGTATCCCTGACATGGGTGTCAAATGGGCTGTCACAGTCAGAAAATGCCCCCCCCCCCCCCCCCCCCCCACTTCCTTCAGCTAGCAGCCACCCACACCTTCCTCTCGGCAGACAGGTCTATGGCTTATCATCTGCAGGAAGGCTGGGGGGGGCTTACGAAGGTGGGTGGAGTAAGGGGGGGGGGGGGGGGGGGGGTCTGCGGAACCTGAGCGAGCGAAGCCTGACCCACTTCACTTTAGGGTACTGATGGGTACCAACCGTATTGATTTTCTATTTTGTTTGAAAACCCATGATCAGGATGGAGAGGGAAAGAAACGAGATAGAGAGAGAGAGAGAGAGAGAGAGAGAGAGAGAGAGAGAGAGAGAGAGAGAGAGAGAGAGAGAGAGGGGGGGGCGTGGGAAGAGAGAGAGAGAAAAAGAGAGACAAAGACAGAGATTGGGAGAGACAGATAAACCAGACAAGACAGAAAGGGGGAGAGAGAGAGAGCGAGAGAGAGAGAGAAACAAATAATCATATCAGAAGAATGAATGATAATGAAGTTTTTAAAAAAAGACAGCGAGAGACAGAGGCAAGAAACAGACTGAGACACAAGAGATGAAAAACTGACAGAGACAGACAGACAGACAACGAGAAAGAGACAGACAGACAGAGAAAAAGAGACAGAAACCCTGGCCAAACAGCTAACACCAAAGAGCGACGCATCAAGAGCTACTGCTGTGAGACATGACCAGAAACTGTCAAACAAGACAGCACCACCCATGAGGATGAAAAGAAGATCAAGAGAAGTCATATCCTAGCACAGATAAGATTCAAAATCTCTTACATTCCCTGGCACAGGATGAAACAAAACTAAAATAAACAAATAAACGATATACGCCTAAAACAAAAAAAGACCAATTCCATCACACAAAAAAAGAGAAAAAAAAGGAAACTGTAGATTTTCATGGTTGGAAGACAGTCATCATTTTTTATCCACTTACAGGCCAAGACCATTACTGGAGATGCTAACCCCCTTCATCATTTCAGAGTTCAGTACAGAAAAGTTGTCAGTACAAATTAAATGCCTGTCATGTCAGTACAATCGCTGTTAATTTGCCAAATGTCTGAAGCAAAGTAAAACGCAAAGTTTCAAACTGAGCAAGTTTCCCTTTGGGATGGTCAGCCTGAATAAATGGACGAGAGATTAAAAAAAAATATATATTAGCAGCCAACTTCCGAGCATCTCCAGTTCTCAATGGTTACGATCACAAGAACATCGCTGACTGGCGGGCAGGCAGCTGAGCGCTATTCTATAGCTATGGCAATGGTTAATTGCACATTACAACTCTACTAGCTTCAAGGACATTCTCAGAATTTCTTCACTGACAATAAATTGAGTGACCATACATAGCTATTATATTCAATCAAGCGTTAAAATGTTTGTTTTTTTCAAAAACATATAGACTGGCACCTCTCCGTAACCACCATCACAACCACAACAACATCTACCAGCAAAGGATGAACAAGTCCAAAAGACAGCTGACAAATTCCTACCTCCCCCCCCCCCCCCCCCCCCCCCTCCCATCTCTCAATGGACAGAACTGGCTTATTTGAGCCCCATTCCAGGCCTGAAGGACCTTTTTATCAGAGGACAGGACACGAACTTATCCCAGCAGAACACTGACCGACACACAACAGCCTCCTCCCCTCCATGGGACAACTAGATCCAAACAGGACAAAAACGGGGCCAAAAGGGACAGCATGCACCAGAACAGGACAAGTAGGTCAAAAGGGAAAACATCCATCAGCATGGGACAAAGGTCAAAAGGAAAGAGTGTACCAGCATAGGACAATGGCCAAAAGGACAGGGCTTTATGGTCATCTGCACAAAATCGCTGCGTTCATTCACCAACAACTTCCACAACATTAAAGCATGGCAAAAAACCAAATCTACCGTACACATCAAATCGTCCAAAACAAACATGTCAAGAGCTGTTGTTGTACAGTAAGGAAACAGAAATGAGAGAAGAATGAAAAAAAAAACAAAAAAAAAACAAAAAGAACCTCACACATGTGATTTTAGCATTTGTTATCAAGATACAAAAACACATGTTTCTAATCATGTTATTTATAGCTTAGTAAAACCACACAGGCCATATCAAGGCTGAATCCAAAATATACCCAGACAGATAAACAAATTAAAATCCGCGGATGAAACTGATTACCAGGCATCAGAAATGCATTTACAAGAAGAGAAAAACAACACACTGAAGTCTACGCCAATGCAATTATGCTTGTGATGTCTGCCCCCTCTCCCACGCTGCTCTACATTCTCTCATTTCAGGTGAGGAACACGTGTGCGTAAAAAGGCAAGAAAAGAGAAGAAAGAAAAAAAGAGGAAGAAGAAAAACACTTCAATTCATGTTATTTATAGCCAAGACAACTGCAGGGGGAAGGAGCGGGGGGCATACCAAGCTAAAAACCAAACAAATCTCAACATTCATAACGTTTAGCGTTCTTGAAGAGTGCTAACGCTACACTACAAGCCACACAGTGAAACCTCTCGATACAGACTCCCTGAACGCCCCCCCTTCCTTCAAAGATCTGTTTCGTTTGTTTGTTTAACTGGAATATTTTGTCTTTGTCTTCAAAATACTATGTTACCTCCCAATAGAGATGCCCCACCCATTACCAGAGATCTTTATTTTTGGTTCAGAATTTCTGGATGTCGTTATCGTAAGGTTCCACTGTATTATCTAACCTGGACACAGTCGAGCTTACCTGCATGTTGTAGGGTGAGGCCAGACAAATCTGCCCACAGAAGACCAAACAACAGCATGAGACGATCAAAGCACTAGGGAAATCGAGAGAGAAAGATACACTGAGAGAGAGAGAGAGAGAGAGAGAGAGAGAGAGAGAGAGAGAGAGAGAGAGAGAGAGAGAGAAAAAGACAGAGAGACAGACAGACAATAAGACAGACAGGGCGACAGAGAGAGCGGCAGAGAGAGAGAGAGAGAGAGAGATTGAGAGAGACAGACAGACTGACAGACAATAAGACAGACAGAGCGACAGACAGAGAGAGGGAATGGACTGGAGTGTGGTGGTGTGCACTGGGGAATTGTGGAGAAAGCAACAAGACAGAGCAAGCAACAACAGACGGAGAAACAACGAAAGCACTACATCAACGTCAATGAAGAAAAAAAAAAGAAAGAAAAATCTACCTTTACACCTGAGCTGTAAAAAAAAAAAAATGTTTGGAAAGGAGAGAACCTTGCATATCTGTACCTTCCCCCCAAAAACCACACACCACATGAATAGACCATAATACATGTATGCCCCCCCCCCTCCCCCCACCTCTTTATATAAGCAGTACACAGCACAACCTAAGCAAACCCCCTCCTCCTCGATCACAATAAACCACAAATAAACACATGTATTCTCACCCTTCCTCCACACACACACAGACACATACACAAACTATGTCACATGCCCCCACCCCCCACCCCCCAAATATATAGTACAACACAACAATAAATCATACGACACACATGAACTTTCACCCCATCTCTACACATGCTATCACACAATAAACCACAAAAAAGACACACCTGTACCTTCAATCCTCTCTCTAACATCTCCCCCCTCCCTACACACACACACACACACACACACACACACACACACACACACACACACACACACACACACACGCAGAGAAACCATGACTGACCACCCACATGCCACTCTCGTCCACCCAACTCCACCTTCTCCATCTACACATTCACATTCACACTCTTACACACACACACACATATACACACACACACACACACATCCATCCATCCAAAACCACATCCACTTACACCCATTCATACACGCCCTCACTCGTTCCCCATCAAGACACATCCATCCACACACACACACACACACCCTCACACCCACCAACACTAACCTACCCACCCACACCCACACCCAGACATAGGAATAAAAGCAAAGCATCAGCAGCATGACCAGAGAGCCACACCGCCACACCCACCAATGCCAGGGGACACCACCCTCTCGTAGTGATAGGGGTTGACGCACACGCTGTCGGCTTTGAGGTCGAAGGCATACTGGCAGTACTTGACGTGCTTCAGCTCGTTCTTGTGCAGGTCCGGCCAGCGCCAGATGCGCGAATAAATTACGTGTGGGAACCCTTTGCGACCCGCCACCTAGGGGTAAAAACCAACGGTGCGACTCATGAGGACAAACGGTACATCAAGTCCTACAGACGATTTGGTGTCAAGTTCAGACAACCCACCAACACAGATTCATCTGTTTTGTGTGCGTGGCCTTTTTAAAAAAATTTTTATTCATTTATTTTTTTAAATTCTGAATACTTCAACTTTATCACCTATCCATCACAAGTCTACTTGCAATCTCTTCAATCTTTGAGAGAAAGTTCTAATGGCTGCTAAGGATGTTCTGAGGTTATTGTAAACTAATCCTCAAGTCTCGATTTCTTGACATATACTGAGAGGCAATGAAAACGCAATCCCCATTTCGTCCCCGAAAAAATGTCACCTCAGCCAAAATAATGTGAATTATGCACGAGGCCATGCAACCTAGCACGCGTATGTTGTATTGCGACGATCTGTATTGACAGGCCACAGTTGGGTTCATGACGTCATAGTAAACCACTCCAACACATCTTTTACTGATAACTGCAAAACACGTGCAACACAGGCATACTGTGATTGCATGCAAACAGCCCATGACTGTCCCCTATAAAAACACACATTGGCGTTTTACTGACACTCGTACGCACCATGCCGCGGTTAACTACAGACCAGAGAAATCAAGCCATTGGCATGCTTAGGGCAGGCACTGCTCACATCAGGGCCGCACAACACTTCAATGTACACCCATCAACATAACCCGTCTGCGACTCGGCACCAAAACACTGGAAGTGTAAACGACCGTCCACGCCCAGGCGTCCAACGTGTGACGACGGCACGACAGGACCGCTACATTGTCACGCAGCACCTCCGGAATCGTTTCCAGCCAGCTGCACAAACAGCCCGCAACACTATTGGGACTAGAGAAAGACCAATCAGCAGCCGTACCGTGCGTCGGCGTCTGGCAGCAGCAGGGCTACGGGCACGTCGACCATACCAAGGTCAGATCTTAACCCATCGCCATCGACTAGCACGCCAGCGATGGGCTGCCGCAGGTGGCTTTCTGGGAACAGGGTTTGGGGGAATGTTTTTTTTTCGGATGAATCCCGTTCAATGTCTCTTTCCCCGGATGGCCGTGATCGTGTGTATCGACGTCAGGTGAACGTTTTGCGCAACCCTGTGTCATTGAGCGAGATCGTTATGGTGGGTGGAGGGGTAATGGTCTGGGGTGCCATAAATACTCAATTTCGATCGAAGCTTGTCTTTGTGCCAGGCAACTTGACGGCAAGGCGTTATATTGACACTGTTCTTGAGCCAGTTCTTTCTCTCTGGAGACAGCATGGTGGCAACAGACTAGTGTTTCAGCAGGACAATGCTCGACCCCACACAGCCGTTCTCACACGAAATTTCCTTCGGGACAGCAATGTGGATGTCATGCAGTGGCCCTCCGTGTCCCCAGACATGAATCCCATTGAACATTTGTGGGACGAACTTGGACGACGTGTGTGCAAGGTCAGCAGAATCCCCCAACTACCGTTGCTGAGCTCACCCAAGCATTGCAGCATCACTGGAACGTGATACCGATCCGTATCATCCGTCGTTTGTGCG
This sequence comes from Conus ventricosus, assembly GCA_018398815.1. Lineage (NCBI taxonomy): Eukaryota > Metazoa > Mollusca > Gastropoda > Neogastropoda > Conidae > Conus > Conus ventricosus. The sequence goes on from CM031624.1 coordinate 22,283,704, forward strand.
CTTCAATGCCCCGACGTTTTGCAAGCTTGTGTTCGTGCTCAAGGGGACAACACCAGATATTGACAGTGAATTTCCTTCTGTCGCGCCTAAATGGGCTTCACTTCAGGCGAATGTGCACCTGTTATAGGCAAACTAATGTACAGTGGTACGCACTTTTGTCACACGTATTGCTTTGATGTGTTTGTTTCATTTCAATAAAATTGTCAGTGACAATGGAATTGTTTTCTTTGCCTCTCAGTATAGTTTCAAAGTGTCAAGACGGCCTGCAGATGACAAACCACAAAACCAAATGGCTGAAACACGGAGTTGCTGAATGAAAACAACAAAACATTAAAAGTAACAAGCCTCGACCTGTTGGTCTTCTTCAGCTTGTGCGATGACGACAAACAAGCAACGGAAGTAAACATCCAGTGGGGAAAAGTAAAATTCTCAGAATTCATGAACAATTCTCAGTAGCATGAAAATGATTCATGGGGATGGGTTTGGTGGGAGGAGAGAGAGAGAGAGAGAGAGAGAGAAGAGAGAGAGAGAGGGGGGGGGGGGGAAGGCAGATGGGATGAAAAAGATACATTGAAATAAAAATATTAAATATTCACTGACAGCACTGTGAATCACCAAGTTCCCTATTTTGACCAGAACCATTTGCTTATGCCTGCTCAGGAGTCAACATTTGTTTCCCGGATGAGATCTGGTCAGTGAGGCCAGTGTCCAGCAGTGGTGTCAGCCTTCCCACCAGACTTAACGTAGAACAGCACTTCAAATTTGTTGGTATGTCCAACGCCGCGGGTGGACATCACAATCCAACGAACTTGCAAGGGGGGGAAGTGAATGCATAAAACGGGAATGGGCGAGAACAATACAAAGGAATAAGTTGCTACAACTGAAAAAGTGAGCCTCAGATGATCAAAATAAAAGAACATGTTCAGGCCAATGCTTGAAGATCCTAAACAAATGAAAGGGAAATTACTGAGGTAAGGTGAGATAATGTTGCTTACAGTCCGCCGACTGCAAAGGGTCACCACATTAAAGTCAATTCACAAGTCCAAAAAACAAAAAACCCCATCTCATTTGCACAACCATTTAAAATACATCTAAAAACAACAACACACACATCAGAATTTCGTTAAAAATCTCTCTTCTGTAAAATATTAGATCTGATGAAAAATGTTAATCTCTTGCACTCAGATGATCAAAGATCACATCAGGTGGGACATCTCTGAACAGGGTTCCATGGAGTCTGAGAATGTTTATGTCTCACATCATGCAAGTCCCAACACTCCCAAAGAATATCTTTCACTGTGAGTGGTACATGACATGGAATGCACCACGGAGCTACTTCACCTTTAAAAAGATAAGAATGGGTGTAAAAGGAGTGGCCTGTATGCAAACGGCATGAGACTGTTTCTTCTTTACGGCCACCTCGGGAACATGATAAAAACTCTTTTAGGTTTGAAAGATTTGAGCAGTTTGTTATCCATCTGCGAGCTCTATTCTCTTGCCAGAGTTCTTCGACGTAACCCTAACCCTTGGCTTTCAGATCAGCATGAGGGATAGACTATCTGCTCAACTCTTTCCTTGTGGCATTCTTGGCAAGCTGATCAACCAACCCGTTGACTTAACAGACAACACATCAAAAGGTAAGGGTCAGTAAGTTTCAAAGTATGATAACGGCAGGCGGAGGTCTTGACACTGTTTCAAAGTATACTGACGGCCTGTGGAGGTCAAAGCACGAAAACAAACGCTGAACTGTGAGCCATCAGATGAAGACAACAAACGTTAAAACTAAGCCTTGACCTTTCAGTCTTCTTCACGCTGGACAACGACAACAAACAACAAAAGTAAACATACTGTAGGGGGAAAGAAAAAAAGCAAGTGTGCATGAACAATTCTCAGTGACTATGAAAATTTTTGGGGTGATGAGTTGTGGGAGGGGAGAGGGAGATGAGATGAAATGCTTAATAAGATCTCTCACTTCGACGCATTAGGACCACATCATGGAGGGGAGGGAAATGGCAGATGGAAAGAAAAAAGATGACGCTGCAATAAAGATGCTGAATCCTTCGCGGACAGCATTACGAACTACCCAGTTCTGTATTTTGAGCAGAACCATCTGCTTCTGTCTTTTCCATCCCACACCATGAATATTAAAATTACAGTATCTTGAAATCATAACATCTTGCATATCACTTGGCAATAACCATGTGATTTTTTCTTTCTTTTTTTTTTCCATTTTATACTTCTCAGCAAAAGTATTTTTTAGAAATAACAAGAGTTCAAGCGAAGCATCCCTTCCATTCAAATAGACAGGCCCAAACTGGCCTGGCATGAAGGGCTGCCCAGGCTGTACAGTCACAAGGACTAAAAGGGTTAAGCCTCTGTGAACACCTGTGTGTTTTTAGTCTGTACTCAATACGTTCTTTATAGCTTTTAAGTATGTAGAGCACTTTAAACCACACTGGAGAATAACAATCTTCGCCATTAACATGCTTTTATGCCAAACAGGATGTTTCAGGTTGCGTGGCATGTGCATTTTGCTGGCCAGGCTATGGCATCGCTCATTCCACCCCAAGCTCTGGATATCCTGACCTCTGCTTTGAGAGCGTTATATGCTCTTTATTCGGTTTAACCTTTTAACTATCAATCTACCTTAAAATTCACCCATGTGCTGTGCTAATCCGATCTACCTTGTTTTTCCCACTACAGGTGTGTCTACATCTGGTTACAGCATGGGCCACTTGGGCAGCTCTGAGTGTTTGCTGGAGTGGCTTTCATAACGAAACCGTTTGGATTCTCCCCTAAAAAAAAATTTAACCCAAAATATTTTTCACCTCGTTTTTGAGTGTGACTGTAAGTGAGAGTGATAGATGATTGTCCTTTCAACACGAATGCGGGCAGTGTAGAGGCCCCTAGTGCTGCTGAGTTGAAAATGACAGTTATGGGTGCCTTAGATTCTGGTCTGACACGTATTATATTGTAAATCCCCCCCCCCCCCCCCCCCCCCCCAAAATCCCATAAAAACATGAAGTACCTTGTAGTCTGAATACTAGTATACATTTCTAACAAGTACAGGCACATGAATGCCTCTACTTCTCCAGTGGCCGATATGTCTCGAGTAAACACACATAAATGAAAAGGAAACTACATCCGTGTCTCCTCCTCCCCACCCCCTTCCTTTACCCTACTCTCCACACACACACACACATTAACCCATCAACGCCACTGCCTCTCTTCCCACCTGGACACACACAGCCTCACCACCAAACTCTCACCTGCAGGCGGCCATCCAGGGTGCGCTGGATGGTGACGCACTTGGAGGGGTGGGCGCCGTTGGTGGTGATGGCGGTGATCAGGCTGTCCAGCTCGTCGCGCTTCTCCTTCAGCTTCTTGACCAGGCTCTCGATGGCCCGCTTGGAGAAGCTCTCGCTCTCCCCGCCCTGGCGGTGGCACATCAGGCTGTGCACGATGCTCAGGCAGGCATCGGCCGAAGTGGGCGCCTGGGCTGTCATGGGGAAGCCTTCAAACGGCGCGGCACCGCTGAGGGAGGCCGTGGTGACGGAGGGGGGTGGGGGCCCGGCGACCTGCCTGCTGTGGTGACCTGTTGTGTCTGGGAGGAGGGGGTGGTAAGGGGGAAGGGGGGAGGTGGTCTGAAGATGACGGCCCGCGTGGGAGGGGCTGCGGCCGGCCAGGTGTGTGTGCCAAGAATGGGGCAGCGCTGTTGAGACTCGAACCCTGCACATCGCAAAGGACATCGACGAAACTTTTTTTTAGAACTGAAAAAATCAGAAAAACACAAAACAAGCAAGAGCATGAGACGCCTGTCTAAAGAAGCATGCGAAGGAGGTTTTGGAGAAGAGGCAGTTAGGGCCACAAGTCCAGACACCGTCCTGTTGCTTTCCAACCTGCAACCCCTTTCCAACTGAAACAATGAAGGAAAACAACGAACAAACCAAAGGCAACTACAATGTCACTGACAGGGACGTGGACAAAGGTTTCACGAAAACAAACCCCAGACTGTCCTTTTCCAATCATCTGATCTGTCCGTAGAAAACATCATCCAGCCGAGTCTAATCAAGCGTGTAATAATAACATTCTTTAGCACTCTCTTCAATCAAACCTCATTTGTGTGCTTTAAAATCACCACAATGGCTCATGTTCCTTTCAACTGACAAACTACACATAGCAAGATAAGTCATAGCAGCAAAATCAAAGGAAGGTAACTTACTGACAAAACAACACAAACAAAACAAAAAACAAAAACCACAACTAAAAAAAAAAAGCCCAGGATTAGATCAAAAACATATGAACTGCTGTCCCTTTATACTTTTACGAGGTCAGTGTCAAATTCAATGCAAAGAAGCTTTTTAAAGAACTGTTTATTTGGCATTTGAGAAAAAAGTGTATTTACCCATTTCAATGTCTTTGTGACATCCTTTGGTCATTAAGCTATATTGAAAACAGTCATCAAATTATATGTATATAAAAAAACCCATAATCCTGTCAGGTTAGTATGCCCCTGTTGGTTACATTTGCGACATTTTTGGATGGTTGGCTGGGAAGAACCAGTTCCCCCCCCCCCCCCCCATTCCCCCCCTCCCCATTTTCATACCGCCGTCATTCTCGCTTCTCTCACAGGCCACCGATTGGCTGCCTGTGCCATGGTTCGAGTCCTCGCAAAAGGTCAAATCTGGACGGGTCAATAAAAGACTTACACCACTGGAACGTAAGGATTTCGATTTTTCTAAAAGGATGTGGCCCCAGAAGGAATCATTAGCTTTCGGCATGGATCTGAACCAAACAGCAGATCCAGGGTCAGTCGGACCTCAGCACTGCTCTCATGAGCATCGACCTCTTTTTTTTTTTTTTTTAAATCATTATCGTTACGAAATCATCCTCATTACCTTTACATTTTTAAAATCAATATTCAATGTTGTGATGATTGTCACCATTACAAATGTTATAAAAACGCCTTTCCCTCGAGCGTTTAAATTTTTTGTATTCTTTGGTATCTTGGAGAGAAAAGACATACTGAGCGTAGAACATACGCACATGCACACAAGTTTACACGCACACACACATACACACACCACTTACACACATACACACACACACACACACACACACACACTCACGGAGCCCCCTCTGCCAGCAGAACCCACCACAACAGCCAACAAACTCAAGACCTGCTACTGCTGAAGGCTGTGGATGGTGGGTGGAAAGAAAAGAGAGTGGGGGGGGGGGGGGGGGGGACAGACAGAGTGAGAGAGGGAGAGAGAGACAGAGTTGTGGTAGTTGGTGAGAAGGGAAGGGGGAGGGGGGGGGGCATGGAACCAATCTAGGCACCAATACCTAACATTCCTTCCAGTTGACAGGTTTTAATTTCACACATGATGTGTACACACACACACACACACACACACGCATGCACGCACACACGATGCGTGCACACACACACACACTCACAAACACATACCATACCCACAAACCCACACCGATATATGCTGACACAATGAATATGTCTAAATTCCATATACATCACCCACATCAACACATTCACACACAAACCAACACACTGACACAAATGTGCGTTCACACACACTTGTGTGCGTGTGCAAGAGTGCGCGCGCGCACACACACACACACATTCCCAACAGTCTGAAATCTAATTCGCTTCCCTCAGAATCTCTCTCTCTCTCTCTCTCCCCCCCTCGCCGCCCCCCCCCCCCCCAATCCCCACCCCCCCCCCCCTCCCCCTCCTCCCAGCACCTCAGCCCCTTCTTCCTCATTCCACGAGCCCATCCCTTTCTCTGAGGGTAAAAAGAAAAAAAAAAATTGATCAATCTGGTAAATCTCCATGGAGAAGTGGGAAAAAGGTACCAAACAAGGACTATATTGATCGCCCACCAAGTCTTGGTACTACTTTGGTAAGGGGTGGGGGAGAAGAGAAATGGAAGGGAAGGAGGGGAAGGAGGGAGAGGTACAGGGGAGAGAAAGTGGGGGAGGGACTCAAGTCCTAGATTGGCAAAGGCATGTGAGGAGCCCCTTTACCCTGTGGAAAATGGTTTCAGCAGGGAAGAGAGAGACAGAGAGAGAGAGAGAGACAGAGAGAGAGAGAGAGACAGAAGAGAGAGAGAGAGAGAGAGAGAGAGACAGAGGAGAGAGAGACAGAGAGAGAGAGAGAGAGAGAGAGAGACAGAGAGAGAGAGAAACAAGTCTTAAAGAGGGGACCTTGTGTGTGTGTGTGTGTGTGTGTGTGTGTGTGAGAGAGAGGAGAGAGAGAGAGAGAGAGAGAGAGAGAGAGAGAGAGAGAGAGAGAGAGAGAGAGAGAGAGAGAGTGTGTGTGTGTTTGTGTCTGTGTGTCTCTGTGTGTATGTCACTTTTTGTCAGTGTATCTGTGTGTGTGCGTGCGTGCGTGCGTGCATGTTTGTGTTCGCGAGAGTGTATGTGTGTGTGTGTGGGCTGAGAGCGAGTCCAGGGATCTAGGAAGATAAGATAATGTTGCTTATAGCCCAGCCGACCGCGAAGGGCCACATCAGGGCTGTGATCTAGGAAGATAAGATAATGTTGCTTATAGCCCAGCCGACCGCGAAGGGCCACATCAGGGCTGTGATCTAGGAAGAGAAAGGAGGAAAGAAAAGACAGACAGAAAACGGAGGAGGAAAGAAAAAGAGTGAAAGAGAAAGAGGGACAAATGAGACTTCAGGAAAGTACAGAGAGAGAGAGAGACGGAGAAGTGGGAACGAGTGAATGTTGTAGAAGGTGGAAACAGAAGACACAGCGACAGACAGGCAGCAGACAGGCCAGGCAGGCAGATGGAGCAATTAGAGCACTTCTTCATAATATACAGTTTCTGTTTTGTTGCGCCAGACGCCGATAGTATCAAACCAAGCACTCCAAGCCTAGGGTCCCACAAAGTTCACGACCCACTGACATGATCCTTTATGAGCAACACTCACACCGGCAGTCTGGCTCACCTCACGCTCACACCTGCAAATTCGACCACCTAGCATATTTTCCTCCTTTTTTTTCAGATGGTAAGTGCCCACAGTAATAACTCTCATAAAATTCTAAAGACAATATAACACAGTAGCTTCATGAAAGTTTGTATTCAGGGCAGTGTGAAGAAGTTTACCCAAAAAGGTTTTGTCCTGACTACATCAGCAGCAAGACCAATCAAGCCTGCAGTCATTCCCAGGCGCCTGTGTACTCACGCCTGTTCCAAAAGATCTGTAGACGAGGGAAACCCATCCCCCATCTTCTGGAAGACCTTGATCTTGTTCCGGCCTCCAAGAAGCCTTCCCTCCAAAGAACTGAATTACTACGACCTTGGCCCTGACTTCGGTACCAATTAAATGTGGCTGAAAAGATAATCCAACTGCAGGCCTGCTGCAAGCCGAAACTGGTGTCCACGCAAGACCCTCTACAGTTCGCCCTATTCAAAGAACAAGACACCGAGGACGCCAATTTAACACTGTGCATCACTTTACAGTCACCTGGAGAAACTGAAGTCATACGTACCCTCTTGATCTCGACTTCAGCAGCGCATTCAACACCATCCAGCCCCATCTCATGGTTAGAAGCTCCTGAACATGTCAGTCAACCTGTCCTTGATCCGCAGTGGATCTTAGTTTCTGACGGGAAGACCTCACGAGTACTGGTGGCAAAGGAACCTCCCAACACAAAGACAACCAAACACAGGAGCCCCACAGGGTGCGTCTTATTCGCCATTCCATGTTACACGTCTCTCACATACCGCAGCCTGTCGGTCAGCAGAGAGAAGTCGACCCTGCTGAGTAAATTTGCAGATGACACCTCCCTGACCGACTCATCCAGGAGATGATCGCCCAATATGGGGGGGACAGGCTGCCCCAGCAACTGTTGATTGGTGTGATACAACTTCTGAGCCTGAAATGGCCCTAACGAAAGAGTAGGTCATGGAATTTCCGAGGAACCGCTGTGACATCCAAACTTCTAACATCAAAGGCCAGCCCGTAGGAGACCTGCCAGGACTACAAATACTTAGGGGACGATCATCCGACATCAGCAGGACTGGACTGGCCAACGTTGATGCCTGACTGCAAGAAGGCCAACCAGCGCCTGTATTTTCCTGTTCGAGGAAGCTGAGAATCCTTCCAAGTCATCCAGGAGATACTGTCCCCTCTTCTAACCCGGCGGTTGTCCAGAGTGTCATGCTGTACACCACATCTGCTTCTTTCAGCAGCGCCAAGACAGCGGACAACCAACAGGCAGGAGAAAGATAGCACGACAGCAGCAGCAGTGTGAAGGCGAACCTAGCAACACCAACCCACCATCTTTGAAGCAGCTGCCATCAAAAAGCGATGGCTATCATGACAGACACCCTCCCACCCACTCACCCTGCGGTGCAGTCTTGTCAGTCCAACAGAGATTGGCGCTCCGCGCCTGCGTGTCCAAAGGAAGGCCAGTACCACTCGTATGCGGAAAGTCATTTTCAGCCAACTGCTGTCCAGCTGTACAACGCAGCAACAGGACGAGAAGTGAAATCGACTGCCTGCATGCAGAGTGCCAGCATATAAGCGTTCATGAGTAAACTAAGTGATGTGTGCGCAGCCACGCACACGCACAGCAGACGCGCACAGTGTGATTGTGTGTGAGTGTGTGTGTGTTGTGTGTGTGTGTGTGTGGTGGTGTGTGTGTGTGTGTGTGTGTGGTGTGAGTGAGTGTGGACCAGGAAGCCCCAACGAAAGAGAAGCCAACGGAACGAGTTGGAAAATGTTTGGGGGTAGAAGGGGGAAGTGGGAAATGCAATGGTGTGGTTTACCATGAGTAACTTAAGAAAAAATGCCTCGTGCTATGAATTGACTGCTTTGTTTTATGCCAGCCCTGACTTTTTAACGGCCTTTTGATGATTATTATAATTGTGTGTTGTGTGTGTGTGTGTGTGTGTGTGTGAGTGCGTGTGAGTGCCGTGGCGTGTGCGGGTGTGCGTGTGTGTATGTATGTGGTGTGTAATGCGTGCGTATGTCGTGAGTGGCCGTGTGTGTGTGCTAGAGATGGTGGGGAGAGGTTTTGAGGGGGGGGGGGGGGTGGGGGGGGGGTGGGGGGGGGGGGGGGGGGGGGGGGGGGGGGGGGGGGGGGGGGTGGGGGGGGGGGGGTGGGGGGGGGGGGGGGGGGGGGGGGGGGGTGGCGGGGGGGGGGGGGGGGGTGGTGGGGGTGGGGTGGGGGGGGGGGGGGGGGGGGGGGGGAGTGTATAAATAAGGTAAGCGTGTGTTTCGGGTCCTTAAATGGTTATCGTTTTAGATTTTGTCCATGTTTCGATCACCCGTCCTCTGTCACGGCGTCTTCTGTCTCGCCTTCCCCCTCTCTCTCTCTCCTTCCCCTACCACACCCTCCTCTGTCTGTCTGTGCACTCTCTCTGCTCTCTCCTCTCTGTTTCTGTCTCTCCCAGCTGACGATCTGTCGCTCTACTGAGTCCTCTCTCTTTCTCACCTTCACTATTCTGTCCTCTAACTCACAGCTCTCTTCTTCCCCGTTTGGTTTTTCTTCAGTCTGTCCCACTCTTTTCTGTTATCAGCTTTACTTTTCCTCCACCTCAGTTTCCCAGTCATTCATATATTGTAGTCCATTTTCCCCCTATGTACATATTCTTATGACAGCAAGATTAAGAGAGTGGTTGAGCAGGTTGGGAGAGGGGGGGGGGAGGTTGGAGGAGTGAGAGGATAGATAGGTATGAAACTGTTTGCTAAAGCCCAGCCGACCCCAGAGGGCCACATCAGGGCAGTCACCACGTAAAATCAACTCACCAGCATTTACAAAAAAAACAAAAAAAAAACAACCAAACTTTCACACATCTCGTTAAATGACATCGTCTACAAACGAACCAGAAACTTTGTTAAAGTCCTTCTTCCCAAAATCCTCAAATCAGATGACTAAATGTTAAATTCTCTTCAAAAGCCCAAGAATCACGTCAGGCGGGACATCCCTGGAAAAAAACAGTAACTTCAGACTCCGCAGTAAAATGTTTGTGTCTCACATCGTGCAAGTCCCAACACTCACCGAAGAACAAGTTTCATTGTGAGTGGCGCATGACATGGCAATGCACCACGAGCTTCATCACTCTTTAAAAGGTAAGATGGGATAAAATCCGAATGCCGGTGTTCAGCGGCACAGAACCGATTCCTCTTTACGACACTGCCCCCGACGAAGATTGGAGGAAGTCTCCTTAAGTTTTGGACGATCCTGAAAAAATAAAAAAAAAAGAGTTTGTTATTCGTCTGTGAGTTCAATCCACCTGCCAGAGTCTCCACATAATCGTTAATTAGGGTTTCACACTGAGCACGGGGATAAAAGTGTTGGACAGTTTGCTCCTTTGGCGTTCTTGGCTAAACGAACAACCATTTCGATCCCGCCGATGCCAACATGGCCCGGAACCCAAGCAAGAAAATGTTGTAACCGTCCAGCCAGTCAACTGCTAAAAAGAGAGGCAACACCAAAAGTAAAAGTCCTGGATGCTGAAGTTGGGCCAGCTATGGCCTCCAAAGCAGACAGCTAATCCGACAGAACCAGAAAGTCCCCTCCCTCGCAGAATGGGAGAATTAATCATCACACAGTACTAGATTCATATTCAAGCAGAATAGACAGAAGCATCTGAATGTATATGTTCCCACCAACAATAATCTGAGAAGGAGCCCCAGGGCGTAGCTGCACAGGCCACTCATCTCCCAGACTTGGCACCGTCAGAGAAAACGGTTTGACAGGATGGAATTTGAAACAGAGAGTCAGCATACAATGCCTTGATACGCCAGAGAGCTTGGTAACTCTTTGCCAAGAAAAGCTGCAAGATCAAACGAATCTCTGTGTGAAAAAAGGTCCACGGAGTTGATTCCGGAACTTGGAAAAAATCGACACACCACCTAGGTCTACACCTGCAATTCCCGCACGAGTGAGGCTGCATACAAGACCAAACGGCGGAATACATATCGGGTAGTTTGCCAACTTACTTTGGCACGGAGGGTCAAAGACACAGTCATAGCAGGATTCGTGGTTCGTGAGAACAGTCGGATGTAATAATATCAAGACAGTTTCCGCCGCTGCGTTGGACAATGAAAGGGTCACCCCCTCTGCTTACAAGTTGTTTTCTGTACACAGGGTGGTGCGAAACGCTCCAAGACAGAGACGAAGCCCTTGATTGATGGAAGGGTCCAAGAGTTTGAGGTAAGAGGGGTCTTGCGGAGCCGTAGACAGCACAGCCGTAGTCCAGTTTGAACGAACCAGGCTCAGTCGAGGTGCAACAAAGTTTCTTATCAGCGCCCCAGTCGGTGTGTGCTACGACCGCGCAGAATATCAGTGCCAGTCCTGCAAGCAGTTTTGGGAGGGTTTTTAATATGGCTGAGAAAATTTAAGTTTTTGGTCAAAAATGACTCCCAGTAATTTGGCCTCATTAACAGCTGGAATGGGGATTTCCCTACTTGAAGTTCCCCGGATCTCTGGAAAAAACTGACGGAAAATATGGAAGTGAATACACTGGTTTTTTGTAGCAGAAAAGTGAAACCGTTTTTCTCCGCCCACCGCTGGATTTTTAAACTAACGCAAAGCTGGAGCCTGCGCTGGAACACGCGGGTACTAGGCTATCGAGTTGCGTAGACAGCGAAATCATCCACAAACAATGAGCAGTCTGAACCCTGCTGAACTGATTACCCAATGTTGGGAAGATTTTAATACTAAAGAGGGAGGAGACAGTAATGCACCCTGGGAACAGGCCCAACTTCTGCTCGAGGACATCAGATAGAGTGGAGCCAACCCGTACCTGAAACTGTCTTTGTCGTTCTGTGCCAAAAAATTTTGAATAAAAAGGCGGAAGATGACCTCGAAAACCCAGATCGGGAGAATCATGAAGTACCCCGGACTTCCAGGTGTATCGTAGGCCTTCTCCCAATCAAAGAAAATTGCACTTGCATGCTTTTTGTTCAGAAAGGCGTTCCGAAGTGGTAGATTCCAGACGAATCAAATGGTCCAACGGTAGTCCGATGTTTGCGGAAACCACACTGTTCTTTCGCCAAAAGGCCATCGGTTTTCGAGTTTCCACAATGAACCTAGCATTGACCATTATTCACATCAATTTACCGACTCAGCTGGTCAACGCTCTGGGACGGTAGTTGATGGATTAGAAAGATCTTTTCCAGGTTGTGGATGGGGAATAATGAGGGCTTTCCCCAATAGGGGTGGAAAGCAACCTGAAACGTCCACAACGGCAAACGCTGCGATGCTTAGGGAAGACCACAGAGAGAAAAGGAGTGTGGCATAGAAGACTGAAGGTAGACGCAAGATAGAAAAGGGCCAAATAAGGGAGGCAGAAAACAAGAAAAGGATAAAGGCGCGGGTGTACGCTTACGTCAGGAACCTCACCCTTAGCCTATCTGAAATGGAACCCCTACCGGGGCATCCAACCCTTACCACGATTACCTTAGGCCAAACAGCATCTGCCACCTCTCGGCCTAGAAGCAGGTATGAAAAAAAAACAGCCTACTCCAAGTATTGATGCCCCGCCAGCAGAGCTCAAAGGATCACTGGACGCCCGCAAAACCCTCCGACCACGACAAGGTCGCACAACTCCCCCGGAGGAGTTGTGGAGGATGGGGAGATGAGAGAGGAGAGAGAGAGTGATGTGGGTTTGGCACCCGGTACACACACACGTTTGGGAGTGTGTGTATGTGGGTGGTGGGTGTGTGTGGGTGTGTGAGTGTGAGTGAGTATGGGGCGTGTAAATGATTGGGGTATGGATGTGTATTGGGTATAAATGTCTTAATATTGTACATGAACATAAACACAATGGGAAAAGGTGTGATATTGTCTCAGAGGCCTTTTTTTTACGCACAGATTGATTTATAAACATTGAATTTTTGTATTTGTGTTTTAACGTGCCTGCAAAAACATTTTCCTTGTGTATATGGGGAAACAATTAACAGTCTGCAGTCTGAAAAGTCAGCAGTTATTATGTTAAACTGGTTCGCAGAATACCCAACAAGCATAAGTCCGTTACTGTGAAAGTGCGTCGTACACAGGTATATACATGTACCCACAAGTATTGAGTCAAACGAATATTCCAGGAATGTCACAGTTACAGAATTAACCCTCTAATCAGTTTTCTTTGCCTTTAATTTCGATCACCGGTGATCGACGGTTTCTTCGCCAGAATTAAGGCATATAAAACAACCATTATTGTCATCTGACGCAATATATCGCCTAAAAAAACGGAAATAGACACATACATCACAAAAATATTATCATTTTAGAAATAATGTTCAGAATGTTAAGAAAAAAAAAAGAACATCCGTCAAGCAAAATGCAAAAATCTCAACAACAAAAAACTGTTGAGAGCTAATGACGGATGTGGAGACAGGCCAGCCCAGTGAAAACAGGCTGATGAACCAAAACTACGGAGAAGATCAGCCAATGCACTGAAACCACAAAGTGAAGACGTGAAACCTCCAAAAGGAATCTGTAGGCCAGCCCTGAGAAATCTTCAAGAAGAGGTGCTGACATGCTGACTGAGTGACACCTCAAGAGGAGTTAGGCCCATACGAAGAAACCTCAAAGGAGACACGTCACGGCAACGAAACCTGACAGATAATAAACTGATGCAATGGAAGCTCAAAGTGGATATATATATTAATGCAGTGAGGTCTCAGAGAAGAGGTACACCCTATGCAGTGAAACCTCAAAAATTATGACATACCAAAGCAGTGACACCTTAAAGAGGAGACACTGGCGGGCCAACTCACTGAAAACCTCACTGAGGAGATTGGCTGACACAGAGAAACCTTAAAGAGGAGACACTGAGAGACGGGCCAACTCACTGAAAACCTCACTGAGGAGATTGGCTGACACAGAGAAACCTTAAAGAGGAGACACTGAGTGACGGGCCAACTCACTGAAAACCTCACTGAGGAGACTAGCTGACACAGAGAAACCTTAAAGAGGAGACATGAGTGACGGGGCCAACTCACTGAAAACCTCACTGAGGAGACTAGCTGACACAGAGAAACCTTAAAGAGGAGACACTGAGTGACGGGCCAACTCACTGAAAAACCTCACTGAGGAGACTAGCTGACACAGAGAAACCTTAAAGAGGAGACACTGAGTGACGGGCCAACTCACTGAAAACCTCACTGAGGAGACTAGCGACACAGGGAAACCTTAAAGAGGAGACACTGAGTGACGGGCCAACTCACTGAAAACCTCACTGAGGAGACTAGCTGACACAGAGAAACCTTAAAGAGGAGACACTGAAATTGGGGGGCCCAACTCATTTAAAAAACCCATTTGAAGGGACGGGCTGACACGGGAAAACCTTAATGAGGGACACAGAGGGGCCCAAAACTCACTAAAACCCCCATGAAGAGATTGGCCGACACGGGGAAAACCTTTAAAAGGGGGGGCCCCCAGAGGGGCCAACTCACTAAAAAACCTCACTGAAGAGACTGGCTGCTTTGGGGAAAAACCAAAGAGGAGACCAAAATGGGCCAACTCACGGTTAAACCTAAATAAAGAGATTGGCGGACACGGGGGAAAACCTTAATGAGGGGGACAGAGGGGCCAATCACAAAAAAAACTCACTGGGACTGGCTGACAGAAAAATTTTTAAGAAAATTTGTTGCTTAAACCCCTCCGACCGAAAAGGGGCCCATACCCGGGGTTTTCACCACTTTTAAAAAATAAAAATCACCGTCAAAAAATAAAAAAAAAAAAAAAACAAAAAAAACCACATTTTCATACACTCTTTAAAAATGACTCGTCTCCCAAACGCACCAGAAATTTTTCCCAAAAATCTTTCTTCCGTAAAATTTTTAAAATTCCGATGAAAATTTTTAATCTCTCTCAAAAACTAAAGGGATCACTTTTCCGGCGGGACTTTCCCAAAAACGGGGTTTTATGGACCCCGCTTTTAAAATGTTTGGGTTTTAAACATCGTGCAAGCCCCAACACTTAAAAAAAACATGTTTCTTTTGTGAGTGGGAATGAGGGGGAATACACCACGGAGCTTCTTCACTTTTTAAAAAGGGTAAGAAATGGGTAAAAATACGAAGGGCCCGGTGTGCACCCGGCACAGCCCCTTTTTTTTTCCCCACGACCACCCGACGTGATGGGGGGGAAAGTTTTTAAAGGGTTTGGAGGGAAACTAAAAGATTTTGGTTATTCTTTTTCTTTTTGTTTTCCCCAAACCTCCTGCCGGAGGTCTCTCACAAAATCGTTAAATTTTGGGTTTTTCACATTGAGCAGGGGATATAAGTGTTGGGGACATTTTCCTTTTGGGCGTTTTTGGCTAAGATAAAACCTTTTTCGTTGGGGGCCGGGTTCCCAACGGGGCCGGGAAACCCCAAAGCAAGAGTAATGTTGAAAAGTCGCCTTAAACTTGCTAAAAAGTTAAAAAAAAATTTAAAGTTCTGGATGTAAAGGTTTGGGGCCCAAAGCTATGGCCCCCAAGTGACAGCGGAACCCGACAGAACCAGAAAGTCCCTCTTTAAAGAAGGGAGTTTATCTTAAAACCCCTTTTACCGGAGTAAGCCCCCGAATAAACGGGAAGCATCTGAAGAAAAATTTTCCCCAAAAAGTTCTGAAAAGGAAAGCCCGGGCGTGGGCTGCACGGGCCACTCCCACCCTAAGATTTGGGAAACCCGTCATTTGAAAACTTTTTGATGGGGGAAATTTTTTCAAAACCAGGGTCAGATCAAGGGCCCTTGTAGCCAGAGGCTGGTAGACTCTTTCCCAAAAAAGCTGCAAGACCCAAAACGAACCCTCGGGTGTGAAAAAAGGTCCACGGGGTTGACCCGGAAATTTGGGAAAAAATCGGACAAAAAACCCCCCCTAGGTCTAAAAGGGTTTTTCCGACGTAAAGGCTGCATACAAAGACCAAACGGGGAAAAAATTTTTCCGGGTTTTTTTGCAAACTTATTTTTGGGAAACGGGGGGTTTCCAAAGGACACAGTCATAGGCAGGATTCTGTGGTTTGAGAAACAGTCGGATGTAATAATTTAAAGACAGTTTAGCCTGGGGTTTTGGACAATAAAGGGTTCACCCGCCTCTGCGAAAAGTTAACAGGGGTGGTACGGAACGCTCCAAGCGAGAGAACCCCTTGATGGTGGATGGGGGTTCCAAGATTTTGGGGGTTAAGAGGGTTTTTGGGGAAACCCGTAGACAGCACAGCCGTAGCCCAATTTTGGGAAGGGACCAGGGCTTTGTGGGGCAACAAAGTTTTTTACCCGCGCCCCGTGGTGTGGCTAGGGACCGCAGAATATTCAGTGCCTTCTGGAAAAGCGTTTTGGGGGTTTTTTAAAATATGTGAGAAAGTTAATTTTTTGGAAAAAAAATGATCCAAAAAATTTTGGGCCTTTTTAAAAACAGCTGGGAAGGGGAAAAATTTTCCCTACTTGAAGTTCCGGATCGGGAAAAAAAACTGAGGGAAAATTTTGGGAAAAGTGAATACACGGGTTTTTTTGGTAGCGGGAAAAGGGGGAAACCGTTTTTAAACCGCCCCACCGTTGGTTTTACCCACGCAAAGTGGAGCCTGGTTTGGACATGGGGGTACGGGCCCTTCCAGTTGCGTAGACAGCAAAAATTCATCCAAAAAAATTTAAACAGGTCTAAACCCTCCCTGAACGGATTTCACAATGTTTTTGGTTTTAAAATTACAAAAGGGGGCAGGGCAGTTGCCCCCCTGGGGAAACCCAACTCCTGCCTTTGGACATCAGTTGGTCCCAAAACCCGGCCCTGAAACTGTCGTTCTCCCAAAAAAATTTTTGGGAAAAAAAAAGCGGAAAGGAAAGGGGACCTCAAAAACCCCCAGATCGTGGAGATCATGAATACCCCGGGACTTCCGGGTTTGGGGGTTTTATCGAGGCCTTTCCAAGCAAAGAAAATTGCCACTGCATGCTGTTCTTTTTAAAAAAAGCGTTCCTAAGTGTAGATTCCAGACAAATTTAAATGGTCAACTGTACTACGTGTTTGGGGAAAAAAAAAAAACCCCCTTTTTCTTTCGCCAAAAGGCCTCGGTTTCGAGTTTCCACATGACCCTAGCATTGACCTTTTTTTCCCATCAATTTACGGGACACGCTGGTCAAAGTTTTGGGGGGTAGTTAGATGGATTGGGAAAGATCTTTTCCATTTTTGGGGGGATGGGAAAAATTGGGGGCTGTCCCCCAAGAGGGGGGAAAAGAAACCCTTTTATTTCCACACGGGTTGTATACCTGTAACGGGGATGTTCAGACCTTCTTGCGGAAAATGTTTCCAAAAGTTGATAAAAAGTATGTCATCTTACCCGGAGGGGGGGAATCGCTGCAAGAGAGTTAAGGCAGATTTCAGGGTCGTTTAATGGGAAAAGGAAGGGTTTTTAGTCTTCCATGTTGTCGGATGAAAGTTTTCCCGGAGATTTTTCTTTTAGGGCTTTGTGGGTTTTACAAAAAATGAATGATTTATTAGAAGAGGGGAATTTTTTCAATGGTTTGGGAAGCAGATTAAACAATGCTTTCTTTCGTTTTTAAAAAAATCCCAAAAAAATTTAGGGTTTCCCCAAAATGGGGGCAGGTTTTTCTTCCCTTTTTATTTTTTTAAAAGATGTTTTCCCCCATTTTTTCTTGGGGAAATTTTTGATGTCAGCCTGGAGCAGAAGCTTCTCCAGGACCGACGTTTATGATTTTTTAAAAATGTTTTTCTTGATTTGGGACGGGTTTTTGATGGGCCGAGCGTTGGGGGCCCCAAGGTCGAGGGTTTTCCCGACGTGAAACCCGTTTTCGGGCTTTGGAAATTTGTTGGCAGTTGAATTGAACCAGGGTTTTTTTTTGGATTTTGGGGTTTATCAGAAGACACGGGGGGTAAGGCCTTAGCAATTTAATTTAGGTTTGTCAGGATTCTGCCCGGAAACGGGCTCTGAAAAAAATCAGTGTCTGGAATTCTTTAGAAATAGAGGCTGCAAATAGATCCCTTTTTCCCTTTTTTAAAATTTTAGATGCTGAGAGACAAGAAAGGTTTTTGTTATTACGGTTTTAGAAGGACAAAGGGAAATGGGGCAAATTCCGTTGGGAGATGTCAAGGACAGAAACCAATTTATGTTCCCGGCCAGGAGGGGGCACAAAAACCGGGCAAATCCCCAAAAACCCAAAGTGAACCCGAGGAAAAGGGGGAGATAAGTTGCAGATTTCCCTTTATTAGGGCAAACAAAAAACAAGTCGAAAGGGCCCTCCAATTAGCCCCGGGCCTCTGGGTGACGTACCCGGGATACCCCAAAGAGGATTGGACCCTTTAAAAATCACCCCAAAAGAAAAAAAAGGGCGAGGGAAATTCTTTTTATCAGGGTGACAAGGGCCCCCGACGACCCAAAAAAGGGGGCAGAAGGTGAGAGATAAAGGGAAAAGATTGTTTACAGTCTTGGGAGAGTGGGTTCTCGCAGCTCAGCCTGGGAAAGGGGGGTAGCCCGACTGGGCAGGGCTATACAACAAGTTTTGTGTAGGAGAAGGGCAACACCGCCCCCCGACAGTCCCCAAAGTGGGTGGGGTTTTGCAGGGTTTTTGAAAATATTAAAACCAGAAAGGGGTAAAGGTTTTTTGGCCCCTTTTAATTTAGTTTTTTGAAGAGCCACGAAAAAGAAGGTTTTTTGAGACTGACACAGAAGCTGCAGCTCCCCGAAGTTGGAATTTAGACACGGGGTTTTCCCAATTTGGGAAAATTTTTTTATCCATGGTGCAGAGGGGGATAAGGGGGAGAGATAGGTATTTTCTCCCCAAAATTGCTGCTAAAACTGTAAATTTGTTTCTTAATTCACTGGACTATCTGCAGACCTGTGGGGAGACTTTCCCAAAAGGTGAAGTAGGGTTGGGGGGTTTTGGGGGGCGGTGGAGGTTTTTTCCTCAACTCCCCCCATCTCCCATAGGTTGAACTCCCCTTTCCCGCCGGGCATGGGGCGAGGAGTTTGGGGGGAGGGGGTGCTGGTTTTTTAATCTGCCCAGACAGGGGGGGGGGATGTTTTTAGATGCTGGGCAGTTTTGAGGGGTGGCGGAAATTTTTTTCCTCCACCCGGGGCAGTCACTTTGGGGTTTTGGAAAGGGGGGTGGACCTGCTTCCACCCGAGTGACAGTTTTTCCTTGCAAAGTCTTCGAAAACGTAAAGTTTCAGTCTGACAGCAGACTGAACCCAGTTGGGGCTGTTGGAACTTTTTTTACGGCCGAAGTACGAAGGGAAACTTTTCGGCGACCCGACTGCCCCAACCCGCTTGCGGGGGGTTCGAAAAAGATTTCTTTTCTGTCCCTTAAAACCCCTTTTTTTGCAGATTCCTGAAACCCCAGAGGGGCCAAAACCGTGAAGAAGGGGGATGGTCGCCCGCAGTTTGCACAATTTTTTTCGGATCTTTTTAACGGCCCCCATGGGGTTTCCCTTTCAGCAATACCAACCCCCCTTCCCGAACAACGGTTCTGCATGGCCCCCCAAAATTCTGGCCCTCGGAAGCAAACCCCAACGGGGGGAAGGAAAATACAAAGAACCCGGGGCAATCAGGTAAACCCACTTTGAAAGACCGGAGGCAAAAACAGGGTTGCAGAAAAGTCAGAAAAAGGGGGGTTTGGGGGCCCCTCTTTCTTCACCCTTCTTGCAGTTTCCCCCCGGCACCTCCGTCCCCCACCCCCGGGAAACCCCTCCGTTTTGTTTTGCCTTTTGGAAAAATGATAAATCCCGGGGACGAAAACCGCCTTTAGATGAAAATTTTAATGTTGTGGGGGTTTTCCCTGATCTCCCTGTCCACTAGTTTAGTTGGGTTTTTAGCAGTGTTAGTTGGGTTTGGGGTGGGCTTGCATTGAAAAAAGAAAGAACTTTTCCCCCCAAACCCCTTTTATGGACCGAGGGGGCACCTGCTATACCTTGAAAGCCCTTTTTTTGGGTAGCAAATTTGGGTCAAAGCTGAAAGGGGGGCTTTTTTGCTGTTTTTCCCTTTCCAAAAAACGAGCCAGGAAACCCAAAAAACCTGTCTTCTTTTGTATCTCAAAATCCGAATCGCTGTCGAATCGAAAACCCCTTTAAATAGGGGATGCTGCCTTCCTCTTTTTTGGGGGGAAAATGTTTTGAAAAAAACCCTGTTTTTATTTTAGTATATTTCATCCCTCCCTTTCCCCCCCACCTTTGGGGTCCAAAATTTAAGGGGGCCCGGGCCAAAAAACCAAGCTTGGGGCCCCTTCCCGGCTTTGGGGGAAAACTTACGACAACAGAAGCAACCAACCCTTTTTTCCCCCCCCGATCATATAAAACCCCGGGGGGAAAGAGAGCTGGCACTTTCCGGGGTTTACTTGGCCAGGGGGGGAACTGGGGGTCTTGACCAACCCCCAAAAAGGGGAGCGAAATTTGTACACCGGGCCAAAGTGTAAATCCCCGTCTAGGGGAGGTCCGAGCCCAAATTTATGTGTTGAGAGCGCTGGCCCCCCCTCAATCACCCCGGATTTCATTCCCCCCCGGGCACAGGTGCACCCCCAAAGCCAAAAGCGGCGGGTTTGGAGACCCCCAGAGAGAAAAGGGGGTTGGGGAAAAAAAGACTTGAAAGGGGGGGACGAAAATAGAAAAGGGGGGCCCAAAAAAGGAGGCAGGAAAAAAAAGAAAAGGAAAAAAGGCGGGTTTCTCTTAGTCAGGATCCTCACCCTTAGCCTATCTGAAATGGGAAGCCCTACCAGGGGCATCAACTCCTTACCACGTTACGCTTAGGCCAAACAGCATCTGCACCTCTCAGGCCTAGAAGCAGTGTGAAAAAAAACAGCCTATCTCCAAGTATTGATGCCCCGACAGCAAAGCCTAAGGGATCACTGGACCACGCAACCCTCCGACCACGACAAGGTCGCAACCCCCGGAGGGGACTGGCTGACACAGGGAAACCTTAAAGAGGAGACACTGATGGGCCAACTCACTGAAAACCTCACTGAGGAGATTGGCTGACACAGGGAAACCTTAAAGAGGAGACACAGATGGGCCAACTCACTGAAAACCTCACTGAGGAGATTGGCTGACACAGGGAAACCTTAATTAATGAGGTAATACGACAAGGCCAACTCACTGAAATCCTCACTGAGGAGACTGGCTGACACAGGGAAACCTTAAATGAGGAGACACAGATGGGCCAACTCACTGAAAACCTCACTGAGGAGACTGGCTGACACGGGAAACCTTAAAGAGGAGACACAGATGGGCCAACTCACTGAAAACCTCACTGAAGGAGACTGGCTGACACAGGGAAACCTTAAAGAGGAGACACAGATGGGCCAACTCACTGTAAACCTCACTGAGGAGACTGGCTGACACAGGGAAACCTTAAAGAGGAGACACAGATGGGCCAACTCACTGAAAACCTCACTGAGGAGACTGGCTGACACAGGGAAACCTTAAAGAGGAGACACAGATGGGCCAACTCACTGAAAACCTCACTGAGGAGATTGGCTGACACAGGGAAACCTTAATTAATGAGGAATACTGACAGGCCAACTCACTGAAACCTCACTGAGGAGATTGGCTGACACAGGGAAACCTTAATGAAAGAGACACAGATGGGCCAACTCACTGAAAACCTCACTGAGGAGACTGGCTGACACAGGGAAACCTTAAAGAGGAGACACAGATGGGCCAAATCACTGAAAACCTCACTGAAGAGACTGGCTGACACAGGGAAACCTTAAAGAGGAGACACAGATGGGCCAACTCACTGAAAACCTCACTGAGGAGACTGGCTGACACAGGGAAACCTTAATTAATGAGGTCATACTGACAGGCCAACTCACTGAATCCTCACTGAGGAGACTGGCTGACACAGGGAAACCTTAATTAATGAGGTCATACTGACAGGCCAACTCACTGAAATCCTCACTGAGGAGACTGGCTGACACAGGGAAACCTTAATGAGGAGACAGGCCAATCACCAACACAGTAAAACCTAAAAGAGAAGACAGGCCACACAGTGATGTCTGGAGGTGGTGACAGGACAACAAAGTGAAACCTCAAAAAGAAGGCAGGACAACAAAGTGAAACCTCAAAAAGAGGCACGACAACAAAGTGAAACCTCAAAGTGGAGATAATGCCAACATAGTGAAACCTCAAAATGGAGGCAGTCCAACAAGGTGAAACCTCAAAGCAGAAACTGGCTGATGCAATAAAATTTCAAAATAGAGGCAGGCAACATAATGGAACCTTCTCTTCACACACACACACACCACACACACACACACACACAACAACACACACACAAAAGAAAGACAAAACTGATGCAATGAAACCTCAAAGTGGAGACAGGATAAGATAATGTTGCTTATAGCCCAGCCGACCGCAAAGGACCACATCAGGGCTGTAAAGTGGAGACAGAGCAACACAATGAAACCTCAAAGTGGAGACAAGCAACATAATGAAACCTCAAAGTGGAGACAACGCAACATAACAAAACCTCAAAGTGGAGACAAGCAACATAATGAAAACCTCAAAGTGGAGACAAAGCAACATAACAAAACCTCAAAGTGGAGACAACGCAACATAACAAAACCTCAAAGTGGAGACAACGCAACATAACGAAACCTTAACAAACCTCAGTGGAGACAACGCAACATAACGAAACCTCGAAGTGGAGACAACGCAACATAATGAAACCTCAACGTGGAGACAACGCAACATAAGAAACCTCAAAGTGGAGACAACGCAACATAACGAAACCTCAAAGTGGAGAAAAAGCAACATAACGAAACCTCAAAGTGGAGACAACGCAACATAATGAAACCTCTAAGTGGAGACAACGCAAGATAATGAAACCTCAAAGTGGAGACAACGCAACATAATGAAACCTCTAAGTGGAGACAACGCAACATAAGATAATGTTGCTTATAGCCCAGCCGACCGCAAAGGGCCACATCAGGGCTGGACAACGCAACATAATGAAACCTCAAAGTGGAGACAATGCAGCATAATGAAACCTCAAAGTGGAGACAGGCCAACCCTGCGAAACTCCACAGTGGTGACAGGCCAACGCAATAAAAGATTGAAGCTGAGTTAGGCCTGGACTGTAAAATCTTAAAAGAGACAGGCTAACAGACTGAAACCTCAAGGTGGAGACAGGCCAACCCTGCGAAACTCCAAAGGGGTGACAGGCCAACCCAATGAAACATCAAAGCTGAGTAAGGCCATCGCTGTCAAATGTTGAAGTACAGACAGGCTGAGAAACCTCAGACTGGAGACGTGAAACTCAAAGTGGACAGAAAAAAAAACAAAAAGACAATCTGACATTTTTCAGTGACAGCTGTGATCATGCTTGCACACATTTCGACCACCAGGTCTGTCCATGAATGTCATCCACTATCAGTACCATCCGAAATTGTTTCTTGAGTGTCCCCTCCCTCCCTGTCCCACTCAGCGGCACACATCCCCAACCTGCTGGTAACTAAGCTTCTACAACGATGCCTTAATCAATTTTTTAAAGACAGTGAAATCTACTCTATGAAAACTTCAACTGACATTCATAAGTCCTTCAAAGCAAATGCATGGAACTGCTTATAATCAGCACCTTCCAGTAAAAAAAAAACAAAAAAAAAACAATACCATAGCACTGCATCCAATTAAAAACAACAACAAAATATCATTGGGTTACTGCCAAGATGCGGTTCAAGGTACACATCACGTTACTCATCATCACCATGTCCAAATGTACAAAACCCCATGTTGTTCAAATGTCGTCTCTTACTCAAGTCAATCTTCAACATTGCAGTTAACTTGTTTCCACTCCATCCACAACCCTGCTTCCTCCCAACTTTAATTTGATTCTCCTTTGAGAATATAACACAGAAAGGAACAGCAAAACAGAAGCCCTGGAAAAAAAAGTTACGATTAAATCTCAAAACAAACAAGTCAATTCAAGTTAAGAACAGGCAATAGCGAAGCATCCTGGCAGTAGAAAAAAACAAGATGCTAAGCATATACATACTCCCACTTTATCCCGAATATTGTGACATATTCCAAAAGAGGAAAAACCGTCTTGGGCTGGTGTAACCGTTAGTAATGGCTATTCTGGTAACCATCGGCCATCGTCTGTGACCTAAAATGAACATACATACAAATTCTCAGAAAGACCGGCCAAGAGCTTTCTGAGATATTCCATACAGAAGAAAAAATGTTACAGGCCATTACAGACGTTAGTAACGGCTATAACATTAACTAAAACATTGGGCATCATCCGTAACCCATAATGAAGATACCTGCTAATTTTCACAAAGATCGGCCAAGTACTTTCTGAATATTCCATAAAGAAGAAAAGCGTTACAGGCCGTTACAGCCGTTAGTAACGGCTACGTAAACTAAAACATCGGCATCATCCTTGATCCATAAGAACATACCTGCTAATTTTCAAAAAGATCGGCAAAGTACTTTCTGAGATATTCCATTAAGGAAAACAACCATTACAGGCCATTACAGCCGTTAGTAACGGCTTAATGGTAAACTAAAACATCGGCATTATTCGTGACCCATAATAAACATACCTGCTAATGTTCACAAAGATCGGCCAAGTACTTTCTGAAATATTCCATGAAGAAGAAAAAGCGTTACAGGCCGTTACAGCCGTTAGTAACGATATAATGGTAAACTAAAAGTAAAACATCGGACATTATTTGTGACCCATAATGAACATAAATTTTCAGAAACATCGGCCAAGTACCTTTTAATATATTCTAAAAAGAAGAAAAACTGTTACAGGCTGTTACAGCCATTAGTAACAGCTATAACGGGGTAAACTTAAACATCGGGCCATCATCCCTGATCCATAATGAACATACCTGCTAATTTTCACAAAGATCGGCCAAGTACTTTCTGAGATATTCCTTAAAGAAGAAAAAGTGTTACAGGCCGTTACAGCCGTCATTAACGGCTGTAACGGTATACTAAAACGTTGGGCATCATCCTTGACCCATAATGAACATACCTACAAATTTTCAGAAAGATCGACCCAGTAGTTTTGTCAGGAGCGAGTGGAACACATTCGTTCCCATTCTAAAGTAAGTACTCCCTGTTCTTTAAGAACTGGGAGTACAAAACACACACACACACACACACACACGCACAAACCTATCCAATAACTAATCCAGAATCAGCTGTACATGAAGATTTTTCTGTTTAAAATCTTACACAAAACACAATTACACACACACACACTCTCTCATGCGCGCGCACACACAACACACACACACACACACACACACACACACCACACACACACACACACACACACACAATTTGATCTTCTAGAAAATAAATTTAAAACCACTCGGGGGCCGGAATAGCTCAGTTGGTAAAGCGCCGGACTCATGATCCTGGGGTTACGGTTCGGATTTTTCCCTCAGAGTTAACATTGGTTCTGACTCCATTCCCCATACAGTCCTTCGAATGAGACTATAAACCGAGTTCCGTGTGTGAACGCACGCACATCTTGCACACATGTAATATCCCATCACCAACTTTCGGAAGAGAAGGCCAGTTTGGCCGTTGGTATGGATGACACGTTACACATAGCATGCACCTTCCCCAAAGATGAAGTATGGCTGCCTTAATGGCGGGATAAAGAACGGTCATACACACAAAACTCCACTGCCTGTCTATACACTAATACAGGCAGTGTCCGCAGGAGTATCAGCCTGCGTACGCAGAAAGAAAGAAAGAAAACTACTCTTACCATGTGAACACACATAAGCTGAAACAAGATAACATTAACTAAATTTATGTACAACTGAAAGAAAAGCAGTCTTTTGTTAACCAAACTTTTCACTTTCATATTCATCTTCATGACATTCATGAAATTGACTACGCATCCTGCATGTTTCTGAACCCAAATTTAGTGCATCTTCTGTATTATAATTTCAATGAGTCAAAGATGCATATATGTAACATCTTCAGCAATGGGCTCCAAGCAGTAAAATGCTGTCTAAAACAGTGTCAATGCTAATATCGCTTCGCCTGTTCCAATCACCTGCTGGTTCTGTGACTTGACCCACTTGTATAAAGGAAGAAGACTTTAAAAAAGAAGTTTTCTTTTAATTACTTCATTCATTCCTTGCAGAGACCTTCATTAACATTTCTGCCAGTCGCTCCCACTCCAGACAAATTTCTCTTTTAAACTTTTTCTGTCTTGCGAACATATGAGCAAGTGACAAAAGGTCGTCCAAAAAAGCCAACAAAAAGTGGATTTTTTCAAATAGTTTTTTTATAACAGCAATTTTGTCCAAAGGGAAAAACTTATGTTTAAGGGTCAAAAAAAACATACATACAAAAGATAACTCATGCACCGATGTTCTGCTAGTAATGTGATAAGGCATTCTTTACAAGCATCTGACGGTTGTTATGCGGGACATTCAATTTTATCAATATTCCTATTTAAATTCGTTATACAGCATAATTGTTTCAGTGGAAATAAGACTGAATATTACAGCTAAATTTTTCATTCCAAAAGAAAAGGGCCATCTGTGCAGTTTAAGATCAAGTTTCACATGAGATGGTATGTCCAACATAACAACCGTCGGACATACTGATTTGTTTCTTTTGCTGTTTTTGGGGAAATAAACAGTAACTCCCAATCCTCTGATGATTTTCTGTGTTTTTGAGGTGCATTTCATGTAATGATATCAAGTAAGGACCCACAATAGCCTGTTACCATAAATATGGCATTTTTAATCTGACAGTTTGTTATGATGTTGCATTGGACATACCCAAGTATTTCCCAACAATGCAAAAATAACAACAGTCATTAAAAAAAATGGACATACTTTTCCTTTGAGTACAGTTCCTATTGTTATTGTTACATTTTACTCATAAAGGCCTATAAAACAAGCTAAAATAAGTCACAATGATCATGTAGAACACCTTAAATAGAATCCATCTGACAGTTGTTATGGCCTCACTGTTGGACATACTCAACAAACTGCTCATGTACTGACAGGAATTAGATTATTTATGATCAAAATGATAGAAACAGTTTGACAGTAACAATAATAACGTGTACATTTAGGGCACCTGCTCTCTCAGATAACTCAGAGCGCTTACAAATCATATGAAAATACATTTTATGGTTAAAAAAACATAATTACAAGATGTAAACAGATTTTTGCATATCTGCACCAGATTTTTCTCTTCTTTTCCTCTGATGAAGAAAGTAGGATGCGAAGACCTAGAAAACACAAACTTCTTTGTCAAACAAATAATACAAAAATACTTTTAGGTAATTTTTGGAAATTTAAAACTGCATAAAAACAAGTGATCAAAATAAAAATGTTCATGAACAAAATCAATTGGTATGCTTCAGGTGGTTTTCCCAAACCTACCTCTTACACACCCCCCCACTTCTTATTCAGGTTAAGAGCCATAATCAATGAGCTGATTTATTTGTACTATTGCCTTCGGGGGGGGGGGGAGGGGGGAGGGGCTGAATTTTTTCCCCAGTACTCTTCTCTTCTTTCCTAAAATACTGTTCACTAAAAAACGAGTAGGTCACCAGCGCGCATGTTAAAAAGTAAAATAAAATAACATAAAATAGTGCGACCCCAGACTGTTGGCCCCTGGAGCAAATTTGCCAACAAGGGTCGCACCGATTTCAAAAAGTTAAAAGCAATGGCCAAATTCAGGCCCGGGTAACCATAAAATATCTGGGGAATTAAAATAGAAAATCGTCAATATGCAGATCTCAAAACTGTCGTATAAATTTTTTTTTTTTTTTTTTTTTTAATGAGACTGCATTTGTGGCAATCTTGATGGCACCCGGCAGTGAGTTCCACAGCCGTACAGAACTAGAATAAAATGAATGTAAGAGGCTGTCAATTTTTGATGCGGGTATGGTTAAACATTGACCGCCACTCCTTGGTGCTGCTTTTAAATTCAATACTAGTTGTTCCTTTGGAATAAGTATTAGTTTAGCTTTGCTTTGAAGATGTTAAGTTTGATAAAAGCTCTTCTCTCTTCTAAGGTTTCCTTCTAATTTCCTCAGTTCTTTCTAGTTTTCCCCCTTTTTCCTCTGATGTTTTTTCCCTTTTTACAAACCGTGCTGCTCCTTCTGAATCTTTCGAGGTTATAAAAGTCCTTTAGACGGTAAGGATCCCAAACTGAGGCAACCGGCCATATTCCAGAAACTGGTCTAACCAATGTTTTGTAGCAGTGGTCTTTAATTTTTTGGGGGGCACTCATTGATATTCCTGTTATAAGAAAGCTAAGATGTTATTTGCTTTCTTACATACTAAATTGTAATGTTCTTTCCATTTGAGACGCAAACTATAATCACACCTAAATATTTTGCAGCATTGATTTCTTTAAGAATAGTATTATAAATAGAATATTCTGATCAAGTTGGTGAGTGTTTGTTACATAACGCAACACTTGGCACTTTTGGGGAGAAATTTCCATTTCCAAGTTCTTTCCCACTCTTGTAAAGCGTTTAGAATCTTCTTGTGAATGCGTGTATCATTCTTGCTTCTGATTGTTTCATATACTAAGCTGTCATCTGCAAAAAGCCTATAGAAAGTTCCAGGAGAGAGATTTCTACTTATGTCATTTATATAAATTAAGAAAAAAAAGGGCCCCAGAACATTTTCCCTTGGTAAAAACCTGACAAGACGGGTTTTACAATGCATGGGATGACGACCCTTCCACAACAACTTTCTGCGTTCTCCCAACAGAAATGATCTAGCCCATTTTAGCAAAGAAACGCCAATGCCGATGTGTTCTAATTTAAGCAGCAGGCCCTTCATGGTCAACCTTATAAAAGGCTTTAGAAAAGTCTAATAAAATTGCATCTATTTGCTGTCTGTTGTTAAGACAGTTATTAAAATCATGAGAGTTTGTTATAAATTGAGTCTCACAACCCCTTTTGCTGTCTAAAACCACATGCTGGGCGTTATTTAAGAAGTCATATTTGTAAAGATGGCCATTATGCTACTATATATTATGTTTTTCAAGTAGTTTTTGCTGATATGGATGTAAGAGATCACAGGTCTATAGTTCTCTGCTTTTGTTTTGTCACCCTTTTGAATAAACGGAACAATGCTGGCCCTCTCGCCACTCATCAGGTATTACTCCCTGGTCCATGAAGCTGGTAAAGTGGTTGGTATACCTCACTCAATTCATTGGCACATTAATTTTAAGAGCTTGCCAGGAACGCCATCAGGGCCATAGCTTAAATGCTTTGTTTTTTATTGGGGGGTTTGGTCAGTAACCCTGCTTTGTTTACTTTGATGTTTTGCATTTCAGGGATTTATCATCATCCTTTAGTCTAACGTAATTTAAAAGGGTTGGGATTTGAAAAACCAAACAAAACTGCTTGTTTAGTAAATTAGACGGATGAGAGGGGGAAAAAAAACCTAAATGAATCCTTTAGTTGAAAAAGGGCCCAGGAAAAAAAAGGAAGGAGAGAGGGAGGTGGGGGGGGGGGGGGGGGGGGGGGGGGGGGGGGGGGGGGGAGGCTGGGGGAGGGGATACAGGAGGGACTGGGATGGAAAGGGGGCTGGTGGAATCTGGTTGCTGGTCTCTACTCCCCCCACATTTATCAAAAAGCCCTTATGGAAATAGCCAAAAATGTGCACTTTCAATTCTTCAAAATAAAAAATGTATTACAATGAAAAAAATGACCATTTATTAATCACAAGAGATACTGATGGTCGTTCGACAGACATACTGAGTGATTATGTCTTCAACTATGAGAGTAACAACTGTCAAATAATCGCCAGATTTCCTACTAAATCCTAGATCGAACTTTAGTTCTGTCATGTAAAATTTAAAGAAAAAGCAAAAATAGAAATTCCAACTGTTTTCTGCCCCAGTTTTTACGTATAATTGATACATTGATTAACTTAATATCCGTCGGTCCCTTATTTCGGACATCGCTAAAACATGTCCTAAAACATGCGTCACGCACAAAACATCGCCCGAAAGTTGAGGGAAATCCCGTTTAAAAATTGCCCCCACTCTACTTTTTGGTTCACTTAGAATTTTTAAACATTTACAGAAACACATTTGAGAGAACGAAACCAATGTTTTCTATCATTTTCTTGTGACGGTCGTTATGCATTGACAGTCGTTACGATTTCTGACGGTCGTAACGATTGTGGACAAAAAAACATTTCCACACCTTCTCTGCTTCGAACCGCCATTCTTTACGAAAGCTCCGCCTCGATTTGAAACCTTTTGCCTTGGGTG
Source organism: Conus ventricosus (assembly GCA_018398815.1). Classification (NCBI taxonomy): domain Eukaryota; kingdom Metazoa; phylum Mollusca; class Gastropoda; order Neogastropoda; family Conidae; genus Conus; species Conus ventricosus. The sequence continues at coordinate 22,313,899 of CM031624.1, forward strand.
CTATTTAAAGCACGGCATGGGGATCTGTAAGTTCGTTTTTAGTAGAATTGCGAGAAAAAATACGGTCGTTATTTTCCCGACATACTGCTTATTAAACCCTATGGATTTCGCGCTCGTTTGCTGCACTGAATCGAATTTGTTCGGAAAAAACCTTTCTCCATTCGGTTAGTGTTGTCCGAGATGCCGAGTTAAATGAACACGGAACCGAACCAAACCTGATGTGAACGATCGAGAGTTTGCTGACCGAACGATTTGACAAACAGCGTAACGACTGTCAAACGGGTTTTTACCGCTTGACAGCATCGAAAACAATCAAAATAGAAACCCGGGTTTTTGATTTTAAACAATTTCGCCGTTGATTTTTCTGCAACCTTTTTTCATATTTTTGTGATGGTATGCAATTTAGATATGTTATCCAGGCTTTGACACCAACCGCATCACTCCGTCCGCCATCTTGAACGGGAAAAATTTATCAAAGAAAAGCGTACAACTTGGCATTTTCCCAAAAGGAAGGCAGACACCCAAAACTCACCATGTTATTAATTTAGTATCTCTTCAAAAGGGATTTTAAAACATCAAGCAATAAATAAAAAAGCATTGGAATTTTTTTAATTCTTTATTTTTGCGATAAATATACAAGGGGTCTGGACATCACCTTTTGTCACAAGCTCATATACATGTGTGTTACTGTTTTGCGGTAATTAACAAAACTTCCATGCCACCGGATTCGTGATTTCACCCTAATGTGGACAAAACAGCAATTTTTTCTCAACAGTCTACAGCATCACATTTTTAACTCCAAATCCATTTGGGGGCAGAGATGGGGGATGGGTGGGAGAAAGGTTGGAAGGAAGGTAGGAGGTGGGACAGCTGTCTAACATCATTCATCTGGAATGGTTGTCGTCAGTTTTTTGAAAATTTTCCCTGGCACTCTTGACCCTCCAGCAGCAAAATACTAGTTCCTCTGTACATTTATGTTAAATTTCAACCCGTCACATGATGTTACAGAATCAGTAATCTATCTCATGGTAAAATATCAGTAGATAATGACAAATTTAAGAATTCTGATTCATTTTGAATGTGTCTTAAAAAGTATTATTCTGGGATCTTGGAAACGGGAGCTACGTAGAAACGCTGCACTTCAGTATTGTGTAACACGACCGCATATCATATCAAGCCTTCAAAAGTTCAAAGTCCAAACGTTTACATCCAACAACAGTTTGAATTTAATGACATGTACCATTAAAACAAAAAAATGAACAATGCCTTGTTCAACATAAGAAATATTCACAGCAAAAGCTTTTTCTGACTGACTAAAAATTCAAACTTGTTGCTGTTAATTTTTTGGCAACACATTAAAAAAAACTCTTGCGCAAGCAAAACCCTACTGAGGACAGGATTAATACATGCATGCATACTATTTTAGACAAGGGCTTATCTTTAAAATACAAACATTTAAAAACCTTTTTATGTTGCTGTAGTAGAATAAAAATACATGCACAAATTATTCACAAAAGGGAATGAAAGTAACTGTAAAATTCATAATCTTAAACAATACATACTTGGTTAGTTTGAAGCCTTAGTGTTGAAGTTGTACTTAAACAGTCTCTCTCACTCTCTCTCTCTCTCTCTCTCTCTCACACACACCACACACATGCATGGGATCACCCCACACACACAACATTATAACCTTCTAAAAATGTTCATCGTTTACCGAGAACACAGTTTGTTTGTTTTTTATAATGTTTTTCCCTAAAGCAATGTACATATCTCTTCTTTCCTTTTCTGCGAATGGGTCTTGTTCATGCTTTCCAGAAAAATGACTGATTACCAAAACATTAAAATAAATCTTGGAGGATATGAATCACCTTGTCAAGTTAGTTTCTAAAAAGCCCTTTAAATGTTTTTTTTTTATTAATTTTTTTTTTTTTTTAAAATTCCATTTCAAAGATCGGAAAAACGAATCAGTTATCTACAAGCAATTGAAAAAAAGTACCAAATTAGATTGAAAG
>CM031624.1:22316910-22366052 GCA_018398815.1 Conus ventricosus
TGTGCCAACCCTTGGGGGTCAAAAAACCCTCCCCAACCTTTCTTTCCGTCCCCGCGCACCCCGTCACACCCGGGGACCCAGTTCTTAATTTTGCCTCTGAACACTTTAAATTTCCGGCAGCGATCACACCTTTCGAAAAATTCAATTTTTTGGGGGGAGTCACCTTTCTCCCTGCCCCAAATTTTGTTGCCCCCAGCTTTTTGATTGCTTTTTGATCAAAAAAAAAACCCCCAAATTTTACCCCCTGTTAACCCCCCCTTTGGTAAAAAAAAAAGGGGTCTTTTGCCCCCCCCCGGGGAACCCCCTTTTCCCTTTCTCCCCAAAAAAAAAACCCCCAAAAAGGGGGGCCCCCTTTTTTTAAAACCTAAAACAAATTTAAAAAAAACCCCCCCCCCCCAAAAAAAAACCCCCCCCCCCAAACCCCCCCCCAACCCCCCCACCCCCCCCCCCCCCCCAAAAAAAAAAACCCCAAACCCCCCAAACCCCCAAAAAAACAAAACCCCCCCAAAAAAAACCCCCCCCCCAAAAACCCCCCCCCCCCCCCCAAACCCCCCCCAACCCCCCCAAAACCACCCCCCCCACCCCCCAAACCACCACCACCCCCCAAAAAAAAAAACCCCCCACACACCCCCAACACAAACAAAAACCCCCACCCCCCCTTTTTTTTCACCCCCTCAGCACTTGGGACCCATTTTTAACCCCCCAAACCTTTTTCAGTGTTCCCCCCCCCCAAATTTTTTACCGTTCCTTCTCCACCACCACACCTGAAGCCAGCCTTTCATCCACCCAAAAAACACTTTCTGCCCCCTTTTTATCCACCAACACACTTTTTAGCCCATTTTTCATCCACCACACCTTTTAGCCGTTTCTCATCCACCCCCCACTTTTAGCCAGTTTCTTTCCCCCCCACACACTTTTTACCATTCTCACGCCCACAACTTTTACCGTTCCTCCACCCACACACTTTTCCCTTTCTCATCCACCCCCACTTTTTAGCCCGTTTTTTTATCCACCCACAACTTTACCATTTCTCATCCACCCACACCTTTTACCCTTTCTCATCCCCCACCACTTTAGCCAGTTTCCATCCCCCAAACTTTTTTCCAGTTTCTTCCCCCCCACACACTTTTACCCTTTTTTCTCCCCCCACACTTTTAGCCAGTTCTCACCACCAACACTTTTAGCCAGTTTCTGCCACCCAACACTTTTAGGGCCCGTTTTTCTCCCCCAAAACCTTTTAGCCAGTTCTGCCACCCACACATTTTGCCTTTTTTCTCGACCCCCCCACACAACCCTTTCAGCCTTTTCTCCACCACACACTTTTTTGCCAGTTTTTCCTCACCCCCCCCCCCCATTTTTAAACAATTTCTCATCCCCCCATACTTTTAGCCAGTTTCTCCCACCCACACACTTTTAGCCATTTTTCCACCCCCCACCACTTTTACAATTTTTCTCCACCCAAAACTTTTTGCCATTTTCATCCACCCCCACACTTTTTGCTTTTAAAATTTTTTTTCATCCACCCACACACTTTTAGCAGTTTTTATCCCCCACCACTTTTGCCGGGTTTTTCATCCACCCACACACTTTTAGCAATTTTCTAATCCACCCACACACTTCCAGCCAGTTTCTCATCCACCCACACACTTTTAGCAATTTTCTCATCCACCCACACACTTTTAGCCGGTTTTCTATCCACCCACACACTTTTAGCAACTTTCTCATCCACCCACACACTTTTAGCCGGTTTCTCATCCACCCACACACTTTCAGCCAGTTTTCATCCACCCACACACTTTTAGCCAGTTTCTCATCCACCCACACACTTTTAGCAATTTTCTCATCCACCCACACACTTTCAGCCAGTTTCTCATCCACCCACACACTTTTACAGTTTCTCATCCACCCACACACTTTTAGCCGTTTCTCATCCACCCACACACTTTTAGCCAGTTTCTCGTCCACCCACACACTTTTACCAGTTTCCTCATCCACCCACACACTTTCAGCCAGTTTCTCGTCCACCCACACACTTTTAGCCAGTTTCTCATCCACCCACACACTTTCACCCAGTTTCTCATCCACCCAAACACTTTTACCAGTTTCTCATCCACCCACACACTTTTACCAGTTTCTCATCCACCCACACACTTTTAGCCAGTTTCTCATCCACCCAAACACTTTTACCAGTTTCTCATCCACCCACACACTTTTACCAGTTTCTCATCCACCCACACACTTTTACCAGTTTCTCATCCACCCACCACACTTTTAGCCGGTTTCTCATCCACCCACACACTTTTAGCCAGTTTCTCATCCACCCATACACTTTCAGCCAGATTCTCATCCACCCACACACTTTCAGCCAGATTCTCATCCACCCACACACTTTCAGCCAGATTCTCATCCACCCACACACTTTTAGCCAGTTTCTCATCCACCCACACACTTTCAGCCAGTTTCTCATCCACCACACACTTTTAGCCAGTTTCTCATCCACCCACACACTTTTTACCAGTTTCTCATCCACCCCATACACTTTCAGCTAATTTCTCATCCACCTATACACTTTCAGCCAGTTTCTCATCCACCCGCACACTTTCATTTCAGGCAATTTCAATTTCTCAACTACCTACATCACTTCCTTTCAGACAATTTCTCATCCACCCCCCCGCTTTTCAGACAATATTCATCCATCCACCCACTTTTCAGACACACACTTCGTTCCAGACAATTTCAATTTCTCATCCCACCCACACACTTTCATTTCAGACAATTTCTCATCCACCCACCCACTTTTCAGACAATTTCTCATCCACCCACCCACTTTTCAGACAGTTTCTCATCCACCCACCCACTTTTCAGACAGTTTCTCATCCACCCACCCACTTTTCAGACAGTTTCTCATCCACCCACCCACTTTTCAGACAATTTCTCATCCATCCACCCACTTTTCAGACAATTTCTCATCCACCCACCCACTTTTCAGACAGTTTCTCATCCACCCAAACCCACTTTTCAGACAGTTTCTCATCCACCCACTCACTTTTCAGACAATTTCTCATCCACCCACCACTTTTCAGACAGTTTCTCATCCACCCACCCACTTTTCAGACAATTTCTCATCCACCCACCCACTTTTCAGACAGTTTCTCATCCACCCACCCACTTTTCAGACAATTTCTCATCCACCCACCCACTACAATTTCTCATCCACCAACCCACTTTTCAGGACAGTTTCTCATCCACCCACCCACTTTTCAGACAATTTCTCATCCACCCACCCACTACAATTTCTCATCCACCCACCCACTTTTCAGACAATTTCTCATCCACCCACCCACTTTTCAGACAATTTCTCATCCACCCACCCACACAGCTTCCAGTCGATTCCTCATCCACTCACTCTCTTCCGGGCGAGTTGTTCATCATCCACCCACACTCACGCACTTTCCAGCCGATCTTCTCTCCGGCACGCACCAAACAAGGTTTCCTTCATGCACAGGATGGAGCGGCAAAGTGTTTCCAGTATCCCTGACATGGGTGTCAAATGGGCTGTCACAGTCAGAAAATGCCCCCCCCCCCCCCCCCCCCCCACTTCCTTCAGCTAGCAGCCACCCACACCTTCCTCTCGGCAGACAGGTCTATGGCTTATCATCTGCAGGAAGGCTGGGGGGGGGGGCTTACGAAGGTGGGTGGAGTAAGGGGGGGGGGGGGGGGGGGGGGGTCTGCGGAACCTGAGCGAGCGAAGCCTGACCCACTTCACTTTAGGGTACTGATGGGTACCAACCGTATTGATTTTCTATTTTGTTTGAAAACCCATGATCAGGATGGAGAGGGAAAGAAACTGAGATAGAGAGAGAGAGAGAGAGAGGAGAGAGAGAGAGAGAGAGAGAGAGAGAGAGAGAGAGAGAGAGAGAGAGGAGGGGGGGGGGCGGTGGGAAGAGAGAGAGAGAAAAAGAGAGACAAAGACAGAGATTGGAGAGACAGATAAACCAGACAAGACAGAAAGGGGGAGAGAGAGAGAGAGCGAGAGAGAGAGAGAAACAAATAATCATATCAGAAGAATGAATGATAATGAAGTTTTTAAAAAAAGACAGCGAGAGACAGAGGCAAGAAACAGACTGAGACACAAGAGATGAAAAACTGACAGAGACAGACAGACAGACAACGAGAAAGAGACAGACAGACAGAGAAAAAGAGACAGAAACCCTGGCCAAACAGCTAACACCAAAGAGCGACGCATCAAGAGCTACTGCTGTGAGACATGACCAGAAACTGTCAAACAAGACAGCACCACCCATGAGGATGAAAAGAAGATCAAGAGAAGTCATATCCTAGCACAGATAAGATTCAAAATCTCTTACATTCCCTGGCACAGGATGAAACAAAACTAAAATAAACAAATAAACGATATACGCCTAAAACAAAAAAAGACCAATTCCATCACACAAAAAAAGAGAAAAAAAAGGGAAACTGGTAGATTTTCATGGTTGGAAGACAGTCATAAATTTTTTATCCACTTACAGGCCAAGACCATTACTGGAGATGCTAACCCCCTTCATCATTTCAGAGTTCAGTACAGAAAAGTTGTCAGTACAAATTAAATGCCTGTCATGTCAGTACAATTCGCTGTTAATTTGCCAAATGTCTGAAGCAAAGTAAAACGCAAGTTTCAAACTGAGCAAGTTCCCTTTGGGATGGTCAGCCTGAATAAATGGACGAGAGATTAAAAAAAAAAATATATATTAGCAGCCAACTTCCGAGCATCTCCAGTTCTCAATGGTTACGGATCACAAGAACATCGCTGACTGGCTGGCAGGCAGCTGAGCGCTATTCTATAGCTATGGCAATGGTTAATTGCACATTACAACTCTACTAGCTTCAAGGACATTCTCAGAAGTTTCTTCACTGGACAATAAATTGAGTGACCATACATAGCTATTATATTCAATCAAGCGTTTAAAAAGTTTGTTTTTTTCAAAAACATATAGACTGGCACCTTCCGTAACCACCATCACAACCACAACAACATCTACCAGCAAAGGATGAACAAGTCCAAAAGACAGCTGACAAAATCCTACCTCCCCCCCCCCCCCCCCCCCCCCCCCCCCCATCCTCCCCCCACCCCCCCCCCCCCCCCTCCCAGGCCTGACCGCACCCTTTTCTCCCCCCCCCCACCACCCCCCCCCCCCCCCGACCCCCCCCCCCCCCCCCTCCCCTCCATGGCCAACTAGCATCCAAAAAGGCACAAAAACGGGCCAAAGGGACAGCATGCACCAAACAGCACAAAATAGGTCAAAAAGGGAAAACACCATCAGCATGGGACAAAGGTCAAAAGGAAAGAGTGTACCAGCATAGGACCCAAGGGCCCAAAGGACAGGGCTTTAGGTCATCTGCCACAAAATCGCTGCGTCATTCACCAACACTTCCACAACATTAAAGCAAAGGGCAAAAAACCAAATCTACCTACACATCAATCGTCCAAAACAAACATGTCAAGAGCTGTTGTGTACATAAGGAACAGAAATGAGAGAAGAATGAAAAAAAAAACAAAAAAAAAACAAAAGAACCTCACACATGTGTTTTAGCATTGGTTATCAAGATACAAAAACACATGTTCTAATCATGTTTTTTATAGCTTAGTAAACCACACAGGCCAAAAAGGCGAATCCAAAAATATCCCCCAGACAGATAAAAAAAAATTAAAATCCGCGTAAAACTGATTACCAGGCATCAAAAAATCATTACAAAAAGAGAAAACACCCACTGAAGTTACCCAATGCAATTTTGCTTTTATTCTCCCCCCCTTCCAACCGCTCTACATTCTCTATTTCGGTGAGGAACATGGCGTAAAAAGGCAAAAAAGAGAAGAAAGAAAAAAAGAGGAAGAAGAAAAAAATTTCAATTCTGTTATTTATAGCCAAGACAACTGCAGGGGAAGGGAGGGGGGGGGCATACCAAGCTAAAAACCCAAACAAATCTAAACATTCAAAAACGTTTAGCGTCTTAAAGAGTGCAACGCTACACACAACCACACAGTGAAACCCTCGATACAGACTCCCAAACCCCCCCCTTCCTTCAAAGATCTGTTTGTTGTTTGTTTAAGGAATATTTTGTCTTTGTCTTCAAAATCTATTTTACCCCCAATAGATCCCCACCCTTACCAGGATCTTTTTTTTTTGGTTCAAAAATTTCGGGATGCGTTATCGAAAGGGTTTCCCACTGTTTATCAAAACCTGGACACAGCGAGTTTACCTGCATGTTGGGGGTGAGCCAGAAAAAGCCCACAAAAAGACCAAACAACGCATGAGCGATAAAAGCCTAGGGAAATCGAGAGAGAAAGATACAGAGAGAGAAGGAGAAGGAGAGAGAGAGAGAGAGAGAAGAAGAGGAGAAGAAGAGAAAAAAGCAAGAGCAGACAGACAATAAGCAGACAGGGCGACAGAGAGAGCGCAGAGAAGAGAGAGAGAGAGAGAGAGAGACAGACAGACTGACAGACAATAAAACAGACAGAGCGACAACAGGGGGGGAAAGGACTGGGTGTGGTGGTGTCACGGGAATTGTGGAGAAAGCAACAAGACAGAGCAAGCAACAACGAGGGAAAAAAAACGAAAGCACTACATCAACTCAATGAAAAAAAAAAAAAAGAAAGAAAAATCACCTTTTTACACCTGGGGCTGTAAAAAAAAAAAAAATTTTTGGGAAAGGAGAGAACCTTGCTACGTACCTTCCCCCCAAAAACCACACACCACAGAAAACCAAATACATGTAGCCCCCCCCCCCTCCCCCCACCCTTTATATAACAGTACAACAAAACCAAGCAAACCCCCCTCCCCCTCGAAAAAAATAAACCACAATAAACCATTTATTTCACCTCCTCCACAACACACAGCCATACACAAAAAAGTCACATCCCCCCACCCCCCCACCCCCCAAATATATAGTACAACACAACAATAAATCATACGACACACATAACTTCCCCCCACCCTACCAACGCTATCACACAATAAACCACAAAAAAGACCCCACCTTACCTTCAATCCTCTCTCTAACACTCCCCCCCCCCTACACCACACACACACACCAACACACAAAACAAAACACACAACACACAACACACAGCAGAGAAACCATACTGCCACCCACATCCCTCTCCCACCCAACTCCACCTTCTCCATCTCACTTTCACTTCCACTTTTTACACACACACACCAATACCACACACACACACACATCCATCCACCCAAAAAACCACTCCACTTACACCCATTCATACACGCCCTCACTCGTTCCCCATCAAGACACATCCATCCACACAACACACACACACCCCCAACCCACCAACACAAACCCACCCACACCCCCCCCCAAATGGGAATAAAAGAAAAGCACAGCAGCATGCCCAAGGAGCCCACCGCCCCCCCCACCAATCCCGGGGCACCACCCCCTTTGGATAGGGGTTACCACACCTGTCGGTTTTGAGGTCGAAGGCATACGGGGCAGTACTTGACGGCTTCAGCTCGTTTTTTGGCGGGTCCGGCCCCCAAATGCGCAAAAAATTTAGTGTGGGAACCCTTTGCGACCCGCCACCTGGGGGGTAAAAACCAAGGGTGCGACTCTGAACAAAGGGTACATCAACCACAAAAACATTTGGTGTCAAGTTCAGACAACCCCCAAACACAATTCATTGTTTTGTGTGCGGGCCCTTTTTTAAAAAAAAATTTTTATTCATTTATTTTTTTTTAAATTTGAATACTTCAATTTTCCCTATCCATCAAAGTTACTTGCAATCTCTTCAATCTTTGAAGAAAGTTCTAATGCTCAAAGGATGTTCTGGTTATTGTAAACTAATCCCAAGTCTCGATTCTTGAATAACGAGAGGCAATGAAAACGCAATCCCCATTTCGTCCCCGAAAAATGTCACCCAGCCAAAAAATGTAATTATGCCGACCCAAAAACCCAGAAACCCGGATGTTTATTGCGACGATCTGTATTGACGGGCACATTTGGGGTTCAGACGCATGATAAACCCTCCAACACCTTTTATGTAACTGCAAAACAGGGCAAACGGGCTACTGTGATTGCATGCAAACACCCCCTGACGTCCCCTAAAAAAACACATTGCTTTTACTGACACTCGAAGCCCACCGGGTTAAAACTAAGCCCAGAGAAATCAAGCCTTTGGGCATGCTTGGGGCAGCACTGCTCAATCGGGGCCGCACAACACTTCATGTACACCCATCAACCAAAACCCCGTCTTGCGACTCGCACCAAAACCGGAATGAAACGACCTCCCGCCCAGGCTCAACGGGGGACGAGGGAAACGACAGGCCCCGCTACATTTCACGCAGCCCCCGGGAATTTTTTTCCACCAGCTGCCAAACGCCCGCAACACTATGGGCTAGAGAAAGCCAATCAGACCCGTACCGTGGTGGGCGTCGGCAGCAGGGGGGGCTAGGGCACGTCGCCAACCAGGTCAGATTAAACCCATCGCCATCGAAGCACCCCAGCGATGGGCTCCCGCAGGGGGCTTTCTGGGAACGGGGGTTTGGGGGGAATGTTTTTTTTTCGGGGAACCCCGGGTTCAATGTCTTTTCCCGGATGGCCTATCGGTGTACGCTCAGGGTGAACGTTTTGCGAACCTGTGTCTTGAGCGAGATCGTTATGGGGGGGGGGGGGTTTTTGGTCGGGGGGTCCCAAAATACTAAAATTTCGTCGAAGCTTTTTTTGTCCGGAACTTGACGGAAAGCTTTATATTGACACTGTTCTGGCCTTCTTTCCTCTGGAACAGCATGGGGGCAACAATGGTTCAGCGGACAATGCTCACCCCCCAGCCTTCTCACCAAATTTCCTTCGGGCACAATGTGGATTCGCGGGGCCCTCCGGGGCCCCAGACATGAATCCCATTGAACATTTGTGGACAACGGGGACGACGTGTGAAAGGTCACAGAACCCCCCCAATACCTTTTCTGACTCCCCAAGCATGCAGCATCACGGAACGTGATCCCGTCCGTATCATCCTCGTTGTGGCTTCAATCCCCCCGACGTTTGCAAGCTTGTGTTCGGCTAAAGGGGGGAACCCCCAGATATTGACATGTTTCCTCTGTCCGCCAAAATGGGCTTCACTTCAGGGAATGTGCACCGTTATAGGCAAAAAAATTACAGTGGTCGCATTTTTTGTCACAGTATTTGCTTTGATGTTTTGTTTCATTTCAATAAAATTGTCAGTTGAAAAGGGAATTGCGTTTTCTTTGCCCTCATAAGTTTCAAAGTGTAAAAGAGCCTCAGTGACAAACCACAAACCAAATGGCTAAAACCGGAGTTGCTAAAATGAAAACAACAAAACAAAAAATAAAAAGCCCGACCTGTTGTCTTCTTCGCTTGTGCGAGACGACAAAAAAACGGAAGTAAACATCCAGTGGGGAAAAGTAAAATTCTCAGAATTCATGAACAATTCTCAGAAAGCAGAAAAGATCATGGATGGGTTTGGTGGGGAGAGAGAGAGAGAGAGAGAGAGAGAGAGAGAGGGGGGGGGGGGGGGGGAAGGGCAGATGGAAAAAAGATACATTGAAATAAACATATTAAATTTTCAAACGCCCCGTGAATCCCCAAAGTTCCTATTTTTACCAGAAACTTTTGCTTATGCCTCTCAGGAGTCAAACATTTTTTCCCCCGAGAGATCGGGTCAGGGGCCCATGCCCGCAGGGGTGTCGCCTTCCACCAATTTAATAGAACAGCACTTCAAATTTTGGGGTTGTAAACGCCGCGGGTGGAATCACAACCCAACGAACTGCAAGGGGGGAAGTGAATGCAAAAAGGAAGGGGCAACAATACAAAGGAATAATTTGCTACAACTGAAAAAGTGACCCAGATGATCAAAAAAAAAGAAAGTTCGGGCCCCAATGCTTGAAGACCTAAACAAATAAAAGGGGAAAATTTACTGAGGAAAGGGGGAGATAATGTTTTACAGTCCGCCGACTGCAAAGGGGTCCCCAAATTTAAAAGTAAAATTCACAAGCCCAAAAAAAAAAAAAAACCCCCATCTCTTTTGCACAACCATTTAAAAATACATCTAAAAAACAACAAACAACTCAAAAATTTTCGTTTAAAAATCTCTTTCTGAAAATATTAGATCTGATAAAAAATGTTTTAAACTCTTGCACTCAGAGGGCAAAGACACATCGGTGGGGAATCTCTGAACAAGGGTTTTCCCTGGATCTGAGAAGTTTTGTTCCCCTCATGCAAATCCCAAATCCCAAAGAATATCTTTCACTGTGAGTGGTACAGACATGGGAAAGCACAGGAGCTACTTCACCTTTAAAAGATAAGAATGGGTGTAAAAGGAGTGGGCCCGTATCAAACGGGATGAACTGTTTCTTCTTTACGGCCACCCCGGGGAAAATGATAAAAAACTCTTGTACCCTTTGGAGCCTATTTCCCCTTGCCAGAGTTTTCCACGTAACCCTAACCCTTGGGGTTTTTAGACAGCGTGAGGGGTGACTTTTTGTCACTCTTTCCTTGTGGCCTTCTTTGGGAAGCTGACAACCAACCCGTTGACTTAACAGACCACCAAAAGGTAGGGGGCAGAAGTTTCAAAGTATGAAACGGCAGGCGGAGGTCTTAACATTTTTAAATATACTGACGGCCCTGTGGAGGTCAAAGCACGAAAACAAACGCTGAACTAGTGGCCTCAGATGAAGAAAAAAAAACGTTTTAAAACTAAGCCCCGACCTTTTAGCCCTTTTTCACGTGGGCAACGCAACAAACAACAAAAGAAAACATACTGAGGGGGAAAAAAAAAAAGCAAGTGTGCATGAACAATTTTCAGTGATATGAAAATTTTTTTGGGGGGGATGATTTTTTGGGGGGGGAGAGGGAGTAAGAAAATTTCTTTACCCCCCCGCCGCAAAGGGCCACATCATGGAGGGGAGGGAAATGGCAGAGGAAAGAAAAAAAGCCTGCAATAAAGATGCGAATCCTTCGCACAGCATTACGAACTACCCCTTTTTGATTTGACAGAACCCCCCCGCTTCGTCTTTTCGATCCCACACCATGAATAAAAATTACAAAATCTGAAATCGTAACATTTGCGACAATCACTTGGCAATAACCATGTGATTTTTTCTTTCTTTTTTTTTTTTTTTTCCTTTTTTTAACTTCTCAGCAAAATTTTTTTTTAGAAATAACAGAGTCAAACGAAACCCCCATTCAAATAGACAGGCCCCAAACGGGGCCCGGCAGAAGGGGGCCCAGGCTGTCAGTCCAAGGGCCCAAAAGGGGTTTTAAGCCTCTGTGAACACCTGTATGTTTTTAGTTTTTACCAATCGTTCTTTTTGCTTTTAAGTATGTGGGGCACTTAAAAAACCCCACTGGTAATAAACAACTTTTCCATTAACATGTTTTTTTGTCAAAAAGGGGTGTTTCGGGCGTGGGATGTGCATTTTGCTGGAGGCAGGCATCGCTCATTCCACCCCAAGCTCGGATATCCCGACCTTGCTTTGAGAGCGTTATACCCTCTATTCGGGTTTTAAACCTTTTAACTATCAATTTCCCTTAAAAATTTACCCATGTGCTGTGCTAATCCGATCTACCTTTTTTTTTCCCACACAGGGGTGTCACATCTGGTTACAGCATGGGCCACCTGGGCAGCCTTCTGAGTGTTTTTGGGGTGCTTTCATAACGAAACCCTTTGGATCTCCCCCCAAAAAAAAACCCAAAAAATTTTTCACCTCGTTTTTTTTGTGACTGTAAGTGAGGTGTAGATGATTTTCCTTTCAACAGAAAACGGCAGTGTAAGGCCCCTGTGTGCGAGTTGATAATACAGTTTTGGGTACCTTTGACTCTGGCGACATATTTTATTGTAAATCCCCCCCCCCCCCCCCCCCCCCCAAATCCCATAAAAACAAAGTACCTTGTAGTTAAACTATTACATTTTTACAAGCACATGAAAGCCCCTACTTCTCCAGGGGGGATTTGTTTGAGTAAACAACTTTAAATGAAAAGGAAACATGTGTCTCCTCCTCCCCCCCCCCTTCCCCTTTTCCCCACTCCCACACACACACACACATTAAACCCTTTAACGCCCCTGCCCTCTTCCCCCCTGGCACCACACCCCCACCCCCCAAATCCACCGCAGGGGGGCCATCCAGGGTGGGGGGTGGATGGGGACGCACTTGGGGGGTGGGGGCCGTTGGGGTGTGGGGGTGTAGGCTGTCCAGCTCGTCGCGCTTCTCCTTCAGTTCTTGACCCGGCTCCGATGGCCCGCTTGGAGAACTCCGCTCCCCCGCCCTGGCGGGGGGGGCACATCAGGGTGTGAAGATGCTCAGGGAGGGATCGGGCCCAAGTGGGCCCGGGGTTCCCTGGGGGAACCTTCAAACGGGCGGGAAAAAGCTGGGGACCGTGGTGACGGAGGGGGGGGGGGCCCGGGGACCCGCCCGCTGTGGGGGACCGTTTTTGTCTGGGAGGGGGGGTGGAAGGGGGGAAGGGGGGGGGGGGTCTGAAGAGACGGCCCGGTGGGGGGGGTCGGCCGGCAGGGTGTGTCCCAAAAATGGGGGGACGTGTTGAGACTCGAAAAATGCACATCGCAAAGGAAACGACGAAACTTTTTTTTAGGAAAGAAAAATCAAAAAACCCAAAAAAAAGCAAAGCATGAACGCCTGCTAAAGAAGCACGAAGGGGTTTTGGGGAGGAGGCAGTTAGGGCCCAAGTCCGAACACCCTCCGTTGCTTTCCAAAAGCACCCCTTTCCAACGAAACAAAAAGGGAAAAAAAAGAACAAACCAAAAGGGAACTACAATGTCACTGACGGGAAAGGGGCAAAAGGTTCACAAAAAAAACCCCCCGAAATGCCTTTTCCAAACGTCGATCGTCCGAAAAAAATCATCCAGCTGGTCCCTAATCAAGCTTTAATAATAACATTTTTTATCCTCTCTTCAATCAAACCTCATTTGGTGCTTTAAATACCACAAGGGGCATGTTCCCTTTTAACTACAAACACACATAGCAAGATAAGCAACACAAATCAAAAGGAAGGTAACTTATGACAAAAACAAAACAAAAAACAAAAACCACAACTAAAAAAAAAAAACCCAGGATTAGATCAAAAACATATGAAAAGCTGCCCTTTTTACTTTTTCGAGGTCAGTGTCCCCAATTTAATGCAAAAACTTTTTTTAAAAAACTGTTATTTTGGCATTTTAGAAAAAAGGTATTTTCCCTTTCAAGTCTTGGACTCCTTTGGCATTTAAACATATTGAAAACGTCATCAAAATTTTAGTATATAAAAAAACCCTAATCCTGTCAGGTTTTTATGGCCCTGTTGGTACATTTGCGACATTTTTGGATGGTTGGCTGGGAAGAACCCTTCCCCCCCCCCCCCCCCCCCCCCCCCCCCCCCCCCCCCCCCCCCTTTTTTATACGCCGCATTCCGCTTCTCTCACAGGCCACCGTTTTGGGTGCCGTGCCATGGTTCGGTCCTCGCAAAAGGTCAATCTGGACGGGTCAATAAAAGACTTTCACCACGGGAAAGTAAGGTTTTGATTTTTCAAAAGGATGTGGCCCCAAAGGGAAACATTAGCTTTTGCATGGATCTGAACCCAAAAAGCAGATCCAAGATCATCGGGCCTCAGCACTGCTCTCAAGTATCGACCCTTTTTTTTTTTTTTTTTTTAATCAATTTTTTACGAAATCATCCTCATTACCTTTTAACCTTTTTAAAATCAATATTCAAAGTTTTTGGGTGATTTCACCTTACAAAATTTTAAAAAACGCCTTTCCCTCGAGCGGTTAATTTTTGTATTCTTTTGGGATCTTGGAGAGAAAAGACTCTGGCGTAGAACATACGCACATGCCACAAGTTTTCACGCACACAACATACACCAAAAACCTTTCACCCATAAACCCCCACACACCACACACACACACCCCTCACGGGGCCCCCCCCGCCAGCAACCCACCACAAAACCAACAAACTCAAAAACCTGCACTGTGAAGGGGTGTGGATGGGGGGTGGAAAGAAAAGAGGGTGGGGGGGGGGGGGGGGGGCAAAAGAGTGGAGAGGGAGGAGAGACAAGGGTTTTGGTGTTTGGGGAGAAGGGAAGGGGGGGGGGGGGGGGGCATGGAACCAATCAGGGACCAATACCTAACATTTCCCTTTCCTTGACAGGTTTTAATTTTCAACAGATTGTACACACCACACACAACACAGCAACGCATGCACGCACACAAAGGACGTGCACACACACACCACTCACAAACACATACCAACCCCCAAACCCACACGATATATGCTGAACAAGAATAGTCTAAATTCCATATACATCACCCACAACACATTCCACACAAACCAACACATGACACAAATTGCTTCCCACACTTTTGGGGCGTGTGCAAGATGGGGGCGGGGCACACAACACACACATTTCCCCAAAAGTCGAAATCTAATTCGCTTCCCCTCAAAATGTCTCTCTCCCCTTCTCTCTATCCACCCTCCGCCCCCCCCCCCCCCCCCCCCCCCCCCCCCCCCCCCCCCCATCCCCCCCCCCCCCCTCCCCCTCTCCCAGCACCTCAGCCCCTTCTTCCTCTTTTCCACGAGCCCATCCCTTTTCTCTGAGGGTAAAAGAAAAAAAAAATGATCAATCTGGGTAAATCTCCATGGAGAAGTGGGAAAAAGGTACCAAACAAGGACTATATTGATCGCCCACCAAGTTTGGTACTACTTTGGTAAGGGGTGGGGTGGGGGTGGGGGTGGCAGGGGAGAAAGAGAAATGGAAGGGAAGGAGGGGAAGGGAGGGAGAGGTAACAGGGGAGAGAAAGTGGGGGGGACTCAAGTCTAGATTGGCAAAGGCATGTGAGGAGCCCCTTTACCCTGTGGAAAATGGTTTCAGCAGGGAAGGAGAGAGACAGAGAGAGAGAGAGAGAGAGAAAACAGAGAGAGAGAGAGAAACAGAGAGAGAGACAGAGAGAGAGAGAGAGAGACAGAGAGAGAGAGAGAGAGAGAGAGAGGAGAGAGAGAGAGACAGAGAGAGAGGGGAGAGAGAAGAGAGAGAGAGAGAGAGAGAAAAGAAACAAGTCTTAAAGGGGGGACCTGTGTGTGTGTGTGTGTGTGTGTGTGTGTGTGTGTGTGTTGTGTGTGTGGGGTGTGTGTGTGTGTGAGATGCAAAATGCAGATGCAGATGCAGATGTTTATTCGTAAAGGCCATAGCCCCTTAAAGGGGGTAAGTAAATGACAAATCGGCAATTCATCAATGCAAACCCCAATTTGAGAAACATAACATTTGTTATCTTAGCACATCATTTGCATTCTGAAAGCTTTATAAAAAATTTCAAGCGAACTGTTTGGTAGTGTTTTCATTTGATGATGCCATTAACATAATGAGTTTGAAAAAAACAAGGTTTTCTTAGATACTTAAATGGGATTAATTGCTGTGATAATTTGTAATACAGGACAATACAGAACAAAATGAACTTCATTTTCATCATTTTTCATGGCAGAGCGGACATGTAAAATTACGATCAATAAAAGGCCGATAACGGTTAGAATGTACACAGATATCCGATACACCAATCTAAATTTAGTGACAATATGTTTAATATGTCTTTTTAATTTGCTTTTGCTAAGTATTTGGAATAAATGTGCAGGATTTAACACCCTAAAAACATCAAATCGGCAACTGTCCTCCTATGAGAATTCCATCTCTGCCAGTTACAGCCCAATTAACCTTTGCCGTAACATACAAATAAAACTATTTATGTCACTACACCTTGA
Source organism: Conus ventricosus (assembly GCA_018398815.1). Taxonomy (NCBI): domain Eukaryota; kingdom Metazoa; phylum Mollusca; class Gastropoda; order Neogastropoda; family Conidae; genus Conus; species Conus ventricosus. The sequence continues at coordinate 22,332,682 of CM031624.1, forward strand.
TTCTCCCACACAAAGCCAAACCCAAATTCGTACAGTTTTAATCTCATTTTAGAGGCCCAATTACTCTTACCCTAGCATCTAGCTGTACTAACATTTTATATGCTTTATGTGGTAGTCTACTAGGTTCCACCCGGGTTTTTATTTTTACCCAGTAACGAATGCACCTTACCCCCAGAAAGTAAATGGATTGGATACCTATTGGTCTCCCCATAAACTAAATCGTTTGGCGTTTTGCATTGAAACACCGAGAAAACTTTTTCAAGGGCATTTAAATGAATCTTTTCAATCTGTATAGAAGCGTATCAAGACCCCATAACTCACCTCCGTTTTTGCCTATGGGTTAAATTGAGAATCAAACAACTTTAAAAACAGTGTAAGAGACTCATTATTAAGCATACGCAATTTCTTTAAATTACAAAGTAAGCAACGTTTAGCTCTACTTACAAGGTCTTTGGAAGCAAAACCGAAACTTAAACGTGTTGAAAAATATATACCAAGTACTTAAGACTTTCCCAGACGGGCATAGGCATTCCATTGTACATCCATTTTTCCCGTGCAGCGAGATGTCCACCCTTCCTAAACACTATGTATTACTTTTTGCCATGTTTACTTTCAGTTGGAGTGACGCAGAGGCTCTTTCTAAACTTTTTAAATTTGGGTTTTGGAGACCAACAAACGTTTCTGCTTTAAATATAACGTCTTTCAGCAAGGGGAGGATGAAAATCTCCAATGCATCGTACTAACTGAGCTCCATGCTTCCATTATTTTATTACTTCTAAAGTTAATTCATTATAAACATAAGAAAAAAAAAAATTTAGGACTTCAGGCATCCCCTTGTTTAACTCCCAATGTACAGTTTATGTAGTCTGTTAGAGATGATCCGCATCTCACTCTCGCTTTCACAGAGTCATACATGCTCAAAAACATTTATATAATTTACCTCGGATTCCATGCTTCACCAAAATTGGCCACAAAACCTCCTGTTGACAGAGTCAAAAGCTTTTTCAAAATTTAAAAAAAGCTACATTAATTTTCGATTTAGACAAAACTGTTTTGAACAAAGGCCATCAAAGTAAACATATGATCAAAAGTCGAATAATTACGCTTAAATCCAGCTTGAAATTCGCCTGTAATATCATTCTCTTCGACCCATTCTTGAAGTCTCTATAATAATAGCATATATAATTTACTGCCGATGTTGCACAGCGAGATCCCTCTGTAGTTGTCTGGATTATTACGTCACCCTTTTTTATATAATGGGAGAACAATAGATTCGGCCCAACTTTTAGGAAACACCCCCCTTATCAAATAGAGTATTTAGAAATTTTGTGAAAAAATTCATCACCAAATCGGATTGCATGCACTTTTTATCATTTCACCAATGATCCCATCTGGACCGGCAGCTTTTCGATTTCTCAGTTTACTTAAAGCAAAAATGATTTCTTCTTTCGATTAGGACGATTAAATGACCATGATTGTCGCGTCGGGTTTTCACTCTCATCTCCTTGCCCTATATCGTTGTCAATGTCATCATTTCTTTCAAGCAATTTCTTAAAATGTTTTTAAACCATTTTTCCAGAATGATATTGTTTTGGGGGTGAAAATTTGTCTTTTCTGAATTTTGCGCATGTCTCCCAAAACTCCCTTTTTGGCATTAATGGGGGCGACTAATTTATCAACATAATTCTGTTAAATGCTTTCTCTTTTTTCTTCAAAGATGTTTATAATCGCGTCTGGCTTACAGTACTCAACGTGATCAGGTACAGAAGTTCGACGGTATTTAATTAACAATTTACGTGCATTTTTTTTTACTTAAAAGACATTCCTTATCGTACCAGTCTTCGCCAACTACTTTTTCATTTACATTAAGGGTCTTCCTCAACATTCCGCAGCGACTTTTAGACATCTGTTAAAAACATGTAAAGCTTCATCAAAATTAACCCAATGAGACTGATTGCCATGTGTATCCTTTGCTGAAATTCTGGTGAATCCATTGCATTATGAAACAAATCCACATGAATATCATCCAGCAATACTTTTCAACAAAATTGACAGCATTATGTTCTTTCACAGAGTGCGGGGTTAAGCTGTGTAATTTATACATAAAAACCAAAGGCATGTGGTCAGAATCAACACGTTCACCCACCCAAATTACAATCATTGAGAAGTGTTGCAAACATATTCCACGACATTTTAAAATAATCATTCACACTGCTTCCACACTCAGAGATGTATGTGTAGCAACCTTTGAGGCGCCCTGACACAAACCATTTAAAATGCACAAATCCAATGCAGTGCACATATTTAGTAACATCTTACCATATCTATTTAACACTTTTCTTCTAATTTTGCCCACGGTGTAATGGACCACTCAGACGTTGGTTTTCAAAAGAAAATGCAGTTTCATCAAGTCTGAGAAAAGTGGAAGTACGACCATTCATATCACCCCTAAAAATTTAAACTCCCAAGAAAGCAGGAGTCACATATAATCTTCAAGTGAAGCAATACCTTTTTATGATCAGTGAATGTATATGGCGAAACCTTCGGCGGTAAAATGAAACACACAACAAGACATTTTTTAATGTACCCAAAATTTGATTTTTAAAATGAAAGCGCAAAAAATGTCTGACTGAATCTCCAGGGCTTTATGAGTGAACAGAATTCTTTTCTAATCAAACATACTAAGCCCCCAGATCGCCTTCCACGAGACGTAAGTTTAACGGCTGGTTTACACAATTTTCATAGCCAACAAAAACAGACGATTGGAAATCTTCCATAAACGTTTCACTCAGGCATACAAAATCAAAAGAAGTAACAAATGAAATAAAATCTTTGTCAGATGTGTGTGTGAGAGAGAGAGAGAGAGAGAGAGAGATGAGGAGGAGAGAGATGAGAGAGAGAGAGAGAGTGTGTGTGTGTGTTGTGTCTGTGTGTCTCTGTGTGTATGTCACTTTTGTCAGTGTATCTGTGTGTGTGCGTGCGTGCGTGCGTGCATGTTTGTGTTCGCGAGAGTGTATGTGTGTGTGTGTGGGCTCTGAGAGTGAGTCCAGGGATCTAGGAAGATAAGATAATGTTGCTTATAGCCCAGCCGACCGCGAAGGGCCACATCAGGGCTGTGATCTAGGAAGAGAAAAGGAGGAAAGAAAGACAGACAGAAAACGGAGGAGGAAAGAAAAAGAGTGAAAGAGAAAGAGGGACAAATGAGACTTCAGGAAAGACAGAGAGAGAGAGAGAAGGAGAGTGGGAAGTGAGTGATGTTGTAAAGGGGAAACAGAAAGACACAGCGACAGGCAGGCAGGCAGACAGGCAGGAAGGCAGATGGAGAAATTTAGAGCTCTTCTTCATAATGTACAGTTTCTGTTGTTGCGCAAGACCTGTAGGAATCAAAACCAAGCACTCCAAGGCTAGGGTCCGCAAGTTCACACCCACTGACATGATCCTGTTATGAGCAACACTCACACAGGCAGTCTGGCTCACACTCACCCACACCTGCAAATCGGACCACCTAGCATATTCTTCTCCTTTTTTTCAGATGGTAGTGCCCACAGTAATAACAGCTCATAAAAGTTCTAAAGACAATGAAAACACACTTCTGAAAGTTGTATTCAGGGGGCAGTGTGAAGAAGTTTACCAAAAAGGTTTTGGTCCTGACTACATCAGCAGCAAGACCATCAAAGCCTGCAGTGATTCCCTGGCGCCTGTGTACTCACGCCTGTTCCAAAGATCTGTAGAGGAGGGAACCATCCCCATCATCTGGAAGACCTCGATTATTTTTCCGGCCGCCAAGAAGCCTTCCCCAAAGAACTGAATGACTACAGACCTGTGGCCCTGACTTCGGTACCATTTAAGTGTGCTGAAAAGATAATACTGCAGCTGCTGCAAGCCGAAACGGGTGACAAGCAAGACCCTCTACAGTTCGCCTATTCAAAGAACAAGAGCACGAGGACGCCATTTTAACACTGCTGCATTCACTTGTACAGTCACTGGAGAAACTGAAGTCATACGCACGCCTCTTGTTCATCGACTTCAGCAGCGCATTCAACACCATCCAGCCCCATCTCATGGTGAGAAGCTCCTGAACATGTCAGTCAACCCTGTCCTGATCCAGTGGATCTTTAGATTTCTGACGGGAAGACCTCAACGAGTACGGGTGGGCAAAGAACTCTCCAACACAAAGACAACCAATACACAGGAGCCCCACAGGGTTGCGTCTTATCGCCAGTCCTGTTCACTCTCTACACCGACAGACTGTCGCAGCAGAGAGAAGTCGACCTGCTGATTAAATTTGCAGATGACACCTCCCTGACCGGTCTCATCCAGGAGGATGATCGCCCATACTTACAGGCTGCCCAGCAACTGGTTGATTGGTGTGATGACAACTTCCTGGAGCTGAATGTGGCCAAAACGAAAGAGTTGGTCATGGATTTCCGAAGGAACCGCTGTGACATCCAACCTCTGAACATCAAGGCCAGCCAGTAGAGACTGTCAGGACCTACAAATTACTTAGGGACGATCATCGACGATCAGCTGAGCTGGACTGCCAACGTGGATGCCTGCTGCAAGAAGGCCAACCAGCGCCTGTATTTCCTTCGGAAGCTGAGATCCTTCAAGTCAGCCAGGAGATACTGTCCCTCTTCTACCAGGCGGTTGTCCAGAGTGTCATGCTGTACAACCACATCTGCTTCTTCAGCAGCGCCAAGACAGCGGACACCAACAGGCTGGAGAAGATAGCACGGACAGCAGCACGAGTGGTGAAGGCGAACCTTGCAACACCAACCACCATCTTTGAGCGTGCTGCCATCAAAAAGCTGATGGCTATCATGACAGACACCTCCCACCCACTTCACCCTGCTGTGCGTCTTGCAGGTCCAACAGAGAGGGCTCTCCGCGCCTGCGTTGTCCAAAGGCCAGGACCACTGGTATGGGAAATCTTTTCTGCCAACTGCTGTCAGGCTGTACAACGCGAGCAACAGGACGAGAGTGAAATCTGACTGCCTGCAGAGTGCCTGCATATATGCGTTCATGAGTACGAGAGTGATGTGTGCGCGCCGCACACGCAGACGCGCACGATGTGTGTGGTGTGGTGTGTGTGTGTGTGTTGTGTGTGTGTGTGGACATGGAAGCCCCAACGAAAGAGGAAGCCACGGAACTGTGTTGGAAATGTTTGGGGGTTAGAAGGGGGAAGTGGGAATGCATGGGTGTGTTTTACCATGTGTAACTTGAAAATGCACGTGCTATGAATTGACTGCTTTGTTTTAATGCCAGCCTGACTTTTAACGCCTTTTGATGATTATTATAATTGTGTGTGTGTGTGTGTGTGTGGTGTGTGTGTGTGGTGTGTGCTGTGTGTGTGTGTAGTGTGGTGTGTGTGTGTGTGTGAGTGCGTGCGTGTGCGTGTGTGCTAGTGTGTATGATGTGGGTGTGTATGCGTGCGTGCGTGCGTGTGTGTGTGCTAGTAGATGGTGGGGGAGAGGTTTGAGAGGGGGGGGGGGGATGTGTTATAATAAGGTAAGCGTGTTTTCGGGTCTTAATATGGTTATCGTTTTAGATTTTGTCCCATGTTTTAGCTCTCCGTCTCTGTCCGTCTGTCTCCCCTTCCCCCTCTCTCTCTCTCCTTCCCCTACCACTCCCCTCTGTCTGTCTGTCACTCTCTCTCTCTCTCTCTTCTATCTCTCTCTCTGGTGTCTGTCTCTCCCAGCTGACGATCTGTCGCTCTCTGAGTCTCTCTCTTTCTCACCTTCACTATGTCTGTCTCTACTCAATGCTCTCTTCCTCCCGTTTGGTTTTTCTCTGTCTGTCCCTCTCTTTCTGTTATCATCTTTATGTTTCCTCCACCTCAGTTTCCCAGTCATTATATATTGTTGTCCATTTCCCCCCTATGTCATATCTTGACAGCAAGATTAAGAGAGGGTTGAGCAGGGTTGGGAGGGGGGGGGGGGGGGGGGGAGGTGGGAGGAGTGTGGAGGATGGGGAGGATGAGAGAGAGAGAGGAGAGTGATGTGGGTTTGGGCAGGCGGTACACACACACATTGGGAGTGTGGTTGTTGTGTGTGTGTGGGTGTGTGGGTGTGTGGGTGTGTGTGTGTTTGGGGAGTGTAAATGTTTGGTATGGATGTGTATTGGTATAAATGTCTAATTTTGTACATGTACATAAACCACATGGGAAAAGGTTTATGTATTGTCTTAGAGGCCTGTTTTACCCACAGATTGATTTATTAACATTGAATGTTGTATTGTGTTTACGTGCTCTGCAAAAACATTTTCCCTTGTGTATATGGGGATACAATAAAAAGTCTGAAGTCTGAAAAGTCTGAAGTTATATGTTAAATGGTTCGCAGAATACACAACAAGCATGTCGTTACTGTGAAGTGCGTCTGTACCAGGTATATTACTGTAACACAAGTATGAGTCTAAACGAATATTCCTGGAATGTGCACTGTTACATAATAACTCTCTAATCAGTTCTTTGCCTTGAATTTCGATCACCGGTGATCGACGGTTTTCTTCCAGAATTATGGCATTTAAAACAACATTTTTGTCATCTGAAGCAATATATCGCCTAAAAAAACGGAAATAGACACATTCATCACAAAAATATTATCATTTTGAAATAATGTCAGAATGTTAAGAAAAAAAAAAAAATCCGTCAAGCAAATGCAAAAATCTCAACAACAAAAAACTGTTGAGAGCTAATGACGGATGTGGAGACAGGCCAGCCCAGTGAAAACAGGCTGATGAACCAAAACTACGGAGAAGATCAGCCAAATGCACTGAAACCACAAAGTGAAGACGTGAAACCTCCAAAAGGAATCTGTAGGCCAGCCCTGAGAAATCTTCAAGAAGAGGTGCTGACATGCTGACTGAGTGACACCTCAAGAGGAGTTAGGCCGATACGAAGAAACCTCAAAGGAGACACGTCACGGCAACGAAACCCGACAGATAATAAACTGATGCAATGGAAGCTCAAAGTGGATATATATATTAATGCAGTGAGGTCTCAGAGAAGAGGTACACCCTATGCAGTGAAACCTCAAAATTATGACAACCAAAGCAGTGACACCTTAAAGAGGAGACACTGGCGGGCCAAAATCACTGAAAACCTCACTGAGGAGACTGGCTGACACAGAGAAACCTTAAAGAGGAGACACTGAGTGACGGGCCAACTCACTGAAAACCTCACTGAGGAGACTAGCTGACACAGGGAAACCTTAAAGAGGAGCCCACTGAGTGACGGGCCCAAAACTCACTGAAAACCTCACTGAGGGGGACTAGCTGACACAGGAAACCTTAAAGAGGAGACACGAGTGACGGGCCAACTCACTAAAAACCTCACTGAAGAGACTGGCTGACACAGGGAAAAACCTTAATGAGGAGACACAGAGGGGCCCAAAATCACTGAAACCTCACTGAAGAGTTTGGCTCACAGGGAAACCTTAAAGAGGAGACACAGAATGGGCCAACTCACTGAAAACCTCACTGAAGAGACCTGGCGGGGAAACACAGGGAAACCTTAAAGAGGAGACACAGACGGGCCAACTCACTAAAAAACCTCACTGAAGGGGAACTGGCTGACATAGGGAAACCTTAAAGAGGAACACAGAGGGGCCAACTCACTGAACCTCCTAAAGAATTGCTGACACAGGAAACCTTATGAGGAACACAGATGGCCCAACTCACTGAAAACCCACTGAAGAGATGCTGAAACAGGAAACCTTAATGGAGCACAGATGGCCAACTCACTGAAAACCTCACTGAAGAAAACTGGCTGACACAGGGAAACCTTAAAGAGGAAAACCACTGATGGGCCAACTCACGAAAACCTCACTGAGGGAGATTGGCTGACACAGGGAAACCTTAAAGAGGAGACACAGATGGCCAACTCACTGAAAACCTCACTGAGGAGATTGGCTGACACAGGGAAACCTTTAAAGAGGAACACAGATGGGCCAACTCACTGAAAACCTCACTGAAGAGGACTGGCGACACAGGAAAACCTTAAAGAGGAGGAAAACAGATGGGCCAACTCACTGAAAACCTCACTGAGGAGATTGGCTGACACAGGGAAACCTTAAAAGAGGAGACACAGATGGGCCAACTCACTGTAAACCCTCACTGAAGAGACTGGCTGACACAGGGAAAAACCTTAAAGAGGAGACACAGATGGCCAACTCACTGTAAACCTCACTGGGGAGACGGGCTGACCAGGGAAACCTTAAAGAGGAGACACAGATGGGCCAACTCACTGAAACCTCACTGAGGAGACTGGCTGACACGGGGAAAACCCTTTAAAAGGGAGGAGACACAGAGGGGCCAACTCACTGAAAACCTCACTGAGGAGATTGGCTGACACGGGGAAACCTTAATTAATGAGGTCATACTGACAGGCCAACTCACTGAAATCCTCACTGAGGAGACTGGGCTGACACGGGGAAACCTTAATGAGGAGACACAGATGGGCCAACTCACTGAAAACCTCACTGAGGAGACTGGCTGACACAGGGAAACCTTAAGGGGAGACACAGATGGGCCAACTCACTGAAAAACCTCACTGAGGAGACTGGCTGACACAGGGAAACCTTAATTAATGGGGTCATACTGACAGGCCAACTCACTGAAATCCTCACGAGGAGACGGCTGACACAGGGAAACCTTAATTAATGAGGCCCATACGAAGGCCCAACTCACTGAAATCCTCACTGGAGGAGACTGGCTGACACAGGGAAACCTTTAATGAGGAGACAGGCCAAATCACCAACACAGTAAAACCTAAAAGAGAAGACAGGCCAACACAGTGATGTCTGGAGGTGGTGACGGGACAACAAAGTGAAACCTCAAAAAGAAGGCAGGACAACAAAGTGAAACCTCAAAAAGGAGGCACGACAAAAAAAGTGAAACCTCAAAGGGGGAGATAATGCCAACACAGTGAAACCTCAAATGGGGGCCCAGTCCAACAAGGTGAAACCTCAAAGCAAAAAACTGGCTGATGCAATAAAATTTCAAAATAGAGGCAGGCAACATAAGGGAAAACCTCTCTCACACACACACACACACACACACACACACACACACACAAAAAAAGAAAGACAAATGATGCAATGAAACCTCAAAGTGGAGACAGGATAAGATAATGTTGCTTAAAAGCCCAGCCGACCGCAAAGGACCACATCAGGGCTGTAAAGTGGAGACAGACCCAACACAATGAAACCTCAAATGGAGACAGAGCAACATAATGAAACCTCAAAGTGGAGACAAACCCAACAAAACCCAAAACCTCAAAGTGGAGACAAAGCAACATAACAAAACCTCAAAGTGGAGACAAAGCAACATAACAAAACCTCAAAGGGGAGACAAAGCAACATAACGAAACCTCAAAGTGGAGACAAACGCAACATAACGAAACCTCAAAGTGGAGAAACGCAACATAACGAAACCTTAACGAAACCTCAAAGTGGAGACAACGCAACTAACGAAACCTCGAAGTGGAGACAACGCAACATAAGAAACCCAACGTGGAGACAACGCAACATAATGAAACCTCAAAGGGGAGACAACGCAACAAACAAAACCTAAAAAGTGGGGGACAAAGCAACATAACGAAACCTCAAAGTGGAGACAACGCAACATAATGAAACCTCAAAGTGGAGACAACGCAAGATAATGAACCTCAAAGTGGAGACAACGCAACATAATGAAACCTCTAAGTGGAGACAACGCAACATAAGAAAATGTTGCTTATAGCCCAGCCGACCGCAAAGGGCCACATCAGGGCTGGACAACGCAACATAATGAAACTCAAAGTGGAGACAATGCAGCATAATGAAACCTCAAAGTGAGACAGGCCAACCCTGCGAAACTCCACAGTGGTGACAGGCCAACGCAATAAAGATTGAAGCTGAGTTGGGCGGGACTGTAAAATTTTAAAAAGAGACAGGCTAACAGACTGAAACCTAAAGGGTTGGAGACGGGCCCAAACCCCTGCGAAACTCCAAAGGGTGACAGGCCAACCCAATGAAACTTCAAAGCTGAGAAAAGGCCATCGCTGTCAAATGTTGAAGTACAGCAGGCTGAGAAACCTCAGACTGGAGACGTGAAACTCAAAGTGGACAGAAAAAAAACACAAAAAGGGCAATCTGACATTTTTCAGTGACAGCTGTGATCATGCTTGCACACATTTCGACCACCAGGTCTGTCCATGAATGTCATCCACTATCAGTACCATCCGAAATTGTTTCTTGAGTGTCCCCTCCCTCCCTGTCCCACTCAGCGGCACACATCCCCAACCTGCTGGTAACTAAGCTTCTACAACGATGCCTTAATCAATTTTTTAAAGACAGTGAAATCTACTCTATGAAAACTTCAACTGACATTCATAAGTCCTTCAAAGCAAATGCATGGAACTGCTTATAATCAGCACCTTCCAGTAAAAAAAAAACAAAAAAAAAAACAATACCATAGCACTGCATCCAATTAAAAACAACAACAAAATATCATTGGGTTACTGCCAAGATGCGGTTCAAGGTACACATCACGTTACTCATCATCACCATGTCCACAATGTACAAAACCCCATGTTGTTCAAATGTCGTCTCTTACTCAAGTCAATCTTCAACATTGCAGTTAACTTGTTTCCACTCCATCCACAACCCTGCTTCCTCCCAACTTTAATTTGATTCTCCTTTGAGAATATAACACAGAAAGGAACAGCAAAACAGAAGCCCTGGAAAAAAAAAGTTACGATTAAATCTCAAAACAAACAAGTCAATTCAAGTTAAGAACAGGCAATAGCGAAGCATCCTGGCAGTAGAAAAAAACAAGATGCTAAGCATATACATACTCCCACTTTATCCCGAATATTGTGACATATTCCAAAAAGAGGAAAAACCGTCTTGGGCTGGTGTAACCGTTAGTAATGGCTATTCTGGTAACCATCGGCCATCGTCTGTGACCTAAAATGAACATACATCGTATCAAATTCTCAGAAAGACCGGCCAAGAGCTTTCTGAGATATTCCATACAGAAGAAAAAATGTTACAGGCCATTACAGACGTTAGTAACGGCTATAACATTAACTAAAACATTGGGCATCATCCGTAACCCATAATGAAGATACCTGCTAATTTTCACAAAGATCGGCCAAGTACTTTCTGAGATATTCCATAAAGAAGAAAAGCGTTACAGGCCGTTACAGCCGTTAGTAACGGCTACGGTAAACTAAAACATCGGGCATCATCCTTGATCCATAATGAACATACCTGCTAATTTTCAAAAAGATCGGCAAAGTACTTTCTGAGATATTCCATTAAGGAAAACAACCATTACAGGCCATTACAGCCGTTAGTAATGGCTTTAATGGTAAACTAAAACATCGGGCATTATTCGTGACCCATAATAAACATACCTGCTAATGTTCACAAAGATCGGCCAAGTACTTTCTGAAATATTCCATGAAGAAGAAAAAGCGTTACAGGCCGTTACAGCCGTTAGTAACGATATAATGGTAAACTAAAAGTAAAACATCGGACATTATTTGTGACCCATAATGAACATAAATTTTCAGAAACATCGGCCAAGTACCTTTTAATATATTCTAAAAAGAAGAAAAACGTTACAGGCTGTTACAGCCATTAGTAACAGCTATAACGGGGTAAACTTAAACATCGGGCATCATCCTGATCCATAATGAACATACCTGCTAATTTTCACAAAGATCGGCCAAGTACTTTCTGAGATATTCCTTAAAGAAGAAAAAGTGTTACAGGCCGTTACAGCCGTCATTAACGGCTGTAACGGTATACTAAAACGTTGGGCATCATCCTTGACCATAATGAACATACCTACAAATTTTCAGAAAGATCGACCCAGTAGTTTTGTCAGGAGCGAGTGGAACACATTCGTTCCCATTCTAAAGTAAGTACTCCCTGTTCTTTAAGAACTGGGAGTACAAAACACACACACACCACAAACCTATCCAATAACTAATCCAGAATCAGCTGTACATGAAGATTTTTCTGTTTAAAATCTTACACAAACACAATTACACACACAACACTCTCTCATGCGCGCGCGCACACACACACACACACACACACAATTTGATCTTCTAGAAAATAAATTTAAAAACCCCCGGGGGGCCGGAATAGCTCAGTTGGTAAAGCACCGGACTCATGATCCTGGGGTTACGGGTTCGGATTTTTCCTCAGAGTTAACATTGGTTCTGACTCCATTCCCCTTTACAGTCCTTCGAATGAGACTAAACCCGAGGTTCCATGTGTGAACGCACGCACATCTTGCACACATGTAATATCCATCACCAACTTTCGGAAGGAAGGCCAGTTTGGCCGTTGGTATGGATGACACGTTACACATAGCATGCACCTTCCCCAAAGATGAAGTATGCTGCCTTAATGGCGGATTAAAGAACGTCATACACACAAAACTCCACTGCCTGTCTATACAGGCAGTGTCGCAGGAGTATCAGCTGCGTACGCAGAAAGAAAAAGAAAACTACTCTTACCATGTGAACACACTAAGCGAAACAAATAACATTAACTAAATTTATGTACAACTGAAAGAAAAGCAGTCTTTTGTTAACCAAACTTTTTCACTTTCATATTCATCTTCATGACATTCATGAAATTGACTACGCATCCTGCATGTTTCTGAACCAAATTTTAGTGCATCTCTGTATATAATTTCAATGAGTCAAAGATGCATATATGTAACATCTTCAGCAATGGGCTCCAAGCAGTAAAATGCTGTCTAAAACAGTGTCAATGCTAATATCGCTTCGCCTGTTCCAATCACCTGCTGGGTTCTGTGACTTGACCCACTTGTATAAGGAAGAAGACTTTAAAAAAGAAGTTTTCTTTTAATTACTTCATTCATTCCTTGCAGAGACCTTCATTAACATTTCTGCCAGTCGCTCCCACTCCCAGACAAATTTCTCTTTTACTCTTTCTGTCTTGCGAACAATACATGTGTGTTACTGTTCGCGGTAATGTAACAAAACTTCCATGCCACCCGGCATTCAGTGATTCACACACTAATGTGGACAAACACAGCACATTTTTCTCTCAACAGACTACAGCATCACATTTTTAATCCCCAAACTCCATGGGAGCAGAGATGGGGATGGGTGGGAGAAGGGTTGGAAGGAAAGGGGAGAGGAGTGGGACAGCTGTCTAACATCATTCATCTGGAACTGGTTGTCGTCAGTTCTGAATATTCCATGGCACTCCTTGACCCTTCCAGCAAGCAAAACTACTAGTTCCTCTGTACAGTTTATGTTAAAACTGCAACCCATCACATGATGTTACAGAATCAGTAATCTAGTACTTCATGGTAAAATATCAGTAGATAACTGACAAGATTTAAGAAATTCCTGATTCATTTGAACTGTGTCTTAAAAGAGTGTTATTCTGGGTATTCGGAACGGGAGCTACTGTATAAACGCTGCACTTCATGTATTGTGTCAACCACTGACCGCATATGAGCAAGTGACAAAAGGTCGTCCAAAAAAGCCAACAAAAAGTGAATTTTTCAAACTAGTTTTTATTAACAGCAATTTTGTCCAAAGGAAGACTTATGTTTAAGGTCATAAAAACATACATACAAAGATAACTCATGCACCGATGTTCTGCTAGTAATGTGATAAGGCATCATAACAAGCATCTGACGGTTGTTATGCTGGACATTCAATTTTATCAATATTCCTATTTGAATGTCTGTTATACAGGATAATTGTTTCAGTGGAAATAAGACTGAATATTACAGCTAAATTTCATTCCAAAAGAAAAGGCATCTGTGCAGTTTAAGATCAAGTTTCACATGAGATGGTATGTCCAACATAACAACCGTCGGACATATTGATTTGTTCTTTATTGCTGTGTTGGAAATAAGACAGTAACTGCATCCTCTGATGATTTTCTGTGTTGTTGAGGGTGCATTTCATGTAATGATACCAAGTATAGGACCCACAATAGCCTTGTTACCATGATATGGCATTTTTATCTGACAGTTGTTATGATGTTGCATTGGACATACCCAAGTATTTCCCAACAATGCAAAAATAACAACAGTCATTAAAAAAAATGGACATACTTTTCCTTTGAGTACAGTTCTATTGTTATTGTTACATTTTACACATAAAGGCCTATAAAACAAGCTAAATAAGTCACAATGATCATGTAGACACCTTAAATAGAATCCATCTGACAGTTGTTATGGCCTCACTGTTGGACATACTCGACAAACTGCTCATGTCTGACAGGAATTAGATTATTTATGATCAAAATGAATAGAAACAGTTTGACAGTAACAATAATAACGTGTACATTTAGGGCACCTGCTCTCTCAGATAAGCTCAGAGCGCTTGCATATCATATGAAAATACATTTTATGGTTAAACAACATAATTACAAGATGTAAACAGATTTTTGTATATTCTGCACCAGACTTTCTCTTCTTTTCCTCTGATGAAGAAAGTAGGATGCGAAGACCTAGAAAACACAAACTTCTTTGTCAAACAAATAATACAAAAATACTTTTAGGTAATTTTTGGAATTAACTGCATAAAAACAAGTGATCAAAATAAAAATGTTCATGAACAAAATCAATTTGGTATGCTTCAGGTGATTTCCAACCCACCTCTTACACACCCCACCACTTCTTATTCAGGTTAAGAAGCCATAATCAATGAGCTGATTTATTTGCTACTATTGCCTTGGGGGGGAGGGGGGGGCTGAATTTTTCCCCAGTACTTCTTCTTCTTCCTAAAATACTGGTTCACTCAAAAACGAGTAGGTCACCAGCGCGCATGTTAAAAAGTAAAATAAAATAACATAAAATAGTGCGACTCAGACTGTTGGCCCCTGGAGCAAATTTGGCAACAAGGGGTTGCACTCGATATTCAAGAAGTTAAAAGCAGTGGCCAAATTCAGGCCCAGGTAACCATAAAATATCTGGGGAAGTTAAAATAGAAAATCGTCAATATGCAGATCTCAAAACTGTCGTATCAATTTGTTTTTTTTTAATGAGACTGCATTTGTGGCAATCTTGATGGCACCCGGCAGTGAGTTCCACAGCCGTACAGAACTAGGATAAAATGAAAGAGGCTGTCAATATTTGATGCAGGTATGGTATAACATTGACCGCCACTCCTGGTGCTGCTTTTATTCAATACTAGTTGTTCCATTGGAATAAGTATTAGTTTAGCTCTGCCTTTGAAGATGTTAAGTTTGATAAAAGCTCTTCTCTCTTCTAAGGGTTTTCATTCTAATTTCCTCATGTTCTTTCTAGTCTTCCCCTTTTCTCTGATGTGTTCCCTGTTACAAACCGTGCTGCTCTCTTCTGAATCTTTTCGAGGTTATCAATGTCCTTTAGATGGTAAGGATCCCAAACTGAGCAACCATATTCCAGTACTGGTCTAACCAATGTTTTGTAGCAGTGGTCTTTAACCTTTTGGTGGCAGTCATTGATATTCCTGTATAAGAAAGCTAAGATGTTATTTGCTTTCTTACATTCTAAATTGTAATGTTCTTTCCATTTGAGACGACTATCTATAATCACGCCTAAATATTTTGCAGCATTGGTTTCTTTAAGAATAGTATTATGAATAGAATATTCTGATCTAGTTGGTGAGTGTTTGTTACATATACGCAACACTTGGCACTTTTGGGGATGAAATTCCATTTTCCAAGTTCTTTCCCACTCTTGTAAAGCGTTTAGATCTTCTTGTAGAATGCGTGTATCATTCTTGCTTCTGATTGTTCTATATACTAAGCTGTCATCTACAAAAAGCCTTATAGTAGTTCCAGGAGAGAGATTTCTACTTATGTCATTTATATAAATTAAGAAAAACAAGGGCCCCAGAACAGTTCCCTGTGGTACACCTGACAAGACTGGTTTACAATGGGATGACGACCCTTCCACAACAACTTTCTGCGTTCTCCCAACGAGAATGATCTAGCCCATTTTAGCAAAGAAACGCCAATGTCGATGTGTTCTAATTTAAGCAGCAGGCCCTCATGGTCAACCTTATCAAAGGCTTTAGAAAAGTCTAATAAAATTGCATCTATTTGCTGTCTGTTGTTAAGACAGTTATTAAAATCATTGAGAGTTGTTATAAGTTGAGTCTCACAACTCCTTTGCTGTCTAAAACCATGCTGGGCTTATTTAAGAAGTCATATTTGTCAAGATGGTCCATTATGCTACTATATATTATGTGTTCAAGTAGTTTTGCTGATATGGATGTAAGAGATACAGGTCTATAGTTCTCTGCTTTTGTTTTGTCACCCTTTTTGAATAACGGAACAATGCTGGCATCTCGCCACTCATCAGGTATTACTACCTGGTCCAGTGAAGCTTGGTAAAATGGTTGGTATACCTCACTCAATTCATTGGCACATAATTTTAAGAGCTTGCCAGGAACGCCATCAGGACCAGTAGCTTTGTTTTCATTGATGTTGGTCAGTAACTTAAAACTTTGCTTTTTACTTTGATGTTTTGCATTTCAGGGAGTTTATCATCATCCTTTAGTCTAACGTTCATTAAAGGCTTGGGATTTGAGAAAACCGAAACAAAACTGCTTGTTTAGTAAATTTAGACTGGATGAGAGGGGAAAAAAACTAACTGAATCCAGTTAGTTGAAAAAAGGGCCCAGGAAAAAAAAAAAGGAAAGAGAGAGGGGGTGAGGGGGGGGGGGGGGGGGAGGCTGGGGGAGGGGATACATGGAGGGACTGGGAGGAAGGGGGCTGGTGGAATCTGGTTGCTGGTCTCTACTCCTCCACATTTTATCAAAAAGCATTATGGAAATAGCCTAAAATGTGCACTTTCAATTCTTCAAAATAAATATGTATTACAATGAAAATAAACTTATCATTTATTAATCACAAGAGGTACTGATGGTCGTTACGACTGATATACTGAGTGATAATGTCTTCAACATGAGAGTAACAACTGTCAAATAATCGCCAGATTTCCACTAATCCTATGATCTGAACTTTAGTTTTGTCATGTATTTAAAGAAAAAGCAAAATAGAAATTCCAAGCTGTTTTCTGCCCCAGTTTTACGTACAATTGATACATTAATTAACTTAATATCCGTCGGTCGTTATTTCGGAC
The DNA here is from genome assembly GCA_018398815.1 of Conus ventricosus. NCBI lineage: Eukaryota > Metazoa > Mollusca > Gastropoda > Neogastropoda > Conidae > Conus > Conus ventricosus. The sequence goes on from CM031624.1 coordinate 22,349,803, forward strand.
ATCGCTAAAACGATGTCCTAATCATGTGTCACGCACAAAACATCGCCCGAAAGTTGAGGGAAATCCCGTTAAATTGCCCCACTCTACTTTTGGTTCACTATAATTTTAATCATTTACAGAAACACATTTGAGAGAACAGCTGAAACCAATGTTTCTATCATTTTCTTGTGACGGTCGTTATGCATTTGACAGTCGTTACGATTTCTGACGGTCGTAATGATTGTGGACAAACAACATTTCCACACCTTCTCTGCTTCGAAGCGCCATTCTTGACGAAAGCTCCAGCCTCGATTTGAAACCTTTTGCCTTGGGTGCTATTTAAAGCACGGCATGGGATCTGTAAGTTCGTTGTCAGTAGAATTGCGAGAAAAAATACGGTCGTTATTTTCTGACATACTGCTTATTACCGTATGGATTTCGCGCTCGTTTACTGCCACTGAATCGAATTTGGTTCGGAAAACACCTTTCTCCATTCGGTTAGTGTTGTCCGAGATGCCGAGTTAAATGAACACGGAACCGAACCGAACCTGATGTGAACGATCGAGAGTTTTGCTGACCGACACGATTTGACAAACAGCGTAACGACTGTCAAACGGATTTTTACCGCTTGACAGCATCGAAAACAATCAGAAATAGAACGGTTTGTGATTTTAACATGTTCGCCGTTGATTTTTCTGCATCCTTTATTCATATTGTTGTGATGGTATGCAATTTAGATATGTATCCAGGCTTCGACACCAACCGCATCACTCCGTCCGCCATCTTGAACGGGAAAATTTATCTAAGAAAAGCGTACAACTTGGGCATTTTCAAATGGAAGGCAGACACCCAAACTCACCATGTTATATTATGTATCTCTTCAAGGTGTTATAAAACATCAAGCAATAAATAAAAAAGCATTGGTATTTTTTAAATTCTTTATTTGTGCGATAAATATACAAGGGGTCTGGACGATCACCTTTTGTCACAAGCATCATTATCATTATCAAGCTCTCAAAAGTTCAATGTCCAAACGGTTTACCTCCAACTGTTTATCTCCAACAACAGTTTGAATATAATGAGCATGTACCATTAAACAAAAAGAACGATGACTTGTTCAACTTAAGAATTATTTCACAGACAAAAGCTTTCTGACTGACTAAAAAATTCAAACTTGTTGACTGTTATTTTTCGGCAACACATTTAAAAAAAAAACTCTCTGCGCAAGCAAACCCTACTGAGGACAGGATTATTACATGCATGCATACATTTTATAAAGGGCTTATGCTTTAATACAAACAATTTAACCTTTTTATGTTGGTGGTAGTAGAATAAAAATACATGCACAAATTATTCACAAAGTTAATGAAGTAACGTGTAAATTCATAATCTTATACAATAGCATACTTTGGTTAGTTTGAAGACTTAGTGTTGAAGTTTGTACTGTAAACTGTCTCTCTCTCACTCTCTCTCTCTCTCTCTCTCACCACACACATAAACAACACATGCATGCATGCACCCCACACACATTTAACCTTCTAAAGTGTTCATCTGTTTACCGAGATCATAGTTTGTTTGTTTTTTATATGTTTTTCATAAAGCAATGTAGATACTTCCTTTCCTTTTTCTGCGAATGGTGGTCTTGTTCATAGCTTTCCATTTAAAAATGATGATTAACCAAAACAGCTAAAAAAAATCTATGGAGATATGAATTCACTTTGTCAAGTTAGGTTCCTATGAAAAGCCCTTTAAAGTTCTTTTTTTTTATTTAAAATTTTTTTTTTTTTTTAAATTCCATTTTCAAACGATCGTCTTTTGATAAAAGGCGAATCGATGTTCGAGTCCGTTACATGCAAGTTCAAGAAACAAAAAAAAAAGTACACACGATTGCAGCGATTGACAACGGTGAAACTTCGCAATAAAAACAAAGTTATTTGACCTGACTTGCATTTTTAGCTCCACGTATCAAGAACACAGAAAAGTAAACCATGTTTTGGTATTAGAATTTGAAATGCCCCACTGTCCTCAAGAAACACATCAAAAGTTCTTCACTGGTGCCAGGGAGTCTGGAGAACACAATTTCTACGCCGCTTCGTCACCATGCTCTTTGTGGCCGTTTTTTTCAAAAAGTACATCTTCCCCGAGTGTCGAAGTCATACAGGTCGATGCAAAATCACTTCAGATAACTGTACAAAATACCAACTTACCGTTATGTGCTTTGTTGTTGCAATTACATGGCAATTCACACAAGCGTGCGATCTCCGAAGACGAGCAAATCAAAATAAACGTGTGCGCATGTCTCTAAGTATAAATTTCCGGTCCATCCCAAGTAGCCTCCCTTTTTCATGGACTGGGATGACCCGTTTTGAATGGCCTAGATCTTCCCGTCAGCAAAACGACAGACGAGCCAAGCCGATATTGTCCAAATAAACACAATGCACAAGCTCCGATTTTTTCAAAATACACACCTGAAAACAAACGCGAACAGAATGCACCAACTAAGTTGAGTCTGGCGAATGTTGTTTACGCGCAAACAGCCACAAAGTAGGTTAGTAGGGTATCCTGATCGATCGGGACTAAAACCCTAGTAAATTACGTACCGACTTTGTCCGGCTAAGGTCAAGGCTAAAATTAGAACCAGTCCAGGTCGGTACCAAAATCGATAGGTCTGCCACCAAAAGGATGGTGAGGAAGAAGCAGGAATAGTAATGATAGTCGGCGGGGACCCAAATTGCATCGTTGGTGAGGTCGAGTGTGATACGGTTAGGCCACATACCGAGCATGTAGACTGCATAGCCGCATGCTTGCCTCTCTCGGTTCGGCGCAGTGAAAATAAATGCGAATTTTCTTACTTATATTTGGCGTAGTAGGTATATGAAAAACGACAAGAAAATAACAAACAAGAAGCCTTTTTAAAAAAAAATCACACAACACACACACACACCACACACACACACACACAACAACACACACACAACACAAAACACACATACACCACACACAGAGGGAGGGAGGGGGGGGGGTATTTTTATATGAGAAAAAAAAGAGGGCGAAAGATCACAGGATATGTTCATCTCATATACACGATGACTGACAAAGATTAGGTTATTGCATTCATTACTTGCATGAATGCACAGCAATGCATATGGCTTGCTTGTTATCACACACACACACACACACACACACACCCCACACACACACACACACAACAAACCGTCCATATGTTAAAACACAATCACTAACTAGATTGTACTGAGATAAATGGCTTTTCATCAAAAATTCAACCTATGCTAGTCGAATAGATGTTTAGTGTTTGAAAAAAAAAAAAAAAAAAGGAAGGGTGTTAAAAAAAAGTGTGTGTGTGTGTGTGTGTGTGGTGTGTGTGTGTGAGAGAGAGAGAGAGTAAGAGAGAGAGAGAGAGAGAGAGAAGAAGAGAGAGAGAGAGAAGAGAGAGAGTTTTGGATTCGTCACAACCCTGTTTGAGAGGGACGTCGAGGGGAGATAGGCGGTTAAAATGGAGAGGCGGGAAATAAACAGATTGCAATAGTTTTGAGTCTAAAAGTTTTGAGGTCTGCAATCCTGAAAATGGAACTGAAAAAGCTTGTTTTCACACATACACACACCCCACACAACACACACACACCAGCAATCCACACAGAGTAACACACACACACACACACACACACACACACACAACCACACACACACACACACACACACACACACCACACTCGGGAGAGAGTCAGACAGACAGAGACAGATAGAAACAGAGAGAAGTGATCGACAGCACCAGAACTAATATCAATCAAAATTTACGCAAGACTTGTGTTGTGCGTGTAAAATTATTTGTCAGCTCAGAGTACTGTCTGAATGTTCGTGTAGTGCCCATACAGGCTACTTGTGGTCTGTGTCAACGTTAGGCGACTGGGTCTAGCAAGAAGCATTAATGTTTTTGTAGGCACAAATCATTTTGAGGTATTGTTTGTGGACCTGGTGGGTCCCACGGCATTGGATTTTCAGTGGAATAAAGCGTCTGTTTTGCAGGACAACCGGGGAGGAAGGGGACCCAACGAACATGTGTCAAATTTCACGACCAGAAATTATATTTCAAGTGAGAAAGACAGCAGGCGGAAATTGAAACAATATTTTTTTAAAAGAATTGTTAGTAAGGTCCACAAAACAACAGGGACAAACAAACTACAAGAGCAAACACGACGCGTTTCGACCTCTTAGGTCTTCTTCAGGGAAGATAAGCAACATTCAGGACGATGAAAACGAAGAACGAGCAATTAGTCTCTTCTCAAATTCGGCGCCTAGGTAAAATTCAAGTATTTGAGATTATGTGTGGGAAAGAAATGTTGATGAATAGGCTAATTCACTGCCGAGCTGCCTGAGACAATTAAGGGTGTAATATGAATAACAAGTTGAGGTTTTTGCACGTGCAACACAAAACTTTCTCGTGATGTTACGTGTATCGCGATATTTCCGTGTTCTACTTTCAGTTTTAGTTTCATCAAGGAGATGTCACTGTGAGCGGGGTCGTCCATATACGCAATACCACATCTGCAAAGTTTAGAGACCACACTGGGCAGGATTTACATCTGACGGATGTAGAATTAATAACTAAGATGAAAAGGATTTAAAGACGATGGATTTTTGGATACAGATTAGCGGATGTCTGACCTGTGCATTTGCCCGAAGCGCAAGACAGACCTTGTGTTCCTACCTCACATTGTCTGCGCCACTGTTATCATTGTGTGTGTGTGTGTGTGTGTGTGTGTGTGTGGTACATGCAACATGCGCGCGTGTGTGCGTGCATTTGCATGTGTTTGCATATGCAATTTGTGGGCTTGTGTGAGTATGCTCCTGCATGAATGCATGTGTGTGTGTGTGTGCGTGTGCGTGCGGCGTGTGTGCGTTTTTGTGTGTGCGCGTGTGTTGTGTGTATGCATGTGTGTGTGTATGTGTGTGTGCGTGCGTATGCGTGTATGTGTGTGTGCATGCATATGTGCGTGTGTATGCGTGCATGTGCGAGCGCATGCCCGTTGTGTGTGTGTGTGTGTGTGTGTGTGTGTGCATTTAATCATTTGTAGTGAAGGAATATTCATCAGATGACATAGCTATTTTTTTTTTTTTTTTTTTTTGCTGTCCCAACCTCTGCGCCACTTCAGAGGCAGTGCACCCACGCCGCTCATTCCGACACCCCGTCCACAGCCACAGCCCTGTCGGCCACGCCGCAGCCCCGGCACCGGCAATCCACAGGGAGCAGTCAATGGCAAGTCGTCAAGAGGCAACCCACCGGAGGAGACACTGCACTGCTGCCGAGTCACTTCGGTGGTGTTCAGTGGCGCCTGTTCTGATCTAACATACGCAGGACGCCACCTACAAAGCCCCCTACTGACGACAATAATTGCTTAGTCGCGGAGCCGGCGCGAGTGAGCTCTCCCTCCGGAGGGCGCCACCACGTCCGTCCAACGACAGCCCCCATGGACTCGCCGATACCAGTGACCCCGACGGAACCAAACCAAGGCCACAGACGTGGAGAGGACATCGAAATTGAGGTCACCATGAGAGCAGGGCATGAAGGGCCACAGAATTTGAGACATCTTTTTTTAATGCTGATCGATGAGAATGAGGATGATTAAGATGATGCTACGGATTTCCATTTCGGTCTGAGACTACATGACAGGGCTGTACTCTACGCTTCCTTTCATAATATATCCCGGTGTCAACCAGGCCCGAGAGATACAGGCACCTGCAGTGTTGGTCAGGAAATTTGAGCAACACTCTCAGAAACGCATCCATTAAGTGGATGAAACTCGACTGTGTGGTCCCAGTCTTCCCAACTGAGTCCGCAGCAAACTCAACTCTGGGTAGGAGCCGGTCGGGGCAGAAAAACCCCACATGACTCTGATGGGATTCGAACCCACGACCTCCCAGCCGGGAGTCCGCGACGCTAACCACTTCGCCACGGCGGCTGGTGACATAGCTATTATTGGTCAGTAACAACAACAGCAACAACAACACAACAACAACAACAACAGCAACATGTATGATGATGATTGTGGTGAAATTCAAATTAATAATGATGAAATAATTACTAACTGGGACACAGAAGCTGAAGAAAACAATAATGATAGTGGTGGTGGTGGGGGTGTGGTGGTGATGGCGGTGGTGATGATGTGGTGATGGTGGTGGTGGTAGTGGTACGTAGTAGTAGTAGTAGTAGTAGTAGTAGTAGTAGTAGTAGTAGTAGTAGTAGTAGGGGTGGTGGTAGTGGTGGTGGTGGTGGTAGTCGTACTCGTACTCGTACTCGTAGTCGTAGTAGTCGTAATAGTGGTAATGAAAAAGAAAGAAGTAAATGAAAATTGAAAGAAAAGTACGTAATGATATGAGTACCATTATCAAAGGACAAACAGACCTACCACAACATCTTACCCACTTCCATTCTTCCCTCCACCCCTTCATATACCCCATTCCCCCTAGCACGTGCACCGCCTGTTACAAGACTGTTCCATGTTGATAAAGGAGCTGTGAAGAAACAGGTCCAAAATTAATGTCTATCACACACACACACGCACGCACGCACGCGCAACCAAATTCTGTATGATCCATGAATTATTGATATTGAAGCATTACTCAGACCGAAGTAATCAGATAATTATAAAGTTTTCCAGTTTGATAATATCTTGGATCTGTATAATAGGTTGAGAATGTGGACGTGAACATTACTGAATGTATGCTCAGACCGAAGTTACTTGATAATCAAAAAGTCTTCAATATTGGATCTGAGTGATAGGCTGAGAATGTGAACATGAACATTACTGAATGTATGTTTGAGTAAGATCGTTCATTGTCCGATATCATCTACAATGGAAAGGCGTTAAAATAAAAAAAAAAAACTGGCACTGAACTGAATTTTGCAGTTTTTATATGTCGCACTGCTTCTTCGTGGATAAGTCCGGTTTTAGTCGGTTGTTCTCTGTTATTAGACAATTATTGTTGGTGAGCTCTCTTGTTGATGTTTACGTTCAAACAGAAAGAAATAACAGGTCATAAACATCTAAGGCTTATAGATTTTATAATTTTGGTGCATTGTGTCCACTTCTTAGACACCAGGCGGATTTACAATTATCGAACACTCAACAACACAGGTTGTCAATCATGCACGAAAGAGGTTTGCCCGAGATAACGCGTTTAAAATCTAATTCCTCTGATCTTTGGACGAAGATTTGCGGTCTCATGTGTATTTCCTCGACAACCCCCCCCCCCCCCCCCCTCTTTTCTCCCCCTCCCCAACCTGCTCCCCCCTCCTCCCACCCGCCCCCCACCCCCATTCTTTCATTATAGATTTAGGGATGGAGAAGAGGTGGGGCTGAGTGGGGTAACTTTTGCAAGTCCAGACATTATACGTACCGTAGGTGAGCGAATACACTGGAAAAGAAGTTTCGGCGGAGACGCCACACATAGCGTAGGAGGGACAGGATAAAGAAGGCTGGGAGAGGGAGACACAGGGGGAGGGAGTGAGTGATGGCTAGGACGGATGTGGAGAGGTGAGGTGGGGGGGGGGGGGGGTGCAAGATTCGGGAAGTGGGGTGGGTAGGAGAGGGATGGAGAAAGGAGTGGGTGCATGTGGGGGGGGGGGGGGGGAAGAAGGGGGTGGGTAGTTGGGGTGTTGGAGGGTGACAGACAGGGCATGCTAGGATAAGAGGATGCACAGGGAAGGAGGAAGGGAGGGACGGAGTGTGCATGACAGGGAAAAGTGGATATAGGAAGGGGCCAAGAAGCAAGAGGACAGGAAAAAAAAGAAAACCGACAGGATCAGATGGTATCATTCCCTTCTCTCTTACTCTCCCCTCCCCCCCCCCCCCCCCCCCCCCCCCCCCCCCCCCCCCCCCCCCCCCCACTGTCGTTCCTACCGCTGTCGTGTGTGTGTGTGTGTGTGTGTGTGTGTGTGTTTGTGGTCGTATATAATAAAGATAGTGTTTTTAATGTTATGTTCACTGGTGCATGGGTGAGAGCGTGTGCACGCGCACGCAAACACACACATTGTGCGCACGCACGCATGCACGCACGCACACATGCACACACACACACACACGGTTAGTGTTTACTATATATATATATATAAGAGAGAGAGAGAGAGAGACGAGAGAGAGAGAGAGAGAGAGAGAGAGAGAGAGAGGCGCGCGCACACACACACACACACACACACACACACACACACACACACACACACACACACACGTCAACTGCTACTGTTCAGAAGATACCCACAATTATTTCAGAGAGGAGAGAGAGAGCAAACAGAAAGTGGCGGTCGTCTGACTCAGCAGCCGTTAAACTGAATGCATATTCTGAGAATGAGAAAATAACGTTTCAGTCGTGGACCAATCAAAGAATGGTCGTATTTCAGTCGCATGGCGAGGGGAAATCAATGGCGGCAAGTTACATCAAGATTTCTACTCTGATTATTGACCTTCAAATACACATCAAGTTAGTTTGCGTCGAAGATTAAATGAATTTTAAATGGAGAGAATTTAAACCAAATACAAAGAGGTTGTTTAGAGATTTTGGCCGAGTTGTCTGTTTTGTTTTCTTCTTCTTCTTCTTCTTCTTCTTCGTACACTCAGACAGGAACCCCAGAAGCACTGATGAAGGCTGCTGTACGGCCGAGGCCCTCCATAGATCCATAGAGTTCTCCATTGTCGATGTGTCGGCAGGCCAGGTCTCTGCTCTTAGCTTTTGATGTGCTTGGTTTTGCACAAGCTGAACTTTACATCTTATTCCTCCTCCTGCAGCGTGGAAGGCCTACAGCTGCTGTTGCGCATAGGGTTTTAATTGTTGCAGTTTGGTACGATTAGATGAGTTTATCTTGTTTAAGCCATGGGAACGCACTCCTTGAATCGTGACGCATGGGGTACAAACTGCTATGGATTGAGTTAGATGGCGCTACACTATCCACAAAGTCGCCAATTCATGTGAAGAAAGGAGGACAGCTGCAGAGCAACAAAAGAGACGGGCAAGGAAAGCCCGCGCCAGCAAGCAAGCGCAGGTCTCCCACATTCCCTGTCCAAGATGTCACCGCACATTCCGTGCACGCGTCGGGTTTTGATCAGCCACCTGCGTATCCACAAATCCTTTCACCCCCTCAACTCAAGATGACTGAAGTGGTTCTTGTTGACGAAGGACATCTTGTGTGGTGTAGTCCAGTTGGAGAGGCTGAAGGGTTTCTCTCTTGCATGTTGACATCACCGCTTCATGTGGGCATGCTGGTCAGCCGGCTTTCCTCGTGGTCTTCACGTTAGCGTGGATTTTCATTTTGTGCTGGGCCGGTTGTTGTGATAGGATCCAAGGATGGATGGAGCTACAGAACCTTGTAGGTAAGGTAAGGTAAGTAGGTAAGGTAGAAGGTAAGGTAAGGTAATGTTGCTTATAGCCAAGCCGACCGCAAAGGGCTATATCATGGCGTCACCGCACCCAAATCAACTCACAAGTAAAAAACAAACAAAAAACAAACAACAAAAACAAAACAAAACAAAACAAAAAACTGTCATTCACACAACCCTTTAATACACACCTTCTAAAAACACACCTGAAATTCTGTTAAGAAACTTTCCTCCCTAAAATCTTCAGATGAAAAATGTCAAACTTTTTCAGAAATTCAAAGATCACGTCAGGTGGGACATCTCTGAACAAGGTTTCCATGGAGTCTGCTGTAAAATGTTTATGTCTCACATTGTGCAAGTCCCAACACTGCAAAACAATAGGTTTCACTGCTACAGCACCTGGTTTGTAAGTGAGTAGCTGGACTCCAGCAGATAGAGTCCTCACACTTGCCGTCTGAACTTTCAGGAAAGTATAAAGTCTTGGCCGGAACAATTAGAATAACGTAAAAAGTATCACCTTAAAATTTTCTGTCTCCACCTAAGTTTCTTTATTCAAGTGTTGAGTGAACTTTAATCAGTGTTATGACACGGTGAGAAACTTACTCAGATGAAGGGAGATAAGTTTTCAGTGTCGTCAAATACTCATGAGCTGGAATAAATTGCTTGAATAGAATCAGTTCAGTCATAAATGTCTATAAGAGTTACCTACCATAAAGCATTTAAACAATCTTGATAATTAACAAATCATTCTGATTGAATTTCCAAGTATGGGCCTAACGTTACCCTGTCAAAAAAAAATACAAGGCATAAATACAGAACATAAAAAGTATCAAGACATAGAAACTAGATACCACATACTTTTCTCCTGGGTCATTGACTCGCGATCTAAGATGTAAGGAAGATAACCCCTCCGCTCTCTGGGAAACACTGCCGTCTAAGTTTTACTCACTGTCATAGACTGTTTTCAGTCTTATAGCTTATAGTGAATCTGTGACTTTGGGCTAATCCTGTGTGTTCATGAGACCGTGTGGTTATGTCTGTCAGTGTAAGGTTTAGTGATGGAGAGGCTGTTATGGAAACTGGACAGCCAATTAGATCTAATGAGGGAGGAATCTGAATCACCTAGTTTGAATGGAGAAATAATTACGGAGAAACATAGAGTTCTCCAGGTGTGCAGCATGACGCAAGGTGCTTTGATCAAACACGCGTATCTCTTGAACACGTTGGTGGTTGAGTTGAACGTCCTCACAGCGAGGCTTTCAGAGACAAGCTGAATACTGCAGCAAGCAAGCTGCAGAACGTTGCGTCAGTTGTCTGACGGACTTGAAGCTGGCAGGGTGGGTGAGGTCTGTATTTGGGTTGTGAAGGAGGCACCCAGGATAGTCACTTCCCTGTGACAAGTTATTCATTTGTTTGTAGTCAGTGTTTTCTTTGTGTTGTCCCAGACTGGTGTCTGGGTGATGTCTTGAGTTGTTGCCCTCCTTCCTAGGCCATCTTGAGAACTAACAGGCGGTCGTATTCATGATGGTCTTATGCCACATGAGTCTGACTCAGAGAACAGGCAGAACACGTCTTCATGCTGAGTGGCGATGGTCTTGTGCCTTCAGATGCCAGCACAGGAAAAAGGCAGGCAACAATATTTGCTGAGCTGGCCTCACGTGGCACAGGACCGTTGCCAATCTGCAAGAAGACGGCTGCCTGGTAGTCCTGAAGACGCCCTAGAAGAGAGGGCAACAAGGCAGGAGATGACAACCACCCAGACACCCGTCTGGCACGACTTGGGATCCCAGAGATTTTCGGTGAAGGCAGAGGTAGGAGTTGACGTGTCCTACCATCTAAGTGATGTATGCCAACAGACGTGGCAGGGAGACACTCGACCAATCCACGGTATTCACGAAGCCAGCTGTAGGAATGGGGAAGAGTGTTGCGGCGACTTTATTGATGACGCAAGACTGAGTGTGTTAACTCTGTGATTATGACGTCAACAATTCGAAGCGATTTACAGTCAGTCACATATTGTTGGTCTGCGTCCGGGCATGTCCCAGCGCTCTGTTGGTTTGGAACTAACAGACAGACAGAAAGGAGAGACTGAATCAAGAAGGGGAGGATGGGGTGGGGTGTGGGGGGTGGGGGGGTGGGGAGACAGAGAGGAGAGAGTGAATCAAGAAAGGGAGGGGGGGGGGGGAGACAGAGAGGAGAGAGTGAATCAAGAAAGGGAGGAGGGGGGGGGGGGGGGGGGGAGGGGAGGGACATCGGCGCCAAAAAAAACAAACAAGATGGGAAGCATATAAACGTACTCCCAGTTTTCCAAACCGCTTATAAATCGGCCAAGTGCTTTGTGAGATAAGAATAAAGGCAAAATAACGGTTTTAATGGTTATTTAACCGATGTACACTTTTGAAACTGGTATTTTAGTCCTCACTGGGCTAAAGCCTGTGTACATACCAAATTTCATCCAAATCGGACAATATGTCAAGAATAACGGTTTTTAACGGTCAGATTTTGAAACACTACATGGAAGTGCCATTTGTGTGTAATGACCTTTCTATATACAAAATTTCATTAAAACCCACCATATATATATAAAATAACGGGAAAATAACGGTTTTAAACGGTTATATAACCGATATACACTTTTGAAACCGGTATGTTAGTCCTCACTGGGCTAAAGCCTGTGTACATACCAAATTTCATCCAAATCGGACAATATGTCAAGAATAACGGTTTTTAACGGTCAAATTTTGAAACACTACATAGAAGTGCCATTTGTGTGTGATAACCTTCCTATATACAGAATTTCATTAAAAACCCCAATATATATAAAATAATGGGAAAATAACGGTTTAACGGTTATATAACCGATATACACTTTTGAAACCGGCATTTTAGTCCTCACAGGGCTTAAGCCTGTGTACATATCAAATTTCATCCAAATCGGACAGTATGTCAAGAATAACGGTTTTTAACCTTCAAATTTTGAAACACTATATAGAAGTGCCATTTGTGTGTGATAACCTTTCTATATACCAAATTTAATTAAAATCCACCTATATATAAGAAATAACGGCAGAATAACGGTTTTTTAACGGTTGTTTAATCCATTTTCAGCATTACATCACATACATATGGACAGAGGATCCGATTTGTTACAAGATCATCCAAACCGCTTATAAATTGGCCAAGTACTATCTGAGATATTCCATAAACAAGAAAAACCGTTACAGGCCGTTACAGCCGTTAGTAACGGCTATAACGAGGTAAACTAAAACATCGGGCATCATCCGTGACCCATAATGAACGTAACTGCTCATTTTTACAAAGATCGGCCAAGCACTTTCTGAGATATTCCGTAAAGAAGAAAAACCGTTACAGGCCGTTACAGCCGTTAGTAACGGCTATAGCGGGAAACTAAAACATCGGGCATCATCCGTGGCCCATAATGAACATACCTACAATTTTCAGAAAGATCGGCCCAGTAGTTTTGTCTGGAGCGAGTGGAACACATTTTGACCACGGACACACAGACACAGACACAGACACACACACACACACACACACACACACACACACACACACACACACACACAACAGAGCATTTCTTCGTTCCCATTCTAAGTACTCCAGTTCTATAAGAACTGGGAGTACAAAAAGTTACGTACAAACTGAGGAGAGAGAGAGAGAGGTTAGTCTGGATGTGAATAGCTGTCAACAGATACAAAGATAAGTATTAAGCCCTATGCGTAATACGCAAGTCGTCAAAAAACTTTCACAAAGAACTAGATCTAATTATGACTTTGATGTTGGAAACTCAGCTAAAAAAAAATCATTATATATTTATTCTTCAACTGTGTAAACTAGACACATTTTTCTCTCCCCTATCTTGTCTTGAGTTCGTCTTTGTTCGTTTCTTTTTGCTGTCTCATCTCCGGAGCCAGTTAGTGACGTCCCCCCCTCCCCCCCCTCCCCCGCCACTCGTTCTGAATGCCCGTCCAAAGCCCACACCTTCGTCTGTGCTGCTGTAGCCCCAGCCCAGCAATCCACAGGGAGCAGTCAATATTAAGTGATGAGACGCTGCGCTGCTGCCGAGTCACTTCGGTGGTTTCAGTGGTGCCTGTTCGTATCCAACACATGTAAAACACCCCCTGATAAAGCCACTACTGACAGACAATAACTACTCAGTCGCGGAGCCAGCGTGACCGAGCATCGCATCACTTTCCGAACGGCACCGCCATGTCTGTTGTGGTGGCTCTGTCTGGGTCATGGCATTCACTGGACAGCGAGAAAGGAAACAAACAGCTATTTCCTTGCGACTTTGGCCGTGATAGTGCAGGCTACTCGACTGACGTCTATTAAATGCCGATTTCCGCTTGTTCCGGCTGAGTCATACAACAGACGTCAGCGCACTGGCGACCGTACGCGAAGTGACTAAAGGCATAGACGCGGAGAGGAAAATCGAAGTTGAGGTCACATGAGAGAGCAGGGCATGAAGGGCGAAGGATTTGAGATTCTTTGTGTGAAGGCTGATTGATGGGGATGAAGATGACGTTGGTGACGCTACGGATTTCCATTCCGGTCTGAGACTGCATCACAGGGCTGCACTGTACACTTACGTTTGAATATATTCCTGGCGTCAACCAGACCCGAGAGATCAGACACCTGCGGTGTTGGCCTGAAAATTTGAGCATCACTCTCGGAGACGCAGCCATGAAGTGCATGAAAACTCGACTGTGTGGTTTCAGTCTTCCTCTCTGAGCTCATAGCAAACTGGGTAGGATCTAGTTGCAAAGCGAGACGACTGCAGGCGGAAATCTAAACAAATCTGAGGAAGAAGGCGTTGCGCTGAAACTAAGCGATCTGAAGCGATCAAACCTAAGTGAATTTTCGTTGTTTTATTCGTTTATTTATCACCCGACAAAGACCTAAGAGGTCGAAACGCGTTGTGTTTTGTCTTGTGACTCGTTTGTCCACGTTCTCTGGGCGGTTCGCTAACATTTATTTAAGATTTGGGTGGGAGCCAGTCGGGGCAGAAAAATCCCCCCCCACACAAATGGTTTCGTGGGACCTGAACCAGACCTCCCAGCTGGAAATCCACAACCGTAACCACAGTGCCACAGTAACTGGTATCATTATACCAGCCCCCTTGGCGAAGTGGGTTAGCGCTGCGGACTCCCGGCTGGGAGGTCGTGGGTTCGAATCCCATCAGAGTCATGTGGGTTTTTCTGCCCTGACCAGCTCCCACCCAGAGTTGAGTTTGCTGCGGACTCAGTTGGGAAGACTGGGACCACTCAGCCGAGTTTCATCCACTTAATGGATGCGTTTCTGAGAGTGTTGCTCAAATTTCCTGACCAACACTGCAGGTGCCTGTATCTCTCGGGCCTGGTTGACGCCAGGATATATTATGAAAGGAAGCGTAGAGTACAGCGCTGTCATGTAGTCTCAGACCAAAATGGAAATCCGTAGCATCATCTTAATCATCCTCACTCTCATCGATCAGCATGAAAAAAAAAGTCTCAAATTCTGTGGCCCTTCATGCCCTGCTCTCATGGTGACCTCAGTTTCGATGTCCTCTCCACGTTTGTGGCCTTGGTTTGGTTCCCTCGGGGTCACCGGTTTTCGGCGAGTCCATGTGGGCTGTCGTTGGACGGATGTGGTGGCGCTCTCCGGAGGGAGAGCTCACTCACGCTGGCTCCGCGACTAAGCAATTATTGTCGTCAGTAGGGGGCTTAGTAGGTGGTGTCCTGCGTATGTCAGATCAGAACAGGCGCCACTGAACACCGCCGAAGTGACTCGGCAAACAGTGCAGTGTCTCCTCCGGTGGGTTGCCTCTTGACGACTAACATTGACTGCTCCCTGTGGATTGCCGGTTGCCGGGGCTGCGGCGGGCCGACCGGGCTGTGATGTGGACGGGGTGTCGGAATGAGCGGCGTGGGTGCACTGCCTCTGAGGTGGTGCGCAGAGGTTAGGACAGCAAAAAAAAAACAAAAAAAACAAAAAAAAACTGGTGTCATTATTACACTCTTTGCAAATACAGCAATTTTGTAGATGAAAATAGAAGCAATATTTCATAATTACTTGTTTCACATGTAAGAAGTTATTGGACTTTTTGACGATTATATGTTTTATTACGACCTAAAAAAAAAAAAAGAAGAAAGAAATTATGACTCATTAGCATACGCATACGTGCTGAGATACCTTGTCTGGATTTTTTTTAACCTTTTCACGACTGGATGCACAGTTGTAGTATGTTGATTCATTGCATGACATCACGATGATATCAAAAGCTGTAAAAACTATGGTATGGCTTGACCCAATAAATAACAAATTTGTCTTCTAGCACAAAATTCTTGACAAAATATTATCATCACCCATATGAAACAAAAACAATGTATGTCTATAACCATTGTTTTGACTCAGAAAACAATGATGCTGACCTTCTCATTGCATTCATTCATGTCAAGATTATCATGGAGATAATTATGTCTGTGCCTGGTTTCTATGGTGACATGGCGGCAGTCCATCGAACCAAAAATCTAGCCACTATGAATACTGCAAAAACTGCTGTCATATTATCACTAAAAGTGGTAGTAATCATTTCTTTTTTAAATAATAGCTTCATCATCATCTTTATCATTATCATTGTTATCATTGCTATCATTATTTTATTATTATTATTATCATCATTATTATTTCAACTCCCATTGCCCCCTTCCCAATGCTCTCATTTTCATTCAATGCCATTTCACGCCGAATTCGAGAAAGAAGGATTACTCAAACTTCGTTTTTTCATTGTCGTGAATGTCGTTTATCTTGCTGATTAAAAGACTTAGAGGTCGAAAACGCGTCGTAGGGGGGCTTCTTTGAAAATTTTTTTTCCCCGTTGCG
>CM031624.1:22366152-22373652 GCA_018398815.1 Conus ventricosus
AGTGACTAAGAGAGAAACAATTAATACATTGGGCGGATAATACCAGGCTGTGAACCTGATGATGCTATTCTTCTTCTTCATACACTCAGACAGGAACCCAAGTGGCATTGACGAAGGCTGTTGTATGGCGGAAAGCGTTTCAGAGATCCACAGAGTTTCTCCCTCGTCGATGTGTTGGCAGGCCAGGTCTCTGCCCTTAGTTTTACATGTGTGGGACAGTGCTGCAGGAAGTGTTCCAAAGTCTATTGGGGCTGTACCGCATGGGCTCCTTGAAGACTTGCCAATGTGGAATGTTGTGAACATGTGTGTTGATGCTATTAACATAGACAATGCCAGACCATTCTGGGACTGTCAACCATTCTGCTTCAATTCTTTGCCCTCAGTTTACACAGCACAGAGTACAACAAAATAATTGAAAACAGTTGAAGGATAACAAAGGGCACATAAAAGCTCTTAGGAGCATGTAGACCCAGAAAAATTGACAGTTGTGCCTACTCTTGGACAGTTTGCACAACCTCACTATCTGTACTCCAGATTGCAACAAGAACAACAACAGCAACAACAACAACAACAACAACAAGCTGGCTTGCTATGGACTACGACCAGAGAAAGAGGAAGCGTGAACAGAGACAGGACACTGGCCCAGAAAGACAGGTAGAAAAATAAACACCAAACACAAGAAGAAACACAAACTGATGACATGAATGGGGGAAAAGGCAGAATCACAGAAAGCTACAGGAAAGAGAAACACTGCTACCCCGCAGCTCCTTGGTGGGGTGATGGGAATGAGCGGGGTAATAGCATCACTGTCACCGCCATCCTCACTCCATTGGAAGGTTAGCACTGAGGGAGTGGGTAGACTGGTTTCCCGGTGATGGGTTGGTTAGCACTGAGTGAGTGGTGTACACTGGTTTCCCGGTGATGGGTTGGTTAGTGCTGAGTGAGTGAGTGTAGACTGGTTTCCCGGTGATGGGTTCGTTAGCACTCAGTGAGTGGGTGTAGACTGGTTTCCCGGTGATGGGTTGGTTAGCACTGAGTGAGTGTAGACTGGTTTCCCGGTGATGGGTAGGTTAGTGCTGAGTGAGTGGGTGTAGACTGGTTTCCCGGTGATGGATTGGCTAACACTGAGTGAGTGGGTGTAGACTGGTTTCCCGGTGATGGGTTGGTTAGCACTGAGTGAGTGTAGACTGGTTTCCCGGTGATGGGTTGGATAGTGCTGAGTGAGTGGGTGTAGACTGGTTTCCCGGTGATGGGTTGGCTAACACTGAGTGAGTGGGTGTAGACTGGTTTCCCGGTGATGGGTTGGATAGTGCTGAGTGAGTGGGTGTAGACTGGTTTCCCGGTGATGGGTTGGTTAGCACTGAGTGAGTGGGTGTAGACTGGTTTCCCGGTGATGGGTTGGTTAGCACTTAGTGAGTGTAGACTGGTTTCCCGGTGATGGGTAGGTTAGTGCTCAGTGAGTGGGTGTAGACTGGTTTCCCGGTGATGGGTTGGCTAACACTGAGTGAGTGGGTGTAGACTGGTTTCCCGGTGATGGGTTGGTTAGTGCTCAGTGAGTGGGTGTAGACTGGTTTCCGGTGATGGGTTGGCTAACACTGAGTGAGTGAGTGTAGACTGGTTTCCCGGTGATGGGTTGGTTAGTGCTCAGTGAGTGGGTGTAGACTGGTTTCCCGGTGATGGGTTGGTTAGTGCTGAGTGAGTGAGTGTAGACTGGTTTCCCGGTGATGGGTTGGTTAGCACTGAGTGAGTGGGTAGACTGGTTTCCCGGTGATGGGTTGGTTAGCACTGAGTGAGTGGGGGTAGACTGGTTTCCCGGTGATGGGTTGGTTAGTATTGAGTGAGTGGGTTAGACTGGTTTCCCGGTGATGGGTTGGTTAGCACTGAGTGAGTGGGTAGACTGGTTTCCCGGTGATGGGTTGGTTAGCACTGAGTGAGTGGGTAGACTGGTTTCCCGGTGATGGGTTGGGTAGCACTGAGTGAGTGGGTGTAGACTGGTTTCCCGGTGATGGGTTGGTTAGCACTGAGTGAGTGTAGACTGGTTTCCCGGTGATGGGTTGGTTAGTGCTGAGTGAGTGGGTGTAGACTGGTTTCCCGGTGATGGGTTGGTTAGCACTGAGTGAGTGGGTGTAGACTGGTATCCCGGTGATGGGTTGGTTAGCACTGAGTGAGTGTAGACTGGTTTCCCGGTGATGGGTAGGTTAGTGCTCAGTGAGTGGAGACTGGTTTCCCGGTGATGGGTTGGCTAACACTGAGTGAGTGGGTGTAGACTGGTTTCCCGGTGATGGGTTGGTTAGTGCTCAGTGAGTGGGTGTAGACTGGTTTCCCGGTGATGGGTTGGTTAGTGCTGAGTGAGTGAGTGTAGACTGGTTTCCTGGTGATGGGTTGGTTAGTGCTGAGTGAGTAGGTAGACTGGTTTCCCGGTGATGGGTTAATTAGCACTGAGTGAGTGGGGGTAGACTGGTTTCCCGGTGATGGGTTGGTTAGCACTGAGTGAGTGGGTAGACTGGTTTCCCGGTGATGGGTTGGTAAGCACTGAGTGAGTGGGTAGACTGGTTTCCCGGTGATGGGTTGGTTACCACTGAGTGAGCGGGTAGACTGGTTTCCCGGTGACGGGTTGGTTAGCACTGAGTGAGTCGGTAGACTGGTTTACTGGTGATGGGTTGGTTAGCACTAAGTGAGTGTAGACTGGTTTCCCGGTGATGGGTTGGTTAGCACTGAGTGAGTGGGTGTAGACTGGTATCCCGGTGATGGGTTGGTTAGCACTGAGTGAGTGTAGACTGGTTTCCCGGTGATGGGTAGGTTAGTGCTCAGTGAGTGGAGACTGGTTTCCCGGTGATGGGTTGGCTAACACTGAGTGAGTGGGTGTAGACTGGTTTCCCGGTGATGGGTTGGTTAGTGCTCAGTGAGTGGGTGTAGACTGGTTTCCCGGTGATGGGTTGGTTAGTGCTGAGTGAGTGAGTGTAGACTGGTTTCCTGGTGATGGGTTGGTTAGTGCTGAGTGAGTAGGTAGACTGGTTTCCCGGTGATGGGTTAATTAGCACTGAGTGAGTGGGGGTAGACTGGTTTCCCGGTGATGGGTTGGTTAGCACTGAGTGAGTGGGTAGACTGGTTTCCCGGTGATGGGTTGGTAAGCACTGAGTGAGTGGGTAGACTGGTTTCCCGGTGATGGGTTGGTTACCACTGAGTGAGCGGGTAGACTGGTTTCCCGGTGACGGGTTGGTTAGCACTGAGTGAGTCGGTAGACTGGTTTACTGGTGATGGGTTGGTTAGCACTAAGTGAGTGTAGACTGGTTTCCCGGTGATGGGTTGGGTAGCACTGAGTGAGTGGGTGTAGACTGGTTTCCCGGTGATGGGTTGGTTAGCACTGAGTGAGTGTAGACTGGTTTCCCGGTGATGGGTTGGCTAGCACTGAGTGAGTGTAGACTGGTTTCCCGGTGATGGGTTAGTTGGCAGTGAGTGAGTGGGTGTAGACTGGTTTCCCGGTGATGGGTTGGTTAGCACTGAGTGAGTGTAGACTGGTTTCCCGGTGATGGGTTGGTTAGCACTGAGTGAGTGTAGACTGGTTTCCCGGTGATGGGTTGGTTAGTGCTGAGTGAGTGGGTGTAGACTGGTTTCCCGGTGATGGGTTGGTTAGTGCTCAGTGAGTGGGTGTAGACTGGTTTCCCGGCGATGGGTTAGCTAACACTGAGTGAGTGGGTGTAGACTGGTTTCCCGGTGATAAGTTGGTTAGTCCTGAGTGAGTGGGTAGACTGGTTTTCCGGTGATGGGTTGGTTAGCACTGAGTGAGTGGGTAGACTGGTTTCCCGGTGATGGGTTGGTTAGCACTGAGGGAGTGGGTAGACTGGTTTCCCGGTGATGGGTTGGTTAGCACTGAGTGAGTGGGTAGACTGGTTTACTGGTGATGGGTTGGTTAGCACTGAGTGAGTGTAGACTGGTTTCCCGGTGATGGGTTGGCTAGCACTGAGTGAGTGTAGACTGGTTTCCCGGTGATGGGTTAGTTGGCACTGAGGGAGTGGGTGTAGACTGGTTTCCCGGTGATGGGTTGGTTAGCACTGAGTGAGTGTAGACTGGTTTCCCGGTGATGGGTTGGTTAGCACTGAGTGAGTGTAGACTGGTTTCCCGGTGATGGGTTGGTTAGTGCTGAGTGAGTGGGTGTTGACTGGTTTCCCGGTGATGGGTTGGCTAGCACTGAGTGAGTGTAGACTGGTTTCCCGGTGATGGGTTAGTTGGCACTGAGTGAGTGGGTGTAGACTGGTTTCCCGGTGATGGGTTGGTTAGCACTGAGTGAGTGTAGATTGGTTTCCCGGTGATGGGTTGGTTAGCACTGAGTGAGTGTAGACTGGTTTCCCGGTGATGGGTTGGTTAGTGCTGAGTGAGTGGGTGTAGACTGGTTTCCCGGTGATGGGTTGGTTAGTGCTCAGTGAGTGGGTGTAGACTGGTTTCCCGGCGATGGGTTGGCTAACACTGAGTGAGTGGGTGTAGACTGGTTTCCCGGTGATAAGTTGGTTAGTCCTGAGTGAGTGGGTAGACTGGTTTCCCGGTGATGGGTTGGTTAGAACTGAGTGAGTGGGGGTAGACTGGTTTCCCGGTGATGGGTTGGTTAGTATAGTATTGAGTGAGTGGGTAGACTGGTTTCCCGGTGATGGGTTGGTTAGCACTGAGTGAGTGGGTAGACTGGTTTCCCGGTGATGGGTTGGGTAGCACTGAGTGAGTGGGTGTAGGCTGGTTTCCCGGTGATGGGTTGGTTAGCACTGAGGGAGTGGGTAGACTGGTTTCCCGGTGATGGGTTGGGTAGCACTGAGTGAGTGGGTGTAGGCTGGTTTCCCGGTGATGGGTTGGTTAGCACTGAGTGAGTGTGGACTGGTTTCCCGGTGATGGGTTGGTTGGCACTGAGGGAGTGGGTAGACTGGTTTCCCGGTGATGGGTTGGTTAGCACTGAGTGAGTGTAGACTGGTTTCCGGTGATGGGTTGGTTAGTGCTGAGTGAGTGAGTGTAGACTGGTTTCCCGGTGATGGGTTGGGTAGCACTGAGTGAGTGTAGACTGGTTTCCCTGTGATTGGTTGGGTAGCACTGAGTGAGTGTAGACTGGTTTGACGGTGATGGGTTGGGTAGCACTGAGTGAGTGGTGTAGACTGGTTTCCCGGTGATGGGTTGGCTAACACTGAGTAAGTGGTGTAGACTGGTTTCCCGGTGATGGGTTGGTTAGCACTGAGTGAGTGGGTGTAGACTGGTTTCCCGGTGATGGGTTGGTTAGTGCTGAGTGAGTGGTGTAGACTGGTTTCCCGGTGATGGGTTGGGTAGCACTGAGTGAGTAGTGTAGACTGGTTTTCCGGTGATGGGTTGGGTAGCACTGAGTAAGTGGTGTAGACTGGTTTCCCGGTGATGGGTTGGGTAGCACTGAGTGAGTGGTGTAGACTGGATTCCCGGTGATGGGTTGGTTAGTGCTTAGTGAGTGGTGTAGACTGGTCTCCCAGTGATGGGTTGGTTAGCACTGAGTGAGTGGGTGTAGACTGGTTTCCCGGTGATGGGTTGGTTAGTGCTGAGTGAGTGGGTGTAGACTGGTTTCCCGGTGATGGGTTGGTTAGCACTGAGTGAGTGTAGACTGGTTTCCCGGTGATGGGTTGGTTAGTGCTGAGTGAGTTGGTGTAGACTGGTTTCCGGTGATGGGTTGGTTAGTGCTCAGTGAGTGGGTGTAGACTGGTTTCCCGGCGATGGGTTGGTTAGTACTGAGTGAGTGGTTGTAGACTGGTTTCCCGGTGATGGGTTGGCTAACACTGAGTGAGTGGGTGTAGACTGGTTTCCCGGTGATGGGTTGGTTAGTGCTGAGTGAGTGGGTGTAGACTGGTTTCCCGGTGATGGGTTGGTTAGTGCTGAGTGAGTGGGTGTAGACTGGTTTCCCGGTGATGGGTTGGTTAGTGCTGAGTGAGTGTAGACTGGTTTCCCGGTGATGGGTTCGGTAGCACTGATTGAGTGTAGACTGGTTTCCCGGTGATGGGTTGATTAGCATTGAGTGAGTGGGTAGACTGGTTTCCCGGTGATGGGTTGGTTAGCACTGAGTGAGTGGGTAGACTGGTTTCCCGGTGATGGGTTGGCTAGCACTGAGTGAGTGGGTGTAGACTGGTTTCCCGGTGATGGGTTGGGTAGCACTGATTGAGTGTAGACTGGTTTCCCGGTGATGGGTTGATTAGCATTGAGTGAGTGGGTAGACTGGTTTTCCCGGTGATGGGTTGGTTAGCACTGAGTGAGTGGGTAGACTGGTTTCCCGGTGATGGGTTCGTTAGCACTGAGTGAGTGGGTGTAGACTGGTTTCCCGGTGATGGGTTGGTTAGCACTGAGTGAGTGGGTGTAGACTGGTTTCCCGGTGATGGGTCGGTTAGTTCGTCGACTGACAAGTAAATCATGCTTCTGCTGCCACACTTCACCCCTGTCACCTCTCCACATACAGATATATAGACAGACAGATAAATAGATAGACAGATTGATAGATAGACAGAAAGATGGATTGACAGATAGATAGAGAAATATACAGATCATCATCATCATCATCATCATCATTCTCTTGCCTATGATGGGCGTAGAGGAGAGATGAGAGACACTCTCGAAGCCAGGCACCGCCATCCGGCCCTGTCCTCTGCCTGTCGCATCAGCGTAGGGCCATCCATCCTGGTCCATTCTTTGATGTTGTCCATCCAGCATTTGGCTTGTCGTCCCCTTCGTCTGCCACCTTCCAGCGTGCCCTGGATGACTGTTTTGGGCAGTGAATTGTGGCGTATGACATGCCCGAACCACGACAGCTTCCTCTTCTTGACTGTTGCCAAGAGGTGTTCTTGGGGGCCTGCAAGTGATGCTATTTGGCTCCTCACAAGGTCGTCTGTCTTCCGGTCTTGCCAAGAGATCCCGAGCAAGCGCCTGAAGCATTTAGTTTCAAACGTCTGGATTCTCTTGGTGGTCTGTGCTGTCATGGTCCAGCTTTCGCAGCCATACAGCAGGATGGACAGCACCAGGGACTTGTACAGCTTCATCTTCGTAGGAAAGCTGATCTCCCTGCTCTTCCAGATCTTGTTTAGCTTTGCCATTGCTGCTGTTGCGATCGCTAGTCTGGTCTTGATTTCTGTTGTAGAGCGACCGTCTTTGGTGAGAGTGGCGCCAAGGTATTTGAAAGCGCCCACTTCTTCAAGCTGTTGTCCGTTCATGTAGATTTCAGCATGGGTGTTGGTTGTGCTGTTGACCAGGACTTTGCTTTTTTCTGTGCTCACTTCCATTCCATATGCACCTGCCCTTTCTTCCAGTCTCTTTGTCAGGTCTTGTAGTTCTTCGTTGCTGCCTCCCATCAGGTCGATGTCATCTGCGAATCTCAGATTATTGATGGTTCTTCCTCCGATGGAGACAGTGGAGTGGAAGTCATGGAGGGTTTCACGCATGATGTTTTCCAGGAAGAGATTTAACAGTACGGGAGATAGCAGGCAGCCTTGACGGACTCCAACTGTGGTCTTGAAGTAG
>CM031624.1:22376152-22396152 GCA_018398815.1 Conus ventricosus
AGTTAGGGAGTGCTCTTTTGACTGCTTCTATCTTCAGTGTTAGACTGGAACTTGTGAAGCTTTGTGCAGCATTGTCTTTTTTTTCTTTTTTTTTGTTGGGCCATTTGTTCGACTGTGTATCCCAGCGTAACTGATCTTTGGTGACATGTGCGTCCGTGCATACCAAAGTGTCTCTCTGCTGGGCCGGATTATTTCTACATCTGCATCTTTAAAAATAAAATGGTAGGTAGGCACTCCAGGTCTGACCAGCGCGTTGGGCTAACGCGTAGGTCGACATCCGCTGAGTCGTAGCCACGAGACCCTCTTCTTCAATAACTGTCTCATCTTTGCTGTTAATTCATTTATCCATCAGCTTCAAATCATGCGTAGTGTGGGTCTCAAAACGTAGCGGATGTGGTGTAGCGTATATGGACTAGTCCGCACGCAGTGACGCCTCCTTGATGAAACTGAAACTGAAACTGCATCTAAATGTTGTTCCTTAGTGTTGCCCTCTGGCCATTCTGGACAGTGTCCTCTGAAGTCCCGCGCATGGCAGCGTGGTAGAAGAGTATGAAGCCTTCAGAGATCGTTTCCCCACTCCTTGAATTGTACTCTGATTGTTGACTCATCTTTATGCTGTCTTATGCGTTTATGCGTGTTCCATTCTTGATTTCCGCATCCTAGACCAGAGCCATCTGTTTTTTTGTACTCCCAGTTCTTATAGAACAGGGAGTACTTTACAATGGGAACGAAGAAATGCTGTCTGTCTGTCTGTCTGTCTGGCTGTCTGTCCGTCCGTGGTGAAAATGTGTTCCACTCGCTCCAGATAAAGCTACTTGGCCGATCTTCTGAAAATTTGTAGGTAGGTTCATTATGGGTCACGGATGATGCCCGATGTTTTATTTTTACTGTTACATCCGTTATTAAATGGCTATAACAGCCCATAACGGTTTTTCTTCTTTATGGAATATCTCAGAAAGTACTTGCTCAATCTTTCTGAAAATATGTAGGTATGTTCATTATGGGTAACAGATGATGGCCGATGTTTACCAGAATGGCCGTTACTAACGGCTATAACGGCCTATAACGGTTTTTTCCACTTTATGGAATATCTCACGCGTATTCAAGATAAACTGGGAGTACTTTTATATGCTTTGCATCTTTTTCTTTTTCTTTTTTTTTTTTACTATCTCATGTAGTTGTATAAGGGATTTTTCAAGCGCTCTGATAATGTGTTCCCCTGCTACAGCTGGTATTGGACCTGATTTGAAGGAAAGTCAAGCATACAACGCATTGTTTATTTTAAATGTCCCTTGACGTTCCCAGGATCACTCTCATTGTTTTTCACCTTCCGGACCTATCTCTGAAATAGGGTTGTCAGCCTTCAACAACACTGAAGACAACCACCTCGTTCAGCCGGTCGTGATAATGATGGTGATGATAATAATGATGATGATGATGACGATGATGATGACGATGATGATGCTGATGATGATGATGATGATGATGATGATGATTGTAATGATAAGGAAGAACAGGAGGAGGAAGAGGGGGAGGATAATGACCAATACCAATCAAGAACGACCTCAACAACGCCTTCTAAACATACGGAACATTAAAGACACTGTTTGGAGGTGAAACAGCAGCAGCATCAGCAGCAGGAGCAGGAGGTGGAGGAGGAGGAGGAGGAGAATAAGGGGCACGATCAGCAATATTAAGAGGCGGTAAAAGAGGGGTGGGGGGTGGGAGGGGGGACCAGGAGGAGGAGACGGAGGAGGATGAGTGGGGAGGAGAAGGAAGATGAGGAACACATCCAGAACTGACCTTGATAACGCCTTCCAAACACACGGATCTCACACACGCTGATTCCGCCTCCAGTGGAGTGGAGACGCACTTCAAGGTAAGAGCCCACAGGCCTCTGCGGGCAGTAGACAGTGGTGAGGGCGGGGAAGGGGGTGGAGCCGGAGCTGGAGGTGCTCGTGCAGTTTTTGAGGCTGAGCCGGAGGTGGTCGGCTGTGAGGTCGACACGCTGACGGTCACCGAGTTTGCTCCCCTGGAACTGCGGTGGTGCACGTGCCACTGTCATCTTTAGGTCCATTTAAAAAAAAAGTTTTTGAAATAAAAGGCTTCCGCCGAATAACGTAGACAAACGAATCACAAGACAACCCATGACGTGTGTTGAAATGTGATGTGCTGTGGTATTCCGTTCTGGTTGATTCTGTATTCTGCTGTGCTCTTTTTATACTCTGCTGCAGTGTTCTCTTCTGGTTGATTCTGTATTCTGCTGTGCTCTTTTTATACTCTGCTGCAGTGTTCTCTTCTGGTTGATTCTGTATTCTGCTGTGCTCTTTTTATACTCTGCTGCAGTGTTCTCTTCTGGTTGATTCTGTATTCTGCTGTGCTCTTTTTATACTCTGCTGCAGTGTTCTCTTCTGGTTGATTCTGTATTGTGCTGTGCTGTGTTGTACTGTGCTGTGGCGTTCTCTTCTGGTTGATTCTGTATTCTGCTGTGCTCTTTTTATACTCTGCTGCAGTGTTCTCTTCTGGTTGATTCTATATTGCGCTGTGCTGTATTGTACTGTGCTGTGGCGTTCTCTTCTGGTTGATTCTATATTGTACTGTGCTGTGTTGTACTGTGCTGTGGCATTCTCTTCTGACTGATTCTATATTATGCTGTGGTGTTTTGTTACAGCTGGTTCTATTCTGTGCCGTAACGTGCTGCTCTGTGCTGTGGTGTTCTGTTCTGCAGATTCTGTGTTTGTTTTGTGCTGTGTTCCATTGGGCTGTGCTGTTCTGCACCAGTTCATTCTGCACAATAACATACTGTGCTGTACTGTAGTGTGCTCTTCTGCTCCCGTTTGATTCTGTTCTGGTTTGTGCTGTGTCATGTATTGTTTTGTTCTACTCTGCTGCTTGCTATTCTGTACTGTTCTGTTACCTCACTGTGCTGTACTGTTCTGTTACCTTACTGTGCTGTACTGTTCTGTTACCTTACTGTGCTGTACTGTTCTGTTACCTTACTGTGCTGTACTGTTCTGTTACCTTACTGTGCTGTGTACTGTTCTGTTACCTCACTGTGCTGTACTGTTCTGTTACCTTACTGTGCTGTACTGTTCTGTTACCTCACTGTGCTGTGTACTGTTCTGTTACCTTACTGTGCTGTACTGTTCTGTTTTTACCTTACTGTGCTGTACTGTTCTGTTACCTCACTGTGCTGTGTACTGTTCTGTTACCTTACTGTGCTGTACTGTTCTGTTACCTTACTGTGCTGTACTGTTCTGTTACCTTACTGTGCTGTGTACTGTTCTGTTACCTCACTGTGCTGTACTGTTCTGTTACCTTACTGTGCTGTGTACTGTTCTGTTACCTTACTGTGCTGTACTGTTCTGTTACCTTACTGTGCTGTGTACTGTTCTGTTACCTTACTGTGCTGTGTACTGTTCTGTTACCTTACTGTGCTGTGTACTGTTCTGTTACCTCACTGTGCTGTACTGTTCTGTTACCTACTGTGCTGTGTACTGTTCTGTTACCTTACTGTGCTGTACTGTTCTGTTACCTTACTGTGCTGTGTACTGTTCTGTTACCTCATTGTGCTGTACTGTTCTGTTACCTTACTGTGCTGTACTGTTCTGTTACCTTACTGTGCTGTGTACTGTTCTGTTACCTTACTGTGCTGTACTGTTCTGTTACCTTACTATACTGTGCTGTACTGATATGTTACCTTACTGTGCTGTGTACTGTTCTGTTACCTCACTGTGCTGTACTGTTCTGTTACCTTACTGTGCTGTACTGTTCTGTTACCTTACTGTGCTGTACTGTTCTGTTACCTCACTGTGCTGTGTACTGTTCTGTTACCTCACTGTGCTGTGTACTGTTCTGTTACCTTACTGTGCTGTACTGTTCTGTTACCTTACTGTGCTGTACTGTTCTGTTACCTCACTGTGCTGTGTACTGTTCTGTTACCTCACTGTGCTGTGTACTGTTCTGTTACCTCACTGTGCTGTACTGTTCTGTTACCTTACTGTGCTGTACTGTTCTGTTACCTCACTGTGCTGTGTACTGTTCTGTTACCTCACTGTGCTGTGTACTGTTCTGTTACCTCACTGTGCTGTGTATGTTCTGTTACCTCACTGTGCTGTACTGTTCTGTTACCTTACTGTGCTGTACTGTTCTGTCATGTACAGTTTGGTTCTGTTTGGCTGTTCTTTACGCACTGTTCCGATTAGAATAAGATAATGTTGCTTATAGCCCAGCCGACCACAAAGGGCCACACCATGGCTGTCATCACGTTAAAATCAACTCACAAGTCATTCACTCACACAATTCTTTAAAATACATTTTTTTTAAAACCATCCGAAAGTTTGTTAAAAAAAAATAAAAACTTTCCACTGTAAAAACTCAGATCCGATGAAAACTGTTAATCTCTTTCAAGAACTCAAAGATCGTGTCAGGCGGAACGTCTCTGAACAAGGTTTTCATGGAATCTGCTGTAAGATGTTTGTGTCTCACATCATGCAAGACCCAACACTCCAAAAGAACATGTTTCATTGTGAGTGGCACATGACATGGAATGCACCATGGAGCTTCTTCACTCTTTAGAAGGTATTAATGGATAAAATACGAATGGCCGGTGTGCAGCCGGCATAGAACGTTTCTTCTTTACGACCACCAGACGTAGATGAGAGGAACTCCTTTAGGTTTGGACGGATCTGAAAGAGTTCGTTTCCGTCTGTGTATTCCAATCCTCCTGCAGAGGTCTCTGACATAATCATTAATTTTTTGGTTTCAGATCTGAGCAGGGGATATATATCTTAGACAATTTTCCTGTTGTGGCATTCTTGGCCAGATGATCAGCCATTTCATTCCCTCCGATGCCAACATGACGGGAACCCAAGCAAGGACAATGTTGTGACCTCCACTTTCAACCTGGTAAAAACTTTTTTTTTTAAGTGGAGAAGTTCGGGATGATGGAGGTTGCGATTAGATATGTACATCACATACTACTCAGTGATACGCTGCGCTGTCATTCACTCTCAGACTTGAACACATTGTATCCTGATCTCTTCAACAGACGGTGTTCGGAAATCCGCTCGGAATTCTGCAAGAGAGGTCACCTGTGTCAGCCTTCACGTTGAGCAAAAATGTGACCCCGCTATTTTCAAAGGGACAGAAGTCGCTGGTGTGTACATCCAAGCAGTTTACGTTTCAATCAGAGAGTTCAGAAAATGCTCAAACCTGGGTGTGAAACGGTGCGCCTGTACTGCAGACGGTCAATATCTCGATCAATGTGCTGGCGCCATTAGTTATCCTGACTCTCTGGATCTATTGGCTCGGCCCTTGAAGGTTACTGTTTCGTTTACTTGTGGGCTGCCGCACAGGAAGGTTCGAGTCCGTAGTCCAGTCGAGTTCGTAGATCGTTAGCCTGACATTGGCCAGTCCAAGGGAAGTCACCACTATTGTAGTTGTCGTCACTAGCAGAGGCAACCTAAATACGTCACATCTCCCTGTCTTTAAATCAACAAATGAACGTCGAAAAAAAGAACAAACTTTTAACACAAAATGAACTGCCCCGGATAACAGGATTAAATCTAACATCAATAAAAACAGAAGGTGAGTTGTTTCAAGTTCAAGATGCGTTCATCACTTTCGATAAACGTAGTCTTTCAGATAGGCAGGAGTTTTCACCGTGCGACCAAATCGAGTGTGTTTTGGTTCTACTTGTTGGGGTGGTGATTGCTCAACAGTGTTCTCTTGATCAGTTAGAGAGTCCTGGCAATCTGCTTGCGCCTCAGACTGGTTCTGGAATTCCTTGACTGCTACTTGAAGTTGATCTTTCATCCGCTCCTGGAGTAAGCAGTCTATAAGGCCTGTTGATTCTCTGTCTTGACTGTTTCCCGTCTGTTGCAGCATCATTTGGTCCACTCTTGATCCTGTTTGATGGACACAAGTCAGTCGTTCTGTTGGTGGGATAAAAAATGACTGTTCTTTTGTTACCGTGTGGTGGCTGAAACACTGGCTTGTAATTTTCATTTGTTTCTCGGACGTCACGTCGGTTTCGTCGGAATCTGCGACCATCTTCTGTTCGTATGTTGTAGATCTACGACCTTATGTCGACTTGTCTTTCAACCTGAGCCTTGACCCACCTTTTACAGCCAGGTGGTTGAACCGCACAACTTGTCCAGGTTTCAACTCAGTCAATTCTACAGCTCCACGGTTGTAGTATCTTGCCTGTTTCACCTTTCTAGCATGAAGTCCATCTGTGGCTTGCTTCACTGACGGTTTCAACATGGACCTCGTTGTAGGCAGCTGTGTTCTTGTTCTTCTCGAGAACAGTCTCTGCACAGGTGAACTTTCCAGTATTTCTGATGGAGTATTTCGCAGCTCCAGTAAGGCCAAATATCCATCCTCACCGCTTTGGTGACATTTCTGTATCATGTTCTTCATAACTTTCACAGCACTTTCAGCTTTCCCATTTGACAGTGGATAATGGGGCGAACTTGTTATGTGTTCAAATCCGTAAATCTGCGAAAATTTCTCAAATTCTTTAGAGTTGAATGGTGGTCCATTATCAGTGGTCAGTCTCTCTGGGATTCCATGTCTTGCAAAATGGGCTTTCATCTTCTGATGATTTCATCACTGTCCTTGGCTGTGAGCACATCAAATTCGAAAAAGTCAGAGTAGTAGTCAACCACTACCAGATAGCTTTTCTTTTTACATTCAAACAAATCGGCAGCCAGATACTGCCATGGCAACTCTGGTATTTCATTGCTTATGAGTGGTTCTTTTTGTTGTCTCTGGCTGAACTCTTGGCAAGTTGGACAATCTTTGACGAAAATCTCGATATCAGAATTCATTCCAGGCCAATATGCGACTTCTCTTTCCCGTCTGGTACATCCTTGAATACCGGTATGACTTGCGTGCATTTTCCGTAAGAAATGATTTCTCATTTCTTTTGGTACAACCACTCTGCTTGCTTTGAAAACCACACCATTTTGTACTGACAGTTCATCCCGGAATGGGAAAAATGCTTGCATGTTTTCTGATAGAGCTTTCTTTTCTTCAGGCCATCCTTCCAGTATGATTTTCATCAATAGATTCATATCTTCATCTGCCTTTGTTGCTTTTTGTAGGTTGGACATGGTTGTTTCACAGACTGATAGCTCCTGTGTAATATCCATGTTTTCAAGCACCGTGCAAAAAATCAATTCTGTGTGGCTCATTTGTTCTTCAGGTTTCCCACCACTGCTCTGCTCAATGTGTCGGCCAGATACATCTCAGTTCCTTTTTTGTAGACTACTTCATAGTCACACTTCTGGGTGTGTAACAAGCCTTCTCTGAATTCTCTTTGGAGCTGAGAGCTGACTCTTTTTGTGGATAACCTCCAATGGTTTGTGGTCAGACTCCACAGTGACTTTGTGTCCAAACACGTATCTTTCAAATCGGTCAAGACCAAAAACTATCGCCAACATTTCTTTTTCAATTTGAGCATAGTTTGTTTTCAGTTTCAGACAATGCTCGAGATGCATATTGTATTGGCTGGTTATTTTGCATAAGGCATGCGCTAAGCCATAAGCTGATGCATCACACTGAAGAGTGATTTGAGTTTTCTCAGCTTGATCAAAGTAGCGCAGAACAGGTGGTTTGGACAGGGTGCTCTTCACTTTTTCTAGTGATTTGCCATGCACGTCAGGATCCCATTTGAAATGAACTTCTTTTTTCAGAAGTTCTCTCATTGGGGCTGCTTCTTCAGACAGATGTGGAGCGAACTTTTGGAGATAGCCCACAACCCCCAGCAATCTTTGTACATCCTGCTTAGATTTAGGAGTTTGGAAGCTGTTGAACTGCTGCAATCTTTTTTGGATCTGGTTTGAGTCCTTCTCTTGTAAGAATATGTCCTAGTAAGTGACCTTTGTTTGCTTCAATTCCACTTTTTCTTTGTTCAGCTTGATTCCATTTTCCCGGCATCTTTGTAGCAACAGTTTCACACGCTCATCATGATTTTTTCCTCCTTCTTCATCAGAATCACCTTCTCCCCAAAGGATGATGTCATCATGGACAACTACCACGCCTGGTAGATCAGCTAGTTCTTGCTCAATCCTTCTTTGGAATTCTTCTGGTTCCACAGATATCCCAAATGGCATTTGTTCCACTTGTATTTTCCAAATGGGGTTTCAAATGTTGTCAAGTAGCTACTCTTCTCGTCCAGTTCAACATGCCAAAAACCCATTCTTCATGTCAAAGTGCGAGGAGTACTTGGCTTTTTTCAATTTTGGAAGAACATCATCTAATATTGGGGTAGGATATTCGTTTCTTTTGAGCGCTTTATTCAAGGGCTTAGGATCATGCACAGCCTTATCTTCCCATTGGGTTTCATTGCTATCACCAGACTACTGATCCAGTCTGTTGGAGTATCAACTTTGCTGACAACTTCCAATTTTTCCAGTCTTTTCAGTTCATCTTTCACTTTTTCTTCACTGAGAGGGCCATTTTCTGCAGGGCATTTTGACTGGAGTTGCTTCCTTGTCTATTTGAAGATGGAGTTTCCTTTCAAACTGCCCAACTTCTCCATCAAAAACATCCTTGTACTGATCCAAAATACTAGTGCTTTCTTCTCTGCTCACAACAGCTGTATTCTCTGTGTTGACTGTGATGAGATTCATGCCTTGTACTGCTCTCAAACCCAGGATTGGTGTGCAGTTTTCCTCTGTGATGATAAATCTCACTTTGTAAGTGTTTTCGTTCTTTGGGTTCTCAACTCTCAAAATGACTTCTCCCTAGGTTTCATCTCAGATTTGTTAAACATGACTAACTTGCTTTTAGTCTTTTCCAGTTTCTTCAGGTTTGTGTCGCCTGACACTTCTCTGTAAGTTTTCTTGGACATAACATTTGTTTGATGCCCCTGTGTCCAGACGAAATCTCACTTGGTTTTCCTTTATGTTCAACCTTGCTTTGATTTTTTTTCCTCATGTTTCTTGTTCTCCACTGCATAGACTTCCCTTTCTTCCCTTTCTGAGTCACTTTCTTCATCCGTCTCTGACATTCTGTGAACAGTTCTTCCTCTAGAATATTTCTGTGGTGCTTTACATACAGTGGAAAAATGATTTCTTCCTCCACAGTTCAGGCAAGTTTTCCCAAGGCAGGGCATTCTTCTTCTCTCTGTCTGTGCTGTTTTCCACAGCATGTGCATCTTTTCAAGAGGGGTTCCTTTTATGGCTAGCTTTCTCATTCTTCCTTGGACGAAAAGCATGTACAGCTTCAACATCAGTCACGTCTTCACTTTTCATAGCCATGCTTTGTTGTTGGCTCATCTCAAATGCTCTGCGCAAATATCCAAGCACTTGCTCAGAGTCAGCTCTCGCTCTTCCAAAAGTTTTATTCTCAGATTTTCATTTTTAACACCCAAGACAATCTGATCTTTCAGAAGCCTCTCTTCCAGCTGAATGCTGCCAAAATTGCAGGACTTGATGAGCTTCCTCAAGTCACAAACAAACTGTTCAACTGATTCCCCTGCTGCTTGATGTCTTTTGTGAAAAACATAGGATTCATATGTCTCATTCTTTTCTCCGATGCAAAACTTTTCAAATTTCTGCAAAATCTCGTCCAAGTTTTTCTTTCCTCTTCACTTTCGAATGGGAAACCTTCAAAAATGTCCAATCCTTCTGATCCAACACAGGACAGAAACAATGCTGTTCTGAACTTTTGTTCCTCTTCTTTCAATTCAGTCACTATTTCATAACTGTCCCAAAGCCTTCTAAACTTTTTCCAGTTACTCTGCAGATCATCTGATGTCACCTCCAATTTGGGCGGTAACGGTATATTTCTTCGTCTTCTCGGCCGCCTAGCCGGTCCTGGCCTTTCTTCTGCATCTTCGTTAGTGCTCATGCTTACACTAGTTACAGCTTAGCAACTGACGTCACTGGCTTACTACTGTCGACTTCACGTAGTTTTTTTCTTTCTCAGTTCTGACTTTTCACTCTTCTGGTGAATTAAAAGTTCTCACTGGACTAATCCCGATTCTGACACCATGTTTCGTTTACTTGTGGGCTGCCGCACAGGAAGGTTCGAGTCCGTAGTCCAGTCGAGTTCGTAGATCGTTAGCCTGACATTGGCCAGTCCAAGGGAAGTCACTCACTATTGTAGTTGTCGTCACTAGCAGACGCAACCGAAATACGTCACAGTTACTCTGTTCGTAATTAAAAGACATGCGTAGTCTTCTTCTGATTTATTTTCTTCTTTTTTTTCGAAAAAGTTTCCAATTTTGCCCCGTATTTCAGCTTGGCAGTTTACTTTCAGAGAGAAAAGGTCAAGAAAAGACAGTCAATAGCAATTGAAAGAGTACAGAGAAGAGCTACTAAAATCTTGCAAGAATGTACAAACATGTCTTATACAGATAGATTAAATTACTTAAATTTGCACTCTTTAAAAGGTAGACGTATTAGAGGGGATTTGATTGAAGTGTTCAAAATATTTCACCAGCAAACGGACATACAGTGGGACTACTTTTTTGAGGCTGTTAAAACAGATAGAACAAGAAATTCGGAAGGCAAAATTTTTGTTAAGCAGTTTCATACTAACATGGGAGATTCAAGTTCAGTAACAGAGTTATTACTAACTGGAACAGTTTGACAACTGCACTTAAATTTGCTAAAAATACTAATGTTTTTAAGAATTTGCTGGATGAAGACTTGAAATTTAAAGTACAGTTTAGAAGCTTTGATGAATAAGAAGGAAAATTTATATTGCATGCATTTTCAACCCTGTCATAAAAGTAAAATAACACGAGGGGACATTGAAAGGCTTAACGGCCTATGTATTGATTACGTCCCTACACTACTACTACTACTACTACTAACAATGGGTGTGAAACAATGTGCCTGTGATGCCGACAGTGTTTCGAACAATTCGACTTCACTTAGTATCGATCGATTCCGATTGACATGTCTACGGTTTAATGTGACGTTTGTTTACCAAATGACCTATGCTCTAATTCCCAAATGAACTCGTTCCATAAACTGAGAAAATGCAACTCTGTTTGCAATAGAAAGACAGGCGTTATCTTCCCTTGATTTTATTTTTCCCCCGGAGCAAGTCCATTATCCCTGCATTGAATCGTTACATCCTATGTTCTGAATAGTAGGCTACTGTTCTGTCTCGTACAAACATATCATTATTCTGCATATTATACAAACATGACATTATTCTGCATACCATACAAACATATCATTATTCTGCATACCATACAAACATCATTATTCTGCATACCATACAAGCATATCATTATTCTGCATATCATACAAACATATCATTATTCTGCATATCATACAAACATATCATTATTCTAAACTGTACGGGCACGGTGTATTTGGTTGTTCCATACGTTCACAGATAAGAATCTTCTTTATTCTTACCAAAATGTACTGAAATGACGCTGACTTCCAGAACGTCCGTAAGGTGAAGGCCGACGATGGTGTGCTCACTGATGTCAGTACACGTATTGACGTCATCGTCTACAATGACGACAGGATCACTGGCGCCCACAGTGTCCACGGTAGCGCTGTGTCCATAGTTTGTCCATGCTGCAAAACAAGGTGTGTCAATAAAAAGAAAACAGACAGACATTTAAATCTACATGAAATTAATCTGTTATGAGAAATGAAAGGAAAGGGAGAAGAGAAACTGTGGTTTGCATTCCTGTCTCAAGGAATTAAATGTGCTATTAGAAAAGAAAAGACAGTCTGTGGATATCCTGCATTCCTGTCTCAATGGAATTAAATGTGCTATTAGAAAAGAAAAGACAGTCTGTGGATATCCTGCATTCCTGTCTCAATGGAATTAAATGTGCTATTAGAAAAGAAAAGACAGTCTGTGGATATCCTGCATTCCTGTCTCAAGGAATTAAATGTGCTATTAGAAAAGAAAAGACAGTCTGTGGATATCCTGCATTCCTGTCTCAATGGAATTAAATGTGCTATTAGAAAAGAAAAGACAGTCTGTGGATATCCTGCATTCCTGTCTCAAGGAATTAAATGTGCTATTAGAAAAGAAAAGACAGTCTGTGGATATCCTGCATTCCTGTCTCAAGGAATTAAATGTGCTATTAGAAAAGAAAAGACAGTCTGTGGATATCCTGCATTCCTGTCTCAATGGAATTAAATGTGCTATTAGAAAAGAAAAGACAGTCTGTGGATATCCTGCATTCCTGTCTCAAGGAATTAAATGTGCTATTAGAAAAGAAAAGACAGTCTGTGGATATCCTGCATTCCTGTCTCAATGGAATTAAATGTGCTATTAGAAAAGAAAAGACAGTCTGTGGATATCCTGCATTCCTGTCTCAATGGAATTAAATGTGCTATTAGAAAAGAAAAGACAGTCTGTGGATATCCTGCATTCCTGTCACAATGGAATTAAATGTGCTATTAGAAAAGAAAAGACAGTCTGTGGATATCCTGCATTCCTGTCTCAATGGAATTAAATGTGCTATTAGAAAAGAAAAGACAGTCTGTGGATATCCTGCATTCCTGTCTCAATGGAATTAAATGTGCTATTAGAAAAGAAAAGACAGTCTGTGGATATCCTGCATTCCTGTCTCAATGGAATTAAATGTGCTATTAGAAAAGAAAAGACAGTCTGTGGATATCCTGCATTCCTGTCTCAATGGAATTAAATGTGCTATTAGAAAAGAAAAGACAGTCTGTGGATATCCTGCATTCCTGTCTCAATGGAATTAAATGTGCTATTAGAAAAGAAAAGACAGTCTGTGGATATCCTGCATTCCTGTCTCAATGGAATTAAATGTGCTATTAGAAAAGAAAAGACAGTCTGTGGATATCCTGCATTCCTGTCTCAATGGAATTAAATGTGCTATTAGAAAAGAAAAGACAGTCTGTGGATATCCTGCATTCCTGTCTCAATGGAATTAAATGTGCTATTAGAAAAGAAAAGACAGTCTGTGGATATCCTGCATTCCTGTCTCAATGGAATTAAATGTGCTATTAGAAAAGAAAAGACAGTCTGTGGATATCCTGCATTCCTGTCTCAATGGAATTAAATGTGCTATTAGAAAAGAAAAGACAGTCTGTGGATATCCTGCATTCCTGTCTCAATGGAATTAAATGTGCTATTAGAAAAGAAAAGACAGTCTGTGGATATCCTGCATTCCTGTCTCAATGGAATTAAATGTGCTATTAGAAAAGAAAAGACAATCTGTGGATATCCTGCATTCCTGTCTCAATGGAATTAAATGTGCTATTAGAAAAGAAACGACAATCTGTGGATATCCTGCATTCCTGTCTCAATGGAATTAAATGTGCTATTAGAAAAGAAACGACAATCTGTGGATATCCTGCATTCCTGTCTCAATGGAATTAAATGTGCTATTAGAAAAGAAACGACAATCTGTGGATATCCTGCATTCCTGTCTCAATGGAATTAAATGTGCTATTAGAAAAGAAACGACAATCTGTGGATATCCTGCATTCCTGTCTCAATGGAATTAAATGTGCTATTAGAAAAGAAAAGACAATCTGTGGATATCCTGCATTCCTGTCTCAATGGAATTAAATGTGCTATTAGAAAAGAAAAGACAATCTGTGGATATCCTGCATTCCTGGCTCTATCTATATATGTGAGCCCACCCCCACCCCCACCCCCTCTCTCTCTCTCTCTCTCTCTCTCTCTCTCTCTCTCTCTCTCTCTCTCTCTCTCTCTCTCTCTCGTAAATAAGGAGACTGAGGGTGGAGGTGACGGTTGGTTCTGCAGAAAATCAGAGCTTTGAGACAAAGTCAGCGAACGAAGAAAACTCCATGCATTCCGAGTTTCACAAATTCTTTCTTCTCCATGTACACCTGGTTTAGATTCCTCTTCCCACGTGTTTTCTGGACATCTGTTCTGTCATTAGTTTATCCAGCTGGAATGCCTGCACACTGTGTAATCTCATCATTCAGCAGATGAAGTGCATGGCGTAGTCATTATTGTCTGTATGAAAACAAAACTCACAACATTTAATACTCTTTGCTTTCGTTTTGAGGAGTTGCGACTAACGTACGTGAAACGTCATTATTCCACTTTTTGCGCCATTCCATTTGACCATTTACGGGTTACGGTTACGGCAAAAATGGCGGAAGTAGAAGTAAGAACAGGCACGATTACTATTTGTCCTGTTAAAGATAAGGCAACGGACACGGTTACCAATACGTTTACCTTGACCGGAGCATTAGGCAGTCGATGCTGCAGCAGGGGGTTAACGGACGGGCGTGTCTATCGTTGTCATCATGTCTCGTGATTTTTTTTTCCTCCCCCATTTTACTCAGGAAACCGTGACGTTGCATTGCCATCAGATGAGGAACATGCCCAAGGCCAACAAGCTCTAACAGCCAAGGCACAGCAGTCCAGTTTCGGTTTCATCAGTTTCAGTTTCAGTTTCATCAAGGAGGCGTCACTGCGTGCGGACTAGTCCATATACGCTACACCACATCCGCTAAGTTTTGAGACCACACTAAGCATGATTTGAAGCTGATGGATAAATGAATGAACAACAAAGACGAGACAATTGAAGAAGAGGGTCTCATGGCTACGACTCAGCCGATGTCTGACCTACGCATTAGCCCGACGCGCTGGTCAGACCTTGAGTGCCTACCTACCAATTTGAGTGTGTGAGTGTGTGTGTGTGTGTGTGTGTGTGTGTGTGCGTGCGTGCGTGCGTGCGTGCGTGCGTGGTGTGTGTGTGTGTGTGTGTGTGTGTGTGTGTGGGGTGTGTGTGTGTGTGTGTGTGTAGTGGATGCACACGTGTGTGTATGATGTGTGGGCATGGGCATGGGTTTCATCAAGGAGGTGTCACTGCGCGCAGACCAGTTCATTTACCGCTACACAAACATCTAAGTTTCGAGACCACACTGCGCAGGGTTTACAGCTGATAGATGACTAAATCAATGACTTCAGCTGAAAAGATGGAACTCGAGGACAGGGAACCTCTGGGAACTGGTCAAAGAAAAAGCTGCAAGGACTACTACAGCAATGTCGGTCCCCTGGGTTTGGGTCCGATAGTCCGACACTTCACGATTCCGACGTTTCGATAGTTCGACAAATCACGATTCCGACGTTTCGACAATCCGACAATTTTGTCGGACCAACGAAACTTGTTTTGTAATGTTTTATTTTGTGCCAATAGTTCGACACATCACGATTTCGACGTGTCGATGTTGACAATACCAGAGAGAGAGAGAGAGAGAGAGAGAGAGAGATTTTTTTTTTTTTTTTTTTTCCCAAAAGGTTTTATTTCGAAATTCAAAGAGTACAAACCAGACACTATGAAATGAACACAAAGACATGAGCATGTTCGATTAAGTACATCGAAATGATTAGACATAACTCCTAACCAAGTATTGATAGTTGTTTACACCTCAAATCACAGACATTTATAAACGAGATAGTGACTAACAAAATTGTATTCATATTTGATTAATTAGAACAAAGTGATTGGACGTAATTCATTAACAAATTATTGTTGTTTGCACATCAAATCACAGAAAGAATTTTTTTAAATCACAACAAGCCTTAGGGAGAGAAATCAGAAAAACATCAGCAACAGAAAACAAAACAATCACACACACAAACGAACGAAAAAGAAAAAAAAAAATAATAATAAACACACACACACACAACAACAACAACAACAACAACAACAACAACAACAACAACAAAAGTTGGCCGTTGTCATAGCCTTTGTATACAATGGATAATTTGTGTTTTACTCCAATAACGTCAAGTATGGAATCCATTGTGCCTCGAAATTTCCATAGGACATGTTAAAAGAGCAGCATACTTTTCTGTTTCATATCTGGCTTTCAAAAATACAATAAAGATTTGAACTGATGGTAAACTCTTTTCATATTTACATTTATAAATATAAAATTTGGCGAGTAGCAGGATTAAGTCAAACGTTCTATCAGATTTAAAGTTACAATCACAACCAAACAGAACAATATTTTCATCAAGCAACAGTTTTATAATATTACATTTTCTATTTACCACATTTTGAAACTCTTTCCAGAAGTTTTGTACGTACTGGCAATGCCAAAATATATGTTGAATATTTTCTTTTTCTCTCTCACAAAAAGAGCATTTTTCTGACTCTTCAATTCCCATGTTTTGCAAAATAACATTGGTTGCCAATATTCTGTTAATAATTCTCATTTGAAACCATCTTAGTTTAATGTCTTTTATCTCTCGGACTGTGTGAAAAGTTTTCATCCATGTAACCTCCTTATGTAGTCTTACATTCCATTTACTGCAAAAACCTGGTTCTGTTAGGTCTTGATTTAATAAATCGTAATAATGTGAGGCTCCTCTTGATACTGAACAGATTTCAGTTAATAATTTACTTGTCATACCTTCCTCACAGTATTTCATTTCTAGTCCTGTTTTTCTCGAATAATTTTTCACAGCACTAACATAACCATCATATGTAACAAAATCTGTATTGATACTATATTTATGAACGAAAGACCGGAAACTCAAAAATTCACTGTTCTCATCCAGAAGATTCTGTATGCAGAATACATCGTTTTCAATCCAGTTTTTATAAAAGGTTGATCTGCCCCCAATCTTTAAGTTGGGATTACAAAACAGAGGCTCTGAACAGAGTTCCTCCGCAGTTGTAACATGAACAACCTTACCAGTTTCTCTATAAGCGTTGAATACGTCTCTCCAGAAGCTATTCAGTTTATTGCACCATGGCAGATTGGATCCTAGTTTGTTGATAATTTCTGCTTTTTCATACACTGAAACAAGCACTTTCTTCCAACTGTGTTTACTTGATAAGATTTTACGAATCCAAGTTAATTTTAAAGCATTTATATGCTTCTTTATGATTGGTATTCCGATTCTCCCCTGCACTACGCTTTTCACAGACGTTTTCCTACTGATTCTGTCTCTTTTTTTGC
Source organism: Conus ventricosus (assembly GCA_018398815.1). Lineage (NCBI taxonomy): Eukaryota > Metazoa > Mollusca > Gastropoda > Neogastropoda > Conidae > Conus > Conus ventricosus. The sequence continues at coordinate 22,393,072 of CM031624.1, forward strand.
CCCAAACAAACTTAAATATAAAATTCTGGATTTCATCAATAATATAGTCCGGTGGATTTGGTAATAACATCCATAGATGGGTTAGTTTGGAAAGAATCATAGATTTAAGCACCGCCACTCTGCCAAGTGGCGTTATCTGCCTTTTGAGCCAGGTTTTATACAGTGTTTTGATTTCTGCAAACTTTTCTTCAAGGTTCATGATTTCGCAATGTTTTAAGTCACATGTAAACCAGATACCCAAAATTTTGAACTTTGGAGGGTTCCATTTTATGTTTAAATGCGGCATATACCTAACAGGTGAATTTCGTTTACTACCTAGCAATACTGCGTTTGTTTTTTCAGCGTTTAATACAAGTCCAGATACTCTTCCAAAATGTTCGATGGTGTAAATAGATTCCTCGAATGATTTTCTGTCTCCCTCTAGTAGTAGTTCAGTATCATCTGCATACTGTGATATCTTGCTTTCAGTATTAACACTTGAATTCCTTTTATACCTTTATTTTGTCTTATCATATTTGCCAAAATCTCAACACACATAACAAATAAATACGGAGAAATTGGATCACCTTGACGGCAACCCCTCTCAACAGGGAACCACCCAGCTAATTTTCCATTCAAAGACACAGTTGACTTAATATTTGTATAAAATGTTTGTATCCATTGAGAGAAGCTTGGACCAAAGCCAAAGACGTGTAGTACCTTAAACATGAAATCATAACTTACACTATCAAACGCTTTTTCAAAATCCAGACAAAGAAGTAAACCTGTTTTTTTGGATGCAATCATGAAATCAAGTATGTCATAGATAAGACGGATATTATCTCCCAAATACCTGTTAGGAATAAAACCAGTCTGATCCTCATTGATGATAGAGGGAAGTACTTGCTTTAATCGGTTAGCTATACAAGTAGATCCTATTTTGTACACGATATTCAAAAGCGAGATGGGTCTCCAGTTCTTTATCTGGTCTTTAGGTTTGTCACCTTTGGGAATGCATACAATAATGCCTTCTTTTTGTGTTGATGAGAGTTCCTTTTTATCATATCCATCATTGATCGCTCTTACAACGTACGGACCAAGTTGCAGCCAGAAAAATTTGAAAAACTCGGCTGTAAAACCATCACTCCCAGGGCTTTTCATATTTGACATCTGTTTAAGAGCAATACCTGCTTCTTCTAAAGTGATTTTACCCTCCAAAGACGTTCTCTGATTCTCACTTAACGTTGGCAAGTCTTCTACTAAATCAAATATTTCACAAAGCTCTGCATCTTTTTTAGAGTACAATTTTCTGTAAAAGTTATTAACTTCTTGGGCAATTTCATCATTATCATTTAAAGTAGTACCGTCATCTCGCGTAAGTTTGATTATATTCTTATTAACGTAGTTACGTTTTTCAAGTCCACAAAAGTATTTCGTTATTTTTTCCCCTTCTGCGACCCATCTCGCCCTTGAACGCAGCAATACACCCTCCATTTTCTTTTCCCGAAGGCTAATTAAATCCTGTTTGCATTTTTCAAGTTCAAGCCTTTCTTGTTCCGATAACGCTACTTTCCTCTCGAGTAAAGAAATATTACTTTCTAGATCTTTCTGTTTTTCTGCGTCCTTCCGTTTCTTCATCGTTGCATACGATATAGTTTTGCCCCTAATTTTCATAAGCAATGTATCAAAAAATAGTTGATCAGAAATAACAAAGTGGATTTCTGATTTAGGAATTTGGGCCAATCCACAACGACAATAAGGAAGTGCTGCATATTCCTCGGTAACAATTTGGATAACCTCGTTAACCTCTTTTATGTAATTATTGTCTTTTAATAGCGAACAGTTGAATTTCCATAATGAATTTCTCTTTATCTCTCTGCCTTGTTCTAACGTTACTGTAATTAAGGAGTGGTCGGATCGATATCCTGGTAAGATATCAACATCTATAACATAATTGCAAAGCCAATCTGAAACAAGAAAGAAATCTAAACGACTCTGTTGACATGGATTAGTTCGCCTCCAAGTATATCTGCGTAATTCCGGATTTAATTCACGCCAGATGTCAGTTAAATCTAGATTGTCCACCATGTTTTCTATTTTCTCTTGCGCTTTAGGGTTATTATTATGTTTATAGTTATAGCAATCTAAAGAGTAGTTGCGAACTAAATTCCAATCGCCTCCAATTATGACATTTTCAGCTCCGACCTCCCTGATATGATCTTCCAATTCCATGTAAAACTCTGGCTCATCACGATTAGGTCCGTAGATACTAGCAATGAGACATTCTGTGTCCATTATTTTGACTGATGCAAAAATAAAATTACCCCCTGTGTCCTTATAATTTTTTTTTTAACTGAAATTCAAAGTTATTATTGAACAAAATAGCCACTCCGCGAGAATGTGAATTGTTAGACGCAAAGAAAGATTTATAACCCCATTCTGCACGAATATAGTTTTCTAATTTTGGTCGGAAATGGGTATCCTGTAACAAATAAATAGAGTATGACTTTTCTCTCAAATAGTTAAATACATCTCTTCGTTTTTGTGGATTGGCCAAACCCTGACAGTTCATGGATGCAATGGTTATTTTACTGCTCATAGCAAAACGAAATATTCATAAGTATCACGCCAACATTAGGATACATCTCCATGCTGACAAGCAAAGTTGAAGCAAAATTAACATAATTAGAATGTAACAGGTTCAACCCCAAAGCAGCTGCTCCGCAACAAACATCTTTCACCATATTCAAAGCAGGACCTTTTTTTGTACAGCCATGTTCAACGGCACACTGTAAGATCGGAATCACGCAATCCCGAAAACAAATAATTTGAGAAAACATTATTTGTCAACTAAGAAAAAGATATACACGATAGACATTTACATGGAAACATATAATGTATGTATACAAGTAAGTTACTTTGTGGATCCGTTTCGGGCAAAAGAACGGAAGGAAAATATAACAATTGTCTTCCAATATTCATCTGAACACGTGCTCACACAAGCTAGAAAGGAAGGGGAGAGGCACCGAGGGGGAGAGTTGTCGATGAACACAATTAAAAAGGAGGGAAGGGAGCGGGAGGGAGACAGGGAGCGGGCCGGGA
>CM031624.1:22398652-22411152 GCA_018398815.1 Conus ventricosus
AGAGAGAGAGAGAGGGAGAGAGAGAAGAGAGAGAGAGAGAGGGTGGGGAGAAAGAGCTAGAGTGGGCGCGATAAGAGAGCATGTTTAGAACAATCTGACAATCAGAAAATTCCAAAGATACAAAACAATCAATTTTGAAACACCGGGGGGGGGGGGGGGGATAGAAATAAAGCACAAATGGAAGTGGGAAATGCATAATGATAGCCCAGTCGCCACGGGTAGGAAGGGATATCATATGGATAAAAAATCAAGTCATTCCAGCAGAACCGTGAGAGAGAGAGAGAGAGAGAGAGAGAGAGAGAGAGAGAGAGAGAGAGAGAGAGAGATACGGATACGGATACGGATACGGATACGGATAGTTTATTCAATAATAGCCATTGCCCCTATTGAAGGGGGTGCAACAAAAATCGTTCCAAAAGAAATATAATACAATATAAATGATCAAAATTAGATGCACTAAGAAACACACACAGAACGTATCTTAAACGCTTTATATAGATAAATGGACAGATTTTTAGTTGTTCTTTCGTTATTTGATGCTAGAAGTAATCCAAACGAAAAAGATTCGGATATTTATAGTACTTAAGACGAATATACCTTACTCTTAAATCCTTTAGAACGGACAGCACAAAACAAAATGCACCTCATCTTCTGTCGCTTGTTTGCACAATGGACAAATTAAATCAACAGGCGTGTGTTTGTTTGTAACGAAACTTATGGACAGCGATTTCTGAAACGCCAAGTCTAAATTTTGTCGTAATGATTTTCAGGTGCCTGTCTAAGTTCAATTTCAAATGTGTCTTATCAGCAGCTATTGTGCAAAAAGTATTGTAAAAACTAAATCTTTCACTGTTCTTGATATGAAAGTCCCATTCTTGCCATCTACAAAGAACCAACCTTTCCTTAAAAGCAGAAAGGAACTGATTTATTCCCTCTGCACCTTGGTTTAGCCATACATACCCAAAACCAAGTGAATACAGTTTTACAACGAATATCGATACCCAGTTGGTTTTAATCACGAGAATCCAAATCAAATAACGTACAGTATGCTTTTCGTGGTAATCTTGACTCATCCATTCTTGTCAACTTTAGCCAGTAACGTACACACCTGACTGCAGAATTTATGTAAATGGGGTATCTATTTGTTTCTCCATATATCAAATCATTTGGTGTTTGCATTTGAACACCTAGAACTTTTTAAGAGCAAACAGGTGTACCTTTTCACAGAGTCGAGCTGCACTACTTAATCCCCACAATTCAGCCCCATATTGAACAATTGGTTGTACTTGTGTGTCAAATAATTTAAAATATACAACAAGGGAACTACAATTTAATTTAAATAATTTTTGCAATATACTTAACAACGCATGTTTCGCTCTACTGGCAAGATTTTGACACGACACAGTAAAACTCAATCTTGTTGAAAAATGAATACCTAAATACTTATAAGCATTAACAACAGGTATAGGGATTCCATGTAAGACCAATGTTCTCTCGCTGCTAGGTATCCACCTTTCCTAAAAACGACTATATTGCTTTTATCATATTCAGCTTTAGATGAGTCCTGATGCGCTCTATATAGGCTGTTTAATTGTGTCTGTAACCCAACTATTGTTTCTGACAAGAGAGCCACATCATCTGCCAAAAGTAATACAAATAATTCAAAGTAATCACACGTAAATGTAGCACCATGTTTCCCATTTCTGATTACTTCCAACGCTAATTCATTTATAAATAAAGTGAACAATACTGGACTAGTAACATCGCCTTGTTTTACCCCTCGGTACAATTTATAAAGTCGGTCAGTTTTGAGCCGGAACGAATTCTAGTTCTGACTGTAACATACATGCTGTGGATACATCGGAAAAGTTTCCCTTTGATACCATTTTTCAAAAGAATAGCCATAATAAGTTTCTTTCAATAGAGTCAAAAGCTTTTTCAAAATCAATAAAAGCAACGTAGAGTTTGCGGTTAAGACAAAACTGCTTTTGTATTAAAGCTAATAATGTGTACATATGATCAGTAGTAGAGTAACCTCTTTAAATCCCGCTTGTTGTTCCCCAGTAATATTATGCAACTCAGTCCATTCCTGAATCCTGTTGTTTACAATAGAACTATAGAGTTTACTGCTTGTATCTGATAGCGATATTCCTCTGTAATTATTAGGATCGTCTTTATCACCTTTTTTGAATAAAGGTAGTACAATACTTTCCGTCCACTTATCTGGGAAGATTCCCTTATCAAACAAAGTATTAAAAAGTTTAACAAAGAAGTCAATAACGCGATTCCCAGCGTGCTTTAGCATCTCCCCAATAATTCCGTCTGGACCAGCCGATTTACCATTCTTTAACTTCCTTATCGCTAATGACACTTCTTCTCTAGATATTGGGCGGTTCATGGAACCGTCATCGTCATTCTCGTCATTATTATCATTTGCGTCACTAGTATCACTAGCATCATCATCGCAGTTATCAATTATACAAGAATCTTCTGTTTCTAAATTTGTTTCCAGTAATTTTTTAAAGTGATTATACCAATCAACCATTGTTATATTGTTATATGGTTGTTTTCTTTTAAAGGAAACTCTACGCACATTTTCCCAAAACTGTCTTTGATCATTAACTGAAGCAATTAGCGATCCTAACAATGAATCATTATGTTGTTTTTTCTTTTAATTTTAGAAGATTTTTATACTCTCTCCTGGCTATACAGTAGGCAACGCGATCAGTAGCATCCTTCGTCCGCAGAAATGTACTCAGCAATCCTTTAGCTTTTGATTTACTTATTTACACTCATCATCGTACCAATCACTTTTTTCACTCATTTTGTTCAAACAAATTCGCTTTTTCAGACAACCAGCGTGAGTTTTAAGGCATGCAACAAACATATTCAAGGCTTCATTACAATCACGATCAATCATATTTATAGCATCGTCGAGTAATGATAATACTTCAACCGACTGCATTGTATGGACGTACGTTGGTTCAAAAGAAGGTTCCACACAAACTTTTCAATTACCTCACAATCATTTTCAACAGTTAAAGACACAGCGTTAAGTTTAGGCATTCCAAAATGAAATTCGATAGGTAAATGGTCAGATTCTAATCTCTCTGAAACAACTAAATTACAAGAAGGCAAAACAACTGAGAGTAGATTTCGAGAAATCAGAAAATAGTCATTTACACACACCCACTGTCTGAAATATATGTACAGTGCCCATCAAGATCACCATTACATACTCCATTTAGTATATACAATCCCAGCGAGGTACACATATTTAACAAACATTTTCCATAATTATTGAGTACATTGTCTGAAGATTTCCTTTCTAAATAATCAGAGCAACTATCAAATTCAAAATTGTAAGTATTATACATGTCAAAAATATCTTGAGAAACATTAGCCGTTCTGCTGTTCAGATCACCAGACAAGATTATATGTACATCATTCAAATCAAGTATACAATCAGTAAGACATTCTTCAAGAGAAAGAATGCCATTATCAACGTCAAAAAAAGCATAATATGGTGAACCCTCAGGCGGCACATATGAACAAACATATAACACATCCTCTGTTAAACCAAACAAAGTCTTGTCAATCAAAACAAAAAGAGCATTAGAACAATTCATTTGGAGCTCTCTAACATAAGACACAAAATCATTTTTAATCAGACATAACAAGCCCCCTGACCGTCTGCCTTGATTTGAAAACTTGATAGCAGACTTATGAAACACAGTATAACCTGTAAACACGCTAAATTCAAGATTTTCCACAAACGTCTCAACGAGACAGATAAAGTCAAAGTGAAACAAATATGAGAGAAACTTTTTATTGTAAATTTTAGAAAGAATCCCATTTATATTCCAGTGCAAAAAATTTAAAGGATTTTGAATATCCATTCTTTCCATGAATTTCATCAATATGCATTTCATCAACATGAATTTCATCAACATGCAGAGCAGTGCACTTTCATTACAATTTTCATCACCACTTTCGTGTACATAGACTGACGGATTTCTCACATGTACATTAACATTATCAAAAACACACTCAACTTCGTTACAATTGTTCATTTGAGACAGCCCCCTATCTTTATCCTCGTCAGTGCCACGTGCTTCTGTTGATAACTGCCTCTGTTCTAAATATAAAGTGTCCCTGTTTTCTGATCGAGGAGTGACATAATCAACACACAACGGTATACATGCTAATTGTTCACTATCATTAACACAAATCACGTCATGATCAAAAGAGATATTATCTGGAAGTTGATTATTGCAATTATTCTCTTCTCTATAATACGAAAACATCCATCCCCCCGAGCCACCGCGGAACCAATGTTTACAATGTCACAACCAAAGAGATCGCTCACCGGGTCGGGTCACTGTCAGTGTCGCACACAAACTTGCTCCGCACGGGAAGTTTGCCTGCACCCGTTAAACGCAACCGGTGTCACTGCAGGGCGGCCTCCCCCCTATATAATTTCCCTGAGGCTGGATCCGTCCCCACCGTCAAGACCGTACTTCTTGCCGTCAATACGCAGGTGATCAAAGACCATGGTTGCACGCTTTCCTTCACTTCTGGCTTTTTTCAAATGAGGCGTTAATTTCCTCCTCACCTCTCTCACTCTGAAAGAAAAGTCCTCACCTAAAAACACCTGTGACCCTTTCAGTTTGTATCTTGCTTTCAGAATCCTTTCTTTGTCCTTGAAGAACGTGCAACAACCTAACACTGGAGAGTCGGGTCTCGAATTCAGGGGGTGCACACGATCGAAGGGGAAATCACCAGCAAGCTCCAGAGTGTCTGTAATGAAGTCATGGACCACAGCGTCACACTCCTGCTGAGTTTCGTTGGGTTTTCGAGCAAGTCCGTGAAAAATCAAGTTGTTCCGTTTCGATCGGGCTTCTAAGTCGTCCGTCTTCCGTTCCAAAGAATCAATTCTTTTCTTCAGGCGTCATTGCTGTTTCGGAGGTCTTCGTTTTCCCGTCGCAGCTCCGTCACCTCCCGTCCCAGGGATTTAAATTCCTCATGCAGTGCAGCGTATCCATCCCGCAAATCCCTCATGTCGCCTTTCATCTCGTCAAACTTCGTATTCAGAGTCTGAAGCACGGACATTAAATCAAGATTCGAGGGATGCTGGGTGGTTGACGTAGCTCCCGTGTGCTGGACGAAGTACGGGACTTGTCCACGCTATCCCTGCGATCACCACTCGACAGATTAGTCTGTCGCAGGGAACTCTTCGGTGGTCCCGGTTCCGCTCCACGTCACCACACTGCAGTAAAAAATTGCCCCAGAACAAGAGCGACAGGAGGGAACCAAAAATGACACCGTCCACAACAGTCTTGAGTCTCACTGTTTTTTCTCTCATGGCGGCTCGATTTCTGGCCCTTTTCAACATAAAAGCCACAAATACCGGCACAAAGGAACCACAACGTGGCCGGAAATCCAATGTCCAGAAGGCATGGCACTACACAGACTTCTCTACAAAATCTGAAGTCAATCACTCGGCCACAACAAGTATTAATTAAGTAATTTGTTGGAGCTTAACCAAAACACAGCCGTACCGAATGAATACAGTTCAACGCCCCCCGAGAGAGAGAGAGAGAGAGAAGAGAGAGAGAGAGAGAGAGAGAGAGAGAGAAAGTCACATAAGAACACAAGCATTTCGACAGAATGACAAGAGGGCAGGAGGTAGTAGGAAACACACACACACACACACACACACACACACACACACACACACACACACACACACACACACACACACATACACACACACACACATACAGTACTCATATAAGACACACTTACTAAACAAAATAACATACATGTGCATTTCAAGTACAAAAACACTTTCTAAATAGTCAGGTACATACATAAGGCAAAGAGGTGGTGGTGATTGGTGGTGATTTATGGCGGAGTATGCAAGTACTGGCATATAAGATGGTTGAAATAATGGTGTTTGAAGGTTGATATGCATTGGCGTTGTTTGGTTGATTCAGGGAGCGAGTTCCATTGACAGGAACCTGAATATGTTAAACTGGATTTGAATAAGTCAATTCTAGGAACAGGAACATGAAGTTTGGGTAGAGTCCTTGAGGAATTTATTGAGAATCTGTGAACTAATGTTGAGGGTGCCTTCCCAGACACAATCTTGTGCATTATGATCCCTTTGTTGTATTCTAATCTCAGACTTAATGGGAGAACTTGAATCTTTTTATAGTCCGAGTCCAGAAGACTACTGCTTTTTAGGAGGACTAATTTGAGTGCTCGCTTGTGCAGGCTTAACAATGGTTTGAGAGTGTTAGCGCTAGCACAGTCCCATAGAGTAGATCCATAGTCTATGTATGATTGAATATGAGACTGGAAAAAGAGCTTGCGTGAATGCAGGTCGAGGAAGCGTTTAATTTTGGAGAGTTGATAAACTTTCTGTGAAACTTTTTTGCATAGTGAGGTTATGTGAGCTTGCCAACTCATCTTGTTATCAATTGAGAGAGAGAGAGAGAGAGAGAGAGAGGGGGGGGGGGAGAAAGAGAAAGAGAGCGAACACACACACACACACACACACACACACACACACACACACACACACACACACACACACACACACACGCATGCGCGCACGCACGCACGCACGCACGCACGCACACACACACACACAGAATCCACACACACTCCTCCTGACCTTCACACCGCAGAGCTATGGACGGGAAGTCACTCCACTGGTTGACATCCAGACAGGTAAGAGTGGTCTCCCCTGACACAGGGTACAGTCCATCGTTACAGTGGTAGGTGGCGTTGCTGCCTATTTTGTACCCTTGTGCCTCAGCCACAGACGCCCGTGCCACGTTGTCAGGCGCGGAACACGCTTCTGATTGAAGCAGATGATGAGTTGAGATCTTCATGAGGAACAATCGCCAGAAAGCAAACTGAATTCAGCCTAGCCCGACGTATTTACCAATATATATCAGGTTAGGTACAGGGATGAAAACCAAAAAAAAACAATGTTTGAACAGCCTGCCTTCAGAGTCAGTGTCTTGACCTTTGAAAATCACTTCATCCTCAACACACACACACACACACACACACACACACACACGCACGCACACGCACGCACGCACGCGCACGCACGCACGCACACACACACACACACACACACACACACACACACACACACACACACACACACAGAGTAAAGGTTGGTTTTAATTCTTTGAACTGTGCACCAGTTTTCGTAACATCCGAATGACTGGTTGACATTTCGATCCCATTCCTCACTGTCACTGAAGGTTACAACAACCGCACCTCTGCCATAAGCGTCACAAGAATATCGGAAGGATTAACGTCATGCTGTGTATACCGAAAGGATCGTTGTTATGTTGTGCATATGCATGTGCGGTGTAGGTTTCAGAATTAGCTCTTTTTTTTTTCCCCAAAAGACGAGGACAAACACAAAAACTCTGACCACACTCTCTGTAGTTCTGATTTGATCCACGACTGCATGTTTTCTGTTGTAAACATTATCCCAGGCCCGAGAGATACAAACCCACGTTGTGAAGGTCGGGATGGGGGGGGGGGGGGGGAACAATGAGCAATACACTGAAGCATTGAAAGAAAGTGTCAAAGGGAGGTTACTGCAGGCGGGAGGTCAAACCAACTTAAATGACAATTTCTTATTCCGCTGAACGAAAGAGACACACAAATGACAAGACAAAACACTAGCGGTTTTTTTTTTTTTTTTTTGGGACATGATGAAATCATATCTACAGACTCGGTTTTAGATTTAATCATTCTTTTAGGAAAACAGTATATCTATAAATGCAAATTTGACCATTGTCTTCCTGATATAGTCTCCTTCCAAAGGTACCTACTTTCACGTTATAAAAATTAATAGAAAAATACAATGCAGATATAAATTGGAATGGACATGTTTTTAAAACAAGATGGTTACCATATTTACCACTTATAGAAACGGCATGAGAAGAAAAAAAGGGGGGAAAAAAGAAGGAAAAAGATGAAAGAAATATGAAAATTATAATTGCGTAAAGTGATTTTTTCTCCTGTAAATGTTGCATTGATAAAATAATACTTTGGGCTGGATTCATCAGTGATTACAATGTTTAGAGTGCATTAACAATTATGAACATACATGTATACAAATGTCTTTATTCTTGCTGATGTTGCTGTTTACATCTATATGTTGATCGATAGCTGTTCGTCACATAGATGTACGTGTACGTGGGGGAGGAGGGGGGGGGGGTTGTGTTTTTTTAGCCTTTTTTTCTTTGTGTATGTTTGGTAAAAACAATTATTACTCTTTATGTACCAATGTTGTTATGTTTTTTGTACATTGATTAAAACGAATTTTTAAAAAAAGTTAAAAAAAAAAAAACACACTAGCGTTTGGACCCCGCTGGCCTCCTTCAGGCAGGACAAACAACACTGAAGACAATGGAAAAACAAAGAACCAGCCATCCTTGATCTCCTCAAACTGGTAGCAAAAATGGAGTCAAGGGTCCCCAATGCATTATCAAATACGGTTTTTTTGCTGTCTTCCTTACACTACAGATATACTTGAGGGTATGCTGAAGTGTGTGTCCTATGTATAGTTGATAATCGGCACTGACTTCGATGTAATTGCCATTTCATTTGTTCATCTCATTGATATGCTGTGGTGATAATGTGAAATGTCTGAAATTGAAATAGAACCTTCATTGCAAGGGGGGGGGGAGGGTGGTGGGGGTGAGAGAGAGAGAGAGAGAGAGAGAGAGAGAGAGAGAGAGAGAGAGAGAGAGAGAGAGAAATGAGAACGTCAAAAAATGGATTGAAGGGAAGCAACCGAAATCAGTGTTCCAGTCTTCCTACGTGGCTCATAGAACATTTGACACGTTTGGGTAATATACATGACCATCACGGAAGAAGCCGACAATGATGATAACTGTGATGGGTTCAAACCCACAACATCCAGTCAGAACGGTGACGTCGACAACAAACACACAAGACAGAACGTGACGTCAACAACAAACACACAAGACAGAACGTGACGTCAACAACAAACACACAAGACAGAACGTGACGTCGACAACAAACACATAAGACAGAACGTGACGTCCACAACAACAAACACACAAGACAGAACGTGACGTCGACAACAACAAACACACAAGACAGAACGTGACGTCGACAACAACAAACACACAAGACACAACGTGACGTCGACAACAAACACACAAGACAGAACGTGACGTCGACAACAAACACACAAGACACAACGTGACGTCGACAACAAACACACAAGACAGAACGTGACGTCGACAACAAACACACCAGACAGAACGGTGACGTCGACAACAACAAACACACAAGACACAACGTGACGTCGACAACAAACACACAAGACAGAACGTGACGTCGACAACAAACACACAAGACAGAACGGTGACGTCGACAACAACAAACACACAAGACACAACGTGACGTCGACAACAAACACACAAGACAGAACGGTGACGTCCACAACAACAAACACACAAGACACAACGTGACGTCCACAACAACAAACACACAAGACACAACGTGACGTCGACAACAAACACACAAGACAGAACGTGAAGACAACAACAAACACACAAGACAGAACGTGACGTCGACAACAAACACACAAGACACAAGGTGACGTCGACAACAAACACACAAGACAGAACGTGACGTCCACAACAAACACACAAGACAGAACGTGACGTCGACAACAAACACACAAGACAGAACGGTGACGTCGACAACAACAAACACACAAGACAGAACGTGACGTCCACAACAAACACACAAGACAGAACGTGACGTCCACAACAAACACACAAGACAGAACGTGACGTCGACAACAAACACACAAGACAGAACGTGACGTCGACAACAACAAACACACAAGACACAACATGACGTCGACAACAAACACACCAGACAGATCGGTGACGTCGACAACAAACACACAAGACAGAACGTGACGTCCACAACAACAAACACACAAGACAGAACGTGACGTCCACAACAACAAACACACAAGACAGAACGTGACGTCCACAACAAACACACAAGACAGAACGTGACGTCGACAACAAACACACAAGATAGAACGTGACGTCTACAACAAACACACAAGACAGAACCTGACGTCCACAACAATAAACACACAAGACAGAACGTGACGTCGACAACAAACACACAAAACAGAACGTGCCGTCCACAACAAACACACAAGACACAACGTGACGCCGACAATGATATGTCTGCTGAGGCAAAGGGCGAGACCAGTACTCATCAAAATGTGCCAAGTAGAGACACACAAAACTTTTACCCAAACAGCACAGTGGACCCGGAACAACAAACACTGCATGCTGCACGGTATTGTCCGATACGGGCTGGCCGCTATTGCGCGGGTCCGCTATTGCGCGACCTAAGAACACATCATCTATAAGAAGCGGAATACCCTAACCCTAACCATACTTCTGTTACACTGCTTTGAGAGACTGGTTGAATGACAAATAGTCACCGCGCAATAGGCCTAGCGGCCCCACGCAATAGCGGGCCGACCCCCTATATCACTGTGACGGGAATGGTTACGTAAACCCCGCGTCGTACGTAACAGATTTAGATCTCAACATATTTAGATTTCTTTTTTTGTGTGGAGCTGCGTGCGAATCACATCTCCCGCAAATGTTGAGGAGGGTTGGGGTGGGGGGTGAGAGGGGGGGGGGGTGTGCATATGGAACTTACCGTCCGGCTTTGCAAACATCGCACAACAGACACGAAGAAGAAGAACAAGCAGAACTCACAACACGGATTGCGAGTCACGATGCGTATCTAAGGAGAAATTAAAAAGCCCACGATTTTCCTTCTTTTTTTAACAAAGAGATCGACTGTGTAGAGACAAACCAAAACAGCCACCACACTGCAATCAAAGCTCAAATGCTACACAAACGAATATAAAGTTGGCAGGCACAAGGAAACATGCCCAGTGTGACTTATAGTAGTTTCAGGGCGGCCACTGATGGGAGTCTTCATAGGTATATGAAGGGGGGGGGGGGGGCGTGTCATTGGTCCCAAGTTTCATTGGTCTCAAGGTTCATTGGTCTCAAGGTTCATTGGTCCCAAGGTTCATTGGTCTCAAGGTTCATTGGTCTCAAGGTTCGTTGGTCCCAAAATCTATTGGATCCAGTAAGTGTCAATATGCTTCCCTTTGTCTCTGTCTGTCTGTCTGTCTGTCTGTCTGCCTGTCTGTCTCTCTCCTCCCCCCCCCCCCCCCTCTCTCTCTCTCTACTGTGTTTTCTAGATAGCCACATACGACTGTATATTACACAGATTTATTGACCTTGGGACCAACCGACCTTGGAACCAACGGACCTTGGGACCAACAAACCTTGGGACCAATGAACCTTGCATGTACGCATGTACGTACACACACACACACACACACACACACACACACACACACACACACACACACACACACACACACACACACATTCATCCGTTTATACAATCATACATGCATGCAGCATGCACACACACATACATTTCTTACAGGACTGTCAACCCTCTCACCGCAGTTCACAATGACGGACGCATACACGCCCATCTCCGCCCAGCAGCGCAAAAGGAGCGACATCGCTTCCACGTTGGGGCATACGTCATAAAAGATGGCGGCTCTGGCGTCTTGAAGAGACACGGCATTACCAGTGAGCGGGTGCCAGCATTCTGTCATAGTCGGCATGTAGGGGTCGTCTTCATCAAAGAGTACCAGCTTGGTGGCTGGAAACAGAGAGAGAGAGAGAGAGAGAGAGAGAGAGAGAGAGAGAGAGAGAGAGAGAGAGAGAGAGAGAGAGAGAGAGAGAGAGAGAGAGAGAGGAGGGAGAGAGAATTATTTTTCTTTCATAAACAAGGCTAACAAACTTTACATTTTTTCGCGCGCGCGTGCGTGCGTGCGTGCGTGCGTGTGTGTGTGTGTGTGTGTGTGTGTGTGTGTGTGTGTGTGTGTGTGTGTGTGTGTGTGTGTGTGTGTGTGTGAGAGAGAGAGAGAGAGAGAGAGAGAGAGAGAGAGAGAGAATCTGTGTGAGTGTCAGTGATAATCATTTAAGTTAGTTTTCTTTGACAGGGACACACATAAGCACAACCAGTCCTGTCATAATGATAAGTATAGTTAAGACTTATCCAGCCATCTTGTGTATTAAGAAATCGCATAATGATATAGGCTTTAAATCTGGGATTAACGTGTTAGGTAATGTTTTTGATATTACAAAATACATCTTTTCCTCGAAATTTGAATTAGTTACAACCATTGCATTTGAAAAAAAAGTGTGTCAAATGATACTTCTTTAAAAACATTAGTACAGATATTTACTGAAATTCTATGAAGATCAGATCATCCAAAAGTAATTTATACCGTGCGGAGGAGGAAATACGAACAAATGTATTTCTAATTATAGAAAACACTGTATGTTTAGCCA
>CM031624.1:22423407-22433407 GCA_018398815.1 Conus ventricosus
TGCACACCAGGTTTCAAGGGTCAAGCTTCAATGTTTCCCGATGTTGGAGTATGGCTGCCTTAATGGCGGGATAAAAAAACAAACAAACAAACAACAACAAAAAACGGTTACACGCAAAACTCCACTCATTTTATTGGGTAGATTCGGCCTTGCCTTATACAACGGGAGTGTCCGCGGGGGTATCAGCCTGCGTACGCAGGAGGAGAGAGAGAGAGAGAGAGAGAGAGAGGAAAAAAGAGAGAGAGAGAGAGGAGAGAGAGAGAGAGAGTGTCCAGGAGGGGGGAAATTTCGTGATGGTATTGTTAAGTGCACTAAGTTGATGTATTATTAGTCAGGCTTAACACACCAAGGTTATCTTTGCACTCATACACGCATATGCACACTCATGCGCCCATCAAACATTCGCCTCTCTCTGGGAAGGGATGTCACGCATTCGTCTCTCTCCTAACACGACTGAGAACAAGAAATACAATTTCTATGCTACTTATAATTAATCATGAACAATCAAATCACACACAATGTAATATCAGAACATAAAAGTTCATATTCCGAATCCCGGGTTATAATAAATGACTTCTTACCTGGCCAGGTTTTCACACACAAAAACCACGCTTTCACCCCACACCACAGTTCTTGAAAAAAGTCTCTTCCGTCTTCTTCAGCACTGCTTGATGGTGATCCCCTTGGTTGATGGCTCCAGGCTTCAGGACTGGGTCTTCGTGGTCTCTCTGGGATCTCGAGTAGAACTCTTCTTCTTCGTCTTCTTCACCACCTCTGGGTTAAAATTCAGTTTGTCTGTCTTCACCCACCTCTGGGCTTCAAACTAGTTTCCTTCTCTTCCAGCTTGTTTTTTAACTCTAAGACCTTGCTGTCTCTTCTATCTCCAGACCACGTTTCTCTCGACCTTTCTCTGTCCTGCTCACTCCTCTCCTCTCCTCTCTCCTCTGCTTTCTCTCTCCTCTCCTGGTGTTGTTCTTTCACGTTGTTTCCCTCAGTTATTATAAGGGAGGGAAACAAGGTTTCCCCTTTCGGGCCATGCCTTTGCCACGTGTTCTCAAACCCCCCTAGTTCACAAGTACCCTGAATTCTCCTTCGCTACTTCCCCCCACATCAGCATTTACACACCCCCTATTGATTAGCAAACAACACTTAGCACCAGATGGACATCGAAATTCCCGCCGACTTCGGTGGTCACTTAACACAGTAGTTATCTTAAGGAGGGCTACTAAAACCCACCACACACATTCACCCAGCTGACAATAGAACCAACACAGTGCCCACGGCATACCATCCGAACGAATCCAAGACTCCTGCTCTTCATGATGTTTACAAAAGAACCTCAGCTGACTGAGCATTTAGCACTCACTTGGAGCGCCGCGGTCGTAGTGGTTACATCCCTCCCCCCTTTCGCCGGCAGGTCCGAACTCTCTCCTAGGGTCATCTGTCATCTGGCCATTTCGGCCTCCTTCACACAGTTCGGCCGTGTGCGTTGGGTAAGGTACCCTGGTTAATTGGCCTATTCCCTAAAATTTGGTCTATTACCTATTTGTATACTACGTACAACGTCCTTTGCCTCCAAGAGTCTAATGCCTTTTGTGAGAGGTTTTCTCGCTCCTTGACACTTTTCCCATCGAAGACAATCCCCTGCATTGGCTAAAACTTAAATTCAAGGAGATGAAACTCTCTTTAATTCCCCCATTTAAACAGTGCTAATTACCCGGCCTTCATAAGCCTACTTACACCAGAGAACCCGCACGTAAGTTTGTCTTGCAACACAAATTAGAGAAAAATCAATCTTTACACACTACCCAAGCAAATTCACATAAATCTGGAATCTCCACCAGCTCTAATCGTTGTGGCATAAAGACACACTTTTTGTTTCTACGGAAATTCTTTTCCCTTCTCTTCATCCCACGTGGCCACAACCAGCCACGTCACGCATACACGACACTGCAAAAGACACACGCACCCCACTACCTGGACTTCTCCCCCGCCCATTTTATTTTGGCCAACTCTTTAGTAAGCCCATTCTGATCCCCCTTTCTGCACACACACCTTGCCACCCCGGGCATGTGCTGCATTTGCACAGAAAACGCCTGATATCGCCAAGGTTTACGGACCAGTAGTACTCTCGCGTAAACATCTTCTGTGTGGCCTTCTTCCGAGATGGCCCGTGGCTGAGTCACATGATTGTCGAAAATCACCGCCTTTCTGCGTTGCCTAGGAACGACAACCTGCTTCTTAGTTTTTCCCGAACTTGCGTGAGTGAAAGTTCGGTACAATATCCCACCCTTTAACTCAAAACCTATTGTCCTTCCTTAACACGTTTCTTTGCCTTGTATGAGCAAAACCGCCCAGTTTTTGAGCGAGTAGTCGCCTTTTGTTCTGCTTGTAAGTGAGAGGGGTTGGTCTCACCGGTCATGCTCCATTGCGTTCTGGAGTGTTTAAACCCGCCTGGGGCCCTTTTCTCACGTGGTTCCTTTTCTCTGATTCGACACAGAAGTCAGCGTCGGGGTTTTCGTACCCAGGGTGCCCCTGGATGTTCCCAATTACTAAATCATACGGCGGCTTCGGAACAGCCAAAGCCTGTAAAATTCCACTAAAAAATGGTGTAGCAATAAACACCTGGGCCGTTTTGAATTCTGTACTGTTCCATCTATTTGTCTTACACCTCTGTGTTTTACCTGTGAATTGTCCTTCTCAACCGGGACTCCTTCCCATGACACCAGTGCACCCAGAGTCTCTAATGACTTTAAAACCAATTGTCCCCTACTCTGCCTTTGTGCACATCCATGTTATCCCCTGAATCTGTGAACACACAGCACAAACCAGAAAAAAAAACACTGTATTTTTGTTCATCTTTTTCTACCTGCCTCTCTCTTGGCCTGATCCTCATTGCTGCTGCCCTTTTGTGACTTAAATATACCCTCCCTAACCAAGTGTCCTGTCTTATTGCACAGAAACAGGTACGTTCATTCCTAGCCACGTGGCTATTGGTTTGCCCTTGTTTGCTCACGTGACGCTGTGGGCTTACGGATGTGTACTGCTGACTCATTATGTGAGTCATGTGCTGGCCTGCTATCCTTGAATATGCTTCCGTGCTTTCCTCCTTGTTCAGGCAAACACGCCTCGCTTCCGGTAAGTCTCTGCCATCTGAAGTACCTCAGCTATTGTGGTTGCACCTTTTTTTCCTTAATGGATGGGTAAGGCCGTCCCACAACCATCAAGTATCTGTTCCTTCATCACCAGTGTCTTGAGGCTTCAAAATCACTGTTACTCCCCTAAGTTCTAACCCCCTTGTTGAAATAGTGGTCCAGTCTAACTCCGAACTGTGTGTATGTCTCACCCTGTTCGATTCTCGCTCGCGAAACTTACGCCTAAACCTTCTTCAGTCAAATCATATGCCTTTAGTACTGCTTGTTTCACCTTGTCAAAATCTCTCTGATCACCTTTGGGTAAGGGGGAAACAGTGTGTACGCACGACCTGTCAACAAGGCAGACAGGTTTATTGCCCAGTCATCTTCGGGCCAGCCCTCGTGTCGGCAACTGATTCAAACCGATTTTATATAGGCATCGATCGAATCAGTTTCTTCTCTGAACAGTGGGAGGTTAAGTCTAGGTGCACAACTTAGTCTGCGGCCTATTGACTCAGAACTGGTGTTATTTTCACTCGATTTTTAGATTTTATTCTTTCCAACTCAATTTGTTTGGCTAAAATCTTTGATTCCGCTTCTGCTCTCGCACTCTCTGCATCTGCTCTACCCTCTCTGCATCTGCTTTTGCTCTGGCAGCTGCACACTCTGCGTCTGCTTTTTGCCTTTGATGCAGCAGTTTCAAGTCTAAGTCTCTCGGCCTCGCATCTGAGTTTCTTTTGACAGCGTCGAGCTGTTCCTTTTCAAACTTCCTTCTTTCCAAACCCCTTTTATCTCTCTCAGTCTTCTGCTGGTCTCAATGAATTACGCAGTTCATCTCCTGTATAGCCTAGTTTCTCCCCCAACTAATCAGTTTCTCAATGGGAGTAAAACTTTCTTCAGCCATTTTCTTTTCTTATATGTTTTACACCACTAAAACAGTTTCGCTTATAAACCCGGTAAAGTTGGTACACCCGTTTATCTACTAAACGTTACGAGTACAAACCCAACCCAATGGTAGTGTTCCTAACACAAAAGGGGCCTTAATCTTAAACCACAGCTTCTGTGAGAGTTAAGACTCGAACCTCGTTCTTCGTTTCTCTGAACGACCCTTTTATCAATCACCCACCCTACAACAAGTCAATACTCAACACTCAAAGAACTAAAGGAAATAAAATTAGAAGAGGGTAATTAAAATTGCCTTTTGTGGACGCTTCGCCCCAGAATACTTAGTACTCACTTTGTTTCCCTCCTGAAAAATAATTTGGGCCATGCAATCCCGGCGGCTCGCCACTTTGTCCAGGGGCGGGGGAAATCGTGATGGTATTGCTTTAAATGCACTAAGTTGATGTATTATTAGTCAGGCTTAACACACCCAAAGGGTTTTTCTTTGCACTCATACCGCATTTGCACACTCATGCGCCCATCAAAAATTCGCCTCTCTCTGGGAATGGGATGTCACGCATTCGTCTCTCTCCTAACACGATGAGAACAAGAAATACAATTTCTATGCTACTTATAATTAATCATGACAATCAAATCACACACAATGTAATATCAGAACATAAAAGTTTAATACTTCCGAATCCCGGTTATAATAAAATGACTTCTTACCTGGCCAGGTTTTCACACACACAAACCACGCTTTCACACCACCACAGTTCTTGAAAAAAGTCTCTTCACGTCTTCTTCAGCACTGCTTGATGGTGATGCCCTTGGTTGACTGGCTCCAGGCTTCGGATGGGTCTTCGTGGTCGTCTCTGGGATCTCGACGTAGAACTCTTCTTCTTCGTCTTCTTCACCCACCTTGGGTTCAAATTCAGTTTGTCTGTCTTCACCCACCTCTGGGCTTCAAACTTAGTTTCCTTCTCTTCCAGCTTGTCTTTAAATCTAAGACCTTGCTGTCTCTTCTATCTCCCAGACCACGTTTCTCTCGACCTTTCTCTGTCCCGCTCATCCTTCCTCTCTCTCTCTCTCCTCTGCCTTCTCTCTCTCCCTCTCTGGTGTTGTTCTTTCACGTTGTTCTCCCTCAGTTTATATAGGGAGGGAACAAAGGATTCCCTTTCGGGCCATGCCTTTGTCCCCGCTGCTTCTCAAACCCCTAGTTCACAAGTACCCTGAATTCTCCATCGTACATTTCCCCCACATGAGCATTTACACACACCCCTACTAATTGATTAGCAAACAAACTTAGCACAGATGGACCCTCGAAAATTCCCGCCGACTTCGGGGGTCACTTAACACAGTAATTATCTTAAGGAGGGCTACTAAACCACCAACACATTCAGCCAGCTGACAATAGAACCAAACAGTGCCCACGGCAATACCATCCGAACGAAAACCAAGACTCCTGCTCTTCACTGATGTTTACAAAAGAACCTCAGCTGACTGAGCATTTAGCACTCACTTGGAGCGCCGCGGTCGTAGTGGTTACATCCCTCCCCCCTTTCGCATGGGCAGGTCGAACTCTCTCCTAGGTGTCATCTGTCATCTGGCCATTTCGGCCTCCTTCCCCAGTTCGGCCGTGTGCGTTGGGTAAGGTACCCTGGTTAATTGGCCTATTACCTATAATTGGTCTAATACCTATTTGTATATACGTACAACGTCCCTTTGCCCCCAAGAGTCTAATGCTTTTGTGAGAGGTTTTCTCGCTCCTTGACAGAGAGAGGAGAGAGAGAGAGAGAGGAAGAGGGAGAGAGAGAGAGGAGAGAGAGAGGGAGAGAGAGAGAGAAGGAGAGAAAGGGAGAGAGACAGAGAGAGAGAGAGAGAAGAAATCTTCAATGTGAGTTTGTCTTCTTCTATCCTTCGATGTAACATATTCTCTAAATTCTGCTCATTCTGCGCCACACTGATTCGTGTTCAACGCATGTCAATAACGTAAAGCTACTTTCTCCTTGGTTTCAAACTGCACTTGTTATGGTGTTGATGTGATTGCTATGTCCACGTGGTGTGTAGATGAATGGATTATTATTCGGCTGTGCTGACATGTGTGGGATGAGAATATTACTATCTTTGCAAAGGAAAACAAGATGCAAAGTAGATAAAAGTACCCCCAGTTTATCTTGAATACGCATGAGATATTCCATGAAAAGGAAAACCCGTGTTAGGCCGTTATAGCCGTTAGTAACAGCTATTCTGGTAAACATCGGCCATCATCCGTGACCCAAAATGAAAAAACCTACAAATTTTCAAAAAGATCGGCCAAGTACTTTCTGAGATGTTCCATAAAAGAGAAAAACCGTTATGGGCCGTTACAGCCGTTAGTAACGGATATAACGGTAAAATAAAACATTGGGCATCATCCGTGACACATAATGAACATACCTACACATTTTCAGAAAGATCGGCCCAGTAGTTTTGTCTGGAGCGAGTGGAACACATTTTGACCACACACACACACACACACACACACACACACACACACAGAGAGAGAGAGAGAGAGAGAGAGAGAGAGAGAGAGAGAGAGAGAGAGAGAGAGAGAGAGAGAGAGCATTTCTTCGTTCCCATTCTAAAGTACTCTCTGTTCTATAAGAACTGGGAGTACAAAAAAAGGATCTTTTTTCCCATACTGAATTCATTCCTTAACTCTGTTTAACGTATAGAGAATACAAGTTCACTAACACTCAACCAACATCACGTCAAGCTAACAAACAAAGAAACAAAAGCAAAGAAGAGAAGCCCATGCACTCACTCGGATCTGTTGAAAAACACAAATCTGGTGACAATTAAAACAAAGCAACTAACTGAAAATTAAAGTTACTAGATTGACCAGAAGTAGTCATGTCCTTCTACTGAAATTGATGTCTCTCTGCTTTGTTCAACTGAATGACTTCTCAAGCTCCCCCTCTCTCTCTCTCTCTCTCTCTCTCTCTCTCTCTCTCTCTCTCTCTCTCTCTCTCTCTCTCTCTCTCCCTCTCTCTCTCTCTCTCCTCTCTCTCTCTCTCTCTCCCCTCTCTCTCTCTCTCAAAAAAAAAAACAAACAACACAAAACAAAACAAAACAACACACAACAACAACAACAGCAACAACAACAACAACAACAACAAGATGCAAAGCATATAAACGTACTCCCAGTTTGTCTTGAATACGCGTAAGATATTCCATACAGAGGAAAAACCGTTTTGGGTCGTAATAGCTGTTAGCAGTGGCTATTCTGGTAAACACCGGGCATCATCCGTGACCCATAATGAACATACCTACAAATTTTCAGAAAGATCGGCCACATACTTTCTGAGCTATTCCTTAAAAAAAGAAAAAAAACCGTTATGGGCAGTTATAGCCGTTAGTAACGGCTGCAATAGTAAATTAAAACATCAGGCATCATCCATGACCCATAATGAACTTACCTACAAATTTGCAGAAAGATCGGTCAAGTACTTTCTGAGATATTCCATAAGAAGAAAAACCGTTATTGGCCGTTATAGCCGTTAGTAACAGATATAACGGTACACTTAAACATCGGGCATCATCCGTGACCCATAAAGATCGGCCCAGTAGTTTTGTCTGGGCCGAATGGAACACATTTTGACCACGGACGGACGGACACACACACACACACACACACACACACACACACACACACAAAGAGAGAGAGAGAGAGAGAGAGAGAGAGAGAGAGAGCATTTCTTCGTTCCCATTCTAAAGTACTCCCTGTTCTATAAGAACTGGGAGTACAAAAACGTGAAAATTGAATATTGCAGGATATTTCTTTCTCGGGCATAAATATCTTTGCATTTCGGTATAGAAGTGGAATTCATCTTCAGTTGGGTTTTTGTTGTTGTTGTTGTTGTTGTTATTGTTGTTTTTAACGTGACAGCTTTTTACAAACACAGTTTTCAAAAGGGGTTCCATCCTATGGTTCATACTCACTGTGAAGCGCACACTCAACTGCACCCAAAATACATCAATAGGGAAATAAACATGATGTAGTTGTTACTGCATAGAGAGTATTGTTCTTGCCCACAACGTTTCTCAGACATTTCTAAACAGACAGATATCTGATCGGAACGATGCCCTACCAACACTGATGGGGAAAGAACATTGTAAAATTGATTTGCTCTTTCAGTGGTGCAAGAGCGTGAGTCAAAAGACGGATATATTCTTGTGCGGGGGGCGGAATAGCTCAGTTGGTAGAGCGCCGGACTCGTGATCCTGGGGTTGCGGGTTCGAATTTCGGCACGGGGGGGGGGGGGGGGGGGGGGGGGGGGGGGGGGGGGGGGGGGGGGGGGGGTTCCTCGGAGTTAACATTGGTTCTGACTCCATTCCCACACAGTCCTTCGAATGAGGACTATAAACCGAGGTTCCGTGTGGTGAACGCACGCACAACATCTTGCACACACGCAAAATCCCATCACCAACTTTCGGAAGAGAAGGCCAGTTTGGCCGTTGGTATGGACGACACGTCACACATAGCATGCACCTTCCCTGAAGATGGAGTATGGCTGCCTTAATGGCGGGATGAAAAACGGTCATACACACAAAAGTCCACTACCTGTCTATACAGGCAGTGTCCGCAGGAGTATCAGCCTGCGTACGCAGAAAGAAAGAAAGAAAGAAATATCTTGTGCAGGTGGCTTTTAACACTGTGTGCAGGTGGTTTTTAACACTGTGTGCAGGTGGTTTTTAACACTGTGTGCAGGTGCAGGTCAAGGAAAGGGGATAAGCTGGGGAAAACAATCGTTTCGGATCCCCAGCTGCTGTTACTAACGGCTGTAACGGCCTGTAACGGTTTTTCTTCTTTATGGCCTATCTCACAAAATACTTGGCCGATCTTTGTGAAAATTAGCAGGTATGTTCATTATGGGTCACGGATGATGCCTGATGTTTTAGTTTGCCCCGTTATAGCCGTTACTAACGGTTGTAACGGCCTGTAACGGTTTTTCTTCTTTATGGAATATCTCAAAAAGTACTTGGCCGATCTTTCTGAAAATTTGTAGGTATGTTCATTAGAGGCGAGGGATGATGCCCGATGTTTTGGTTTACCGTTATAGCTGGTACTAACGGCTGTAATGGCCCATGACGGGTTTTTTAAATGAAATGTCTCAGAAAGTACTTGGCCGATCTTTGTGAAAATTAGCAGGTATGTTCATTATGGGTGACGGATCATGCCCAACGTTTTCGTTTACCGTTATGGCCGTTACTAACGGCTATAACAACCCATAACGGTTTTTCTTTTTCATGGAATATCTCAGAAAGTACTTAGCCGATCTTTCTGAAAATTTGTAGGTATTATGGGTCACGGATGATGCCCGGTGTTCAAGTTTACCGTTATAGCCGTTACTAACGGCCCAGAATGGTTTTCTTGTTTATGGAAAATCTCAGAAAGTTCTTGGCCGATCTTTCTGAAAATGTGTATGTATATTCATTATAGGTCACAGATGATGGCCGATGTTTAGCAGAATAGCCATTACTAACGGTTAGACCAGCCCAAGACGGTTTTTCCTCTTTATGGAATATCTGACGCGTATTCAGGATAAACTGGGAGTACGTTTACATGCTTTGCATCTTGTTTCTTATATCAAAATTGACAGAAGACACATACACGCACGCACGCACGCACGCACGCACACATTCACGCACGCACACACACACACACACACACACACACACACACACACACACACACACACACACACCAGCAGCAGCAGCAGGGGAAAAAATCCGAAAGCCTTTCAACAAGGGTTTTTTTGTTGTTGTTGTTGTTTTTTTTGTTGTTGTTTTTTTGATAGTGGGAAAAACTGTCATAGAAACAAATCATCATCAAATATTTAGAAAATGTGCAGATTACGATCGCCACCCCCACCCCACCACCTCCAACCCCACGGCACTCCGGAACTTGCTTCGTGAGTGTGCCTATGTGGCACACAAGC
>CM031624.1:22448407-22449579 GCA_018398815.1 Conus ventricosus
CTTGCTTGGTCTCGCTCGTCCGCCCCTGTCACGTTCGCCGGATCTTTATCCTTCGGCCCCCGTCTGTTTGTGTGTGCAAGGAGAACGAGTTTTATGTTCGCGAGCGTGCGTACGCATGATTTGTCGTTCGAATGCGTGGTTGGAGATTTGTGTTATTTTGAAATGTGTTTATAAAATGTGACAATTATGCCATTGAATTATTATTTGCAAATGTGGTGGCAGTTATTAAGCGATGGTCGCTGTGTTGATTTATTTCCTAAGGAAGGAAAATGTTAAGCATGAGTGAGAGAAGGATGAAGACGATTCATATTTGTTTTATAACCTGTTGATTTAATGCAGTCTTTTACTGCATCGTGTGAGAAGACCCTAGTGAATATCCCTGATTCGATGGGTTTACTGTGTTATGCTCAGATCTTTGCTGAGCTGGGATTGTGGGTGCATTTAATAGGCTTCCCTCGCCCATCATGCGAGTGGCTGTTAAGATTTGACAGCATGGGTCAGAGCTGTACTGACGGCGGGGTTCCAGTACCCTTCTTCCTTCCTCCTTCCTTCTTCCTTCCTCCTTCCTTCTTCCTTCCCTCCCTTTCTTTCTTCCTCCCAGCTACGTTTCCCCCCCCCTTTCGGGGGCTTCACCGGAGTCTGGATGGATGGTGCCACGTGCTGGTTGAGGCCACGCTCTGGCTGAGACACGGACTGGATGGTGCCACGTGCTGGTTGAGGCCACGCTCTGGCTGAGACCACGGACTGTGTCACGGACGTAAATACTTTCGTTTGTAAGATAATTCATTTCTTCCCAAACCAGTGTAAAGTGGAGTGTTGCCAGTGACATCTTCACTACATTGGCCGGGTGTTGACCAGTTTGTTATTTGTGTTATCCTGGGCGCGCTACGTCCGTGCATTTTGCTCCCCTCCTCCAATATTTCTCTTCTTTTATTTTTTTTTTAAGAGCTTTCTTTTTCTATTTTATCGTTTTTCACGTGGTTCATCAGCTGTCAGGTGACACAGCTGAGCTGTTTTGTTACTGGTTGCCATCTTGTTTAGGTGAGTGGTGTGGCACTCGCTTACGAACTTTGGAGTCGGAGATCCTATCTTGCAGCTGGAGCTTCTGTTTGGATCCACTCGCGTGGGTTGCGTGAAGTCTTACCTTCGGTGGGAAAACCTTCCTGTTTGGA
>CM031624.1:22449679-22452179 GCA_018398815.1 Conus ventricosus
GAAATGTTTATTTATAATCGGCATGTTGGGGTGTTGAGTGCTTGATTGTATTGTGCATGTTGTGTGCGTTGGAGTGCTTGATTGTGATTGTGCATGTTGTGTGTGTTGGAATGCTTATTTTGCTGGTATGAATAAATGGGGTGTTGTATCGTAATCTTTATTGTGTGGTCTCTTGCGGGGCGTGTGAGGTCAGTCACTCCCTTCACTCCCACCTAGACCGATCCTGTCAGGGCAGACCTCCAGGGGTCGGTCGTGACACAGCACTTGGTATAACACCATTCAAAAAGGGTTTCGTTAGTTCACAATCAAAAATCACATGTTGAACTGAAAGATCCCCACGACATACGCACTTAACAGTCTGGCAATACTTGGTTCGTAGGGAATTACATAAAAGTCTAAAAGTCAGGCTAGAAACCGGTCGGCTAATCGACACAAAGTTTGACAGAGTTTGCTGACGAGGTTTTGATGAGGAACTGTATTGACTCCAGAAATCCCTCTCGATTATATGACTAATTTCCTTGTATGATAAAGGACAATCAACCTTAATACTACCAAATATATTCTTTGCTCCCCTTTTTGCTGCTCTATCTGCTTGATCATTAAAAACGAAGGAGGTGTGCGATGGAACCCAAGAAAATACAACATTAGTACCATTCATGTAAAGACAGTGCAACATGTACTTAATCTCAAATAATAATTCCTCTCTTTGTGTATTTTCAAAACAATACAAACTTTTTAATACTGACTGTGAATCAACACAAAACAGGATATTAAATATTGAGACTGGCAAGGAAATTAAATAATTTAATGCCATCAGGACAGCAACTAGTTCAGCTGTAAATATGGAATGACCCTTACCTAAATAATATGATAATATGTGTGTGTGTGTGTGTGTGTGTGTGTGTGTGTGTGTGTGTGAGATAGAGAGAGAGGAGGTGTGTGTGTGTGTGTGTGTGTGTGTGTGTGTGTGTGTGTGTGTGTGTGTGTGTGTGTGTGTGTGTGTGAGAGAGAGAGAGAGAGAGGAGGTGTGTGTGTGTGTGTGTGTGTGTGTGTGTGTGTGTGTGTGTGTGTGTGTAATCCATTGCATTTTCCTCCTCCTCCTCCTCTCTCTCTCTCTCTCTCTCTCCTCTCTCTCTCTCTCTCTCTCTCTCTCTGTCTGTCTGTCTGTCTTTCTGTCTGTCTGTCTGTCTGTCTGTCTGTCTGTCTGTCTGTCTGTCTGTCTCTCTCTCTGTCTGTCTATCTGTCTGTCTGTCTGTCTCTCTCTCTCTCTCTCTCTCTCTCTCTCTCTCTCTCTCTCTCTCTCTCTCTCGCATCCCATGCCATTGCCACCAGCAGTTCCAAGGTTCAGTTTCCTTTATTTTAGTTTTATTTTAGTGCAGCCGACCACACCGGGCTCTTTCAGGCTGGCCTCCCCGTACAGGGAAAACAACAACAACAACATGTGCAGGCCTGTGACCATCTTTAGGCAGCTTATCTGTCCAAATAAAACAACAACATGTACAGGCCTGTGAACATCTTTAGCCACCTTATCTGTCCTTATAAAAACAACAACAACAACATGTTTAGGCCTGTGAACATCTTTAGCCAGCTTATAAAAAAAAAACCACAAGTATCAACAACATCATAGCCAATTTATTCTTGTCCTTAATTAACTCTCAAGTTTTTGAGATTTTTGCATTTTGCATGATGGATGTTCTTTTTTTCGTAACATTCTGCGCATTATTTCTAAAATAATCATATTTTTTGTGATGAATGTGTCTATTTTGGGTTTTAAGGCGATATATTGCTTCAGATAACAAAAATGGTGTTTTAAACACCATAATTCCGGGAAGAAAACCGTCGATCACCGGTGATCGAAATTCAAGGGAAAGAACTGAAGAAAGGGCCATCTTCTTCCTTTGTACGACCAACATCATTTTGCTGATGGTGTTGTCGTATCTGGGGAGACTGCCGAAGATTGCGCTGTTGTGAGGATTTGGAAAAAAAAAAAAATGAATGACACCAGGTGGCGCTAAAGTCGGCGACTTCCCTCAATTTTCATCCTTGGGTATAAAAATGATAATACATATACTAGTGCCACAAAAGCACATAAAAAAACATAAGGACATATGCTTGTCGCAGAATAGACATAATATATATATATATATATATATATATATATATATATATATATATATATATATATATATAGTCCACTCTACACAGTTTTACACGTCGCTACCTATCTACCTCATCACGAAAAAAAAGCTGGAATTGTATGACTTTTAACCAGAGAAAAGAAAAGAGTGCAGACGTTCTAGTACAAAAGCAGACGACTGGACCACAAGGCAGAATAAAACACCGAAGACAGTGAAGAAAAACAAAATCTTGAATGTCACTGAACATGACAGAAATGGGGAAATGTCTTTCTTTTTTTTTTCTTTTCTTTTTCTTTTCTTTTTTTTTTTCGCACACATTTTATCCAGGTAACTCTGAGAGCTTACATGTATGTGGCAGAAAG
>CM031624.1:22457179-22462179 GCA_018398815.1 Conus ventricosus
ATGTTGATTTGGAGCGGGTGGATGGTATGTGGGTGTGTTGGGATGGGGTGATATTTCAATACGAGGTTTGGGTTGGGTGAATGGATGATAGGTGGATTGAGGTGGATGGATGAGTAGATGAGGTGTTTTGGGTTTGGATGGATGAATGGGCGGGATGGTTGGGTGGATGAATAGATTGTCAGGACGGAATGGATGGATGGACATGTGAATTGGGTTGGGGTGGATGGACGGACAGATGGGGTGGACTGGGGTTAATAGACGGTAGGTGCGCCGAGGTGGGATGGAGGGTGGATATGTGGATTGGAGATGGATGGTGTATCAGGGTGGGGTGGAGAGACGGATAGGTTCGTTGGATTGGGTGGAAGGATGGATCAGTGGATTAGACTGGTGTAGATTGGCGGTGTTGGGTCGGAATGAATGAGTGGGTGGGTGGATTGACGGGTCAATCGATGAATCGATGTTGGGTTGGGGTATGTGGACCGGGGTCACGGGTGGATGGATGGACACGTGTTCATCATTGATGTGCATGGATGGAGGCAGGATCTGGTGGTAGGTGGGTAGCCGAGTCAGGTACATTGGGTGACTTGCTACATTGCATAGATGGGTGGCTGGGTTGGTGTGGGCAGGCGGGTGTCTTCTTCTTTCTTTGAGTGTCCACCTTCAACGAGTTGAAGATTATGACACTTTCGTGTGTGTGACCGTTTTTTTTTGTTTTTTTTTTCATCCCGCCATTAAGGCAACCATACTCCAACAACTTCTTGGAAGGTGCATGCTATATGTCACGTGTCATCCATACCAACGCCAAACTGGCCTTCTCTTCCGAAAGTTGGTGATGGGATTTTACGCGTGTGCAAGATGTTGTGCGTGCGTTCACACACGGAACCTCGGTTTTTTGTCTCATTCGAAGGACTGTATGGGGAATGGAGTCAGAACCAATGTTAACTCCGTGGGAAAAAAAAATCCCCCCTGTACCAAAATTCGAACCCGTAACCTCAGGATCACGAGTCCGGTGCTCTACCAACTGAGCTATTCCGGCCCCCTATTCCGGGTGTCTGGGTGGTTAAAAATGTATTAGACTGGGCTGGTCAGCCAGAGACGGTGGGTCGGGGTGCATAGCTGTCTTGGATTGGGTGGATCGGTGGTTGTGAGGATACATGGATATTTGCGCCAGCCAGGTGTGTCTGGAAGTCAATGCTGGGATGGGTGGTGGATGGACAGGTGTGTTAGATCGAGAAGGCAAAGAATGAAATCTGTTTGGTAGGGGTGGGTAAGTCGGTGGGTGGGTGGATGAATGGATAGAGGGTGGACAGAAGAAGGAACAATGACTGGACACATGAACAACAACAAAAAAACAAACATTTTACGTTCAATTTTTTTATTTTTTTTTGAGAAAACTCACCAGTTACTGTGAACAAAATCCTGCGCACGAAGCTGATAATCGGAATACACTTGAAATAACAGTTATCTTGCTGATAATCGGAATATACTTGAAATAACAGTTATCTTGCTGATAATCGGAATATACTTGAAATAACAGTTATCTTGCTGATAATCGGAATATACTTGAAATAACAGTTATCCTGCGCATATGCAGAGTAGTGAACAAATGTTGCGGGTACCTGCTGTTCTTTTCTGTATTTTTCTTTAATTGGAAATGCAAAGAAAGGGAGAATGAAATACAGATAGACAGAAGGCAAGAAAGATACAAAGGAAGAAAGGAAGGAAGGAAGGAAGGAAGGAAGGAAGGAAGGAAGGAAGGAAGGAAGGAAGGAAGGAAGAACAATAGACAGAGGGCAATGGAGTAGCACAGAAAGAGGGAATAAAAAGATGAGGAAGGACAAGAAAGAAAGAAAGAAAGACAGGAAGAAAGAAAGAAAGTAGACAATGAAAGAACAACCAAAATAAAAAAAACAAAGAAAACGGGACTGAAACAGAGAAGGAAACGAAGGACAAAGTAAAGGGGAAAAGAAGGAAGAACAAACAAACGGAAAGAAAGAATGAAACCTGAAATGAATTCAGGTAAAGCGAAAGAAAGGTAAGAAGGAAAGAACCTAGTGAGAAACAAATCACGACCATAAACCAAAAACAAAAACAAAACATTCCGCAGGCAAAACAAACATTTCTTCCAAGAAGGACATGGCATTAACTCTTTTGAAGCCACCGGTTTTGGAATTCCAGTATTTTCCAGCGTTCGTCGAGCTGACTGTCGTCACTCTTTAATGCTTGTCTCCCCTTATCACTTCGTAAGTTATTATCTCGCTTCTTAGTGTAAAAAATAAAGTACATTGATGATCACATAACATCTTGATAGTCTTTCCTCATCTTCCAACAGCACAGAGTTATCAATCTTGCAACAGCATCGCTGGAGCTGGTTTAGAAATGAAGCATGAACACTTAAGCCTTGTTGTAGCGTGTGTGTGTGTGTTTTGTCTTTTTTTTTCTTTCTTTCTTTCTTCTTTTTTTTTTTTGTTTTGTTTTGTTTTGTTTTGTTTTTTGTTTTGTTTTGTTTGTTGTTGTCAAACTAGTAATGAAAGGATTAAGGCGTGTCCACTCTTACCTTGTCCAAAGACCAACGTGATCATCTTCACCTCCACCTCCTGGCTGAGCTGAAGACGTATGGGAGTTCCCCGCCCACCCCGCCATGCAACTGGCGTCGTCATCGTCCACCAGTTTGGAGATATCCGGCACACTGTCCGCCCCACACCATCCGGCGTTGGGAGGGCACTCCGTCCACACGTCACTTCCGCTGGCCAGATTGACGTCATCTGATGGGTCAAGACAAAAGTGCGCCTGGTGGAGTCAGATAAAAGACTCGATCATCTCTCCCAAGACATTTGTGGTAAGCGTATGACAACAGCAGAACACAGATGGCGAAGTATACGTAAAACACGAATTTATAATAACAGTAACTTGATTTTTTTTTTTTTTTTTTTTTTTGAAGCTGCAAAAATTGAAATTTGAAACCCATGTTACAACTAAGAACTGGGTATAAAGAGTCAAAGAAGTTATCTTTTCTCGTTTTTTTATGATCTTTTCTCGTTTTCTTATCATCTTTTTCTCGTTCTTTATTATCTTTCCTCCTCTTTTATGTTTTTACAAACATGAACGAGCTATACATTAGCTAGTTCTAAAGAGTTCCGAACTCTTTCACCTCTTCCCTCCCCCACCTTCCTCCTACCCACTTCTTACCCACTACCCCCCCCCCCCATGCCCCCCCCCCCCCCCCCCCCCCCCCCCCCCCCACTTAATCTACCCACACACCCTAATTCCCGAGTCCTCCCTCGCACAGTGGTGCTGATACCATTCGTACCTTCACTTCCTTGATGTTGGGTTCGTTTCCTTTCTGATAAAAGTGTGTTTCGGGAGGTGTTGTGTTGGCTGCCCAACCTTCTTGCCTTTTCACTGGCATCGCTCCCCATTCCATTTGACCATGGCACACAGCTACACCCAGCAACGTCTTGCACCGGCTCAAAGTGCAGGCAGTCCACAGGGAGCAGCCCACATGAATTCAAGAAGCCACAGACCAGAGAAGACACTGCATGGCAGTTGAGTGGCTTCGGTGATGTACAGAGATGGTTGCTCTAGTCTAACACACTCTGGCCACCACCATCATCTCCCTTCGAAAGCTTGGGATTGTTCCGTCACGGAGTCAGGCAAAATGAGTGTTCTCCTACAGACTTCTCCAGACACCTGCACACAACCGCTGCCTCGATGCCCCCCCCCCCCCCCCCCCCCCCCCAGTTTTCACCTTCTCCCTTTACTGACCTCGCGCTCTCGAACACCACACACACACACACACACACACACACACACACACACACACACACACACACACACACACACACACTCACACACACACTCACGCAAGCAGCTTAAAATCATGCGTAGTGTGGTCTCAAAACTTAGCGGATGTGGTGTAGCGTATATGGACTAGTCCGCACGCAGTGACGCCTCCTTGATGAAACTGAAACTGAGGCTGAAACTCACTCATTTCCTTGACTTTTCACAACGGATGCATGTGTTCTTTACACGTGTCCTCCATATAAAATAGACTCCTCGTCTTAAAAATGGGTTATGGGATTTGCCACGTGCACAAACAGTTAACACGTTCACAATTAATGGAATCTCCTTTTACAGTGTCATTCGCAAGACGTTTCGAGAAATGAAGTCAGAACCAGCGCTAGCTCCGAAAGAAAATTCCGCTGCCAGCGGAGATTCGAACCGCAGCCCCCGGCCGGAGCACACGGATCACAAGTCGGGTTGCTGTACCAATTGAGCTTATTCCAGACACCGAAAGAACAGGCTATCGCCCCCTTTCGTTTGGGTCGTTGTGGCCATTCTGGCACCTGGATACCAAAGCGGCAATTATTCCAGACGCCGAAAGAACAGGCTATCGCCCCCTTTCGTTTGGTAGTTGGGGCCATGTTGGCACCTGCATAGCAAAGCGGCAATGCATACAGGCCCTGTACTCTGGCAGCGGAGTAGAAGAAGACCTGCCAGGTGCTGCGCACCACACCAGGAAGGATGTGTCCGTAACACACACACACAGACACACATACACACACACACACACACACACACACACACACACACACACACACACACAACACACACACACACACACACACACACACACACACCGTCCTCGACTGCCTATCCTGTTCTTCGCTACGCGCCCCCTCCCTCCCCCCCCCCCCCCCCCCCCCAGCCAACCCCCACCCTAGTTTCTCATCCCTTCCTGTCATCATTGTTTTCTGCGTGCCTCCACCACCAGTCAGAGGAGTATTTAAAACACCATCAGAAATCTTTCTGGAACAGCCTCGCTATTTACCATTAGAGCATCCATTTTAAGAAAGGATAAAAAAAAAGCGACTTTCGTCTTCCTCCAAACACACACACACGCGCACACACACACACACACACACACACACACACACACACACACACACACACACACACACACTCTCTCTCTCTCTCTCTCTCTCTCTCTCTCTCTCTCT
>CM031624.1:22467134-22487134 GCA_018398815.1 Conus ventricosus
GGAAATGAGATGTTACCGCAAGGTGCTAAAAAAAACTTCAGTTGCACAGAACATATCACCTGTCAACAAGTGCGTTAAACGATCAGGCAGTACTTCAAACCATACGAAGATTTATTGAGACCAGTCGGGAAAAGAAAACTACGTAAGCACGGCCATGTCACCAAACCCAATGGTTTTGCTCCAACAATCTGCCATGTCACCAAACCCAACGGTTTTGCTCCAACAATCTGCCATGTCACCAAAGCCAATGGTTTTGCTCAAACAATCTGCCATGTCACCAAACCCAACGGTTTTGCTCCAACAATCTGCCATGTCACCAAACCCAACGGTTTTGCTCCAACAATCTGCCATGTCACCAAACCCAATGGTTTTGCTCCAACAATCTGCCATGTCACCAAACCCAATGGTTTTGCTCCAACAATCTGCCATGTCACCAAACCCAACGGTTTTGCTCCAACAATCTGCCATGTCACCAAACCCAACGGTTTTGCTCCAACAATCTGCCATGTCACCAAAGCCAATGGTTTTGCTCAAACAATCTGCCATGTCACCAAACCCAACGGTTTTGCTCCAACAATCTGCCATGTCACCAAACCCAATGGTTTTGCTCCAACAATCTGCCATGTCACCAAACCCAACGGTTTTGCTCCAACAATCTGCCATGTCACCAAACCCAACGGTTTTGCTCCAACAATCTGCCATGTCACCAAACCCAACGGTTTTGCTCCAACAATCTGCCATGTCACCAAACCCAATGGTTTTGCTCCAACAATCTGCCATGTCACCAAACCCAATGGTTTTGCTCCAACAATCTGCCATGTCACCAAACCCAATGGTTTTGCTCCAACAATCTGCCATGTCACCAAACCCAACGGTTTTGCTCCAACAATCTGCCATGTCACCAAACCCAACGGTTTTGCTCCAACAATCTGCCATGTCACCAAACCCAATGGTTTTTGCTCCAACAATCTGCCATGTCACCAAACCCAATGGTTTTGCTCCAACAATCTGCCATGTCACCAAACCCAATGGTTTTGCTCCAACAATCTGCTAGGAAGCCGTTGAAGAAGGGAGACGGAGGAGAGGGAGATAGCAACAAATAAATAAATAAATAAATAAATAAATAAATAAAAAGGTAGGCTGAGCTCTCTCTCTCTCTCTCTCTCTCTCTCTCTCTCTCTCTCTCTCTCTCTCTCTCTCTCTCATTTTTATTGGTATTATCCTACATCGAACTACTCTTCCTAACTTTTTTTTCCGGATAATTATCATCATTGTGATTATTTTCTTAATCATTATTGCTGTTCTTGCTATCAGTATTGTTAGCAGTAATCAGTATTATTACTAGCATCATTATCACATTTATTGTGTTCATTCTCATTGTCATCATCATTATTATTATTATTATTATTATTATTATTATTATTATTATTATTATTATTATTATTATTATTCACTGTTATTGTCGTTTGCCAACATTTCGCTGTCTTACTATATATACTGACACGGAACTCAGTAAACCAGAAAGAGATACACTGCAACACTTTAGCGTCACTGACACACCACCCCCACCCCCACTCCCACCCCCAAAAGAAAAGGAAAAAAAAAAGAAAGAAAACAAAAAAAAAAACCCATTCTCTCTGGAATACGCTAGGAGTCCCTCTGCTGACCCATGTATTACAAAACAACAACAACAAAAAACACAATCAGTCAACCAAACCATCCGACCCACTTACGGGTGCAAACCGGCGGGTACCCCGAGTACATGCCGTAGGGTTTGCACAGGCGACTGAGGTTGCCCCACGTCCACTCGTAACCGTCGTAACAGTCATAGCTGACCCACTGCTGGACCTCTTGACCCTCCGCGACCCAGCTGAAGTTGCGGTAGGCGTAGGCCACCGGGTCCGGCTCTGAGCATTCTCCTGTTCAAAGAGTACAAAAGAGCTGTGCGCACTGACTAGCTTCCGGTGTTCAAGGCTGTTAAAAACCCTCTTTTCTACGGTTATGCTTAAGGTTGTTTTCGGTTTCGCTTCGAGGGAGGCTTTCAAGAAACGTTCGGAGCCACAGGAGAGAATGAAAGGGGGTGAGAGGAAGGTTAAACGGGCAGACGTATTCCATCTGGTACACATTTAGGCCTTTTACTCGTGGGCTGTGGGTTTTTGCTACACAACTGTGCGTTTATTGCTTTGTTTCGTGAGCTGTTATTAGCAGCGAATTCTTTCTTTGTTTCTGTCTTCTCTCTTTTTCTCCCTTCATTCTTTTCTTTCTTTCTTTCTTTCTGTCTGTCTGTCTGTCTGTGTTTCTGTCTTTATTTCTCTCTGTCTATCTTTCTCTCTGTCTATCTATCTGTCTGTCTGTTTATCTTCTGTCTATCTGTCTGTCTGCCTGTCTTTCTTCCTTTCGTTCTTTCTTTCTTTCTATCTTTCTCTCATTCTCCTTTTCTATGTTGTAACAAACAGTTAACACAGCAACACATTAGCACAACAGTAAACCCAAACGCTCTCTATCAGACATGAAAACATTCAAGTTCACATGAGAATGTCCATCGGTAATTGAACATACGGATTGGCGTTGTGAATGAGAGTTGAAGCAAAACAAAACAAAAGAGTGGGAAAAAATAGGATGAAGGACCCACTTAGATTTTTTTTAAGGTGAAAAAAAAGGGAAACAAAAATGGGGGGGCGGAGGAAATAAGCAACAACAAAAATGGAGGTTGAAGAACAAACAAAAAAAAAGTCTGTTCAACACCAGCGGGTTGCGCGGCTCTCTGCCAGGGCTCGTCACTACAATGGAGACACACACGTAAAGCTGTCCTGACGTAAGAACAAACAAGAGGTATTCAGTATGTGTAATCCAAGTGAATTCGGTTTTTTTTATTATTATTTTAAAGGAAATTAAATCATTTGCACACAGTACACATTTTTCACTGTTTTGGCTTCAGATGATATGACGTATATAAAACTTAAATACACAGAGCAAATAAATAAAGCTCAGATTCTTTTCGATGAACTTGTACACCTTTACCCCTCCCCCCCCCCCCCCCCCCCCCCCCCCCCCCATCATTTTCTGAACTACTTTGCTGAACCAGTTCTAAAACCACATGTCATTCTCCTAATTCTCCCCGATATGTTGGTGAAGCAGGAAATTCCACACATGCCTTCCCAATGCCAGACGGGTCTCTTTGTTCGGACTACTCTGGGGTCACAAAGGTCATCATGTAAACTTACCCTTCCAGTGGCTAGAACCCTGTTCTAAATATTTACGGCAGCTGCATCCCCTAGACGGTAGACAAGAGAACATGGGAATTTTTTTTTTTATAGTTGTGCCGTCACTGAGGCACGGCACGTCCGGGCAGTGCAGCAGTGCTGCCGTCACCAGGGACGGCTCGTCGTGAACGGGACGACAGAGTCGCCGTCACTATCGCACGGCACGTCGCGAAAAGGTTTTTAATTAAATTAAATTAACTGAATTAAGGCGCAGTATTTGCGCTTGCAGTCATCAAACTACAGATCACATATGCTGGCTGATTTGTAGATTTGTGTTCGTTTGTTTGCGTGTTTGTTGGTTGTTGGTTGGTTTTGTTTGTTTGTTTTTTACTTAATGACTGTTGTTTGTGACATAGTTATGGAAAAGACGTCTTTTTCCTTCTCTTGTTGAAGAGGGCGCCTCTTCGCCAGCTATGTGGGCTGATCTTGTACATCTGTCTGTCCGTCCGTCCGTCCATCTGTCCGTCCATCTGTCCGTCAATCTCTCTCTCTCTCTCTCTCTCTCTCTCTCTCTCTCTCTCTCTCTCTCTCTCTCTCTCTCTTTCTCTCTCTCTTTCTCCTTCTCGCTCTCTCCATCTATCTATCTGTTTGTCTGTCTGTCTGTCTATTCATTTATCTGATTATCTATGTATCCGTCTATCTGTCTATCGACTTATCTTTCTTTCTTTCTATCTATGCGTCTGTTATCATTCTGCCTACCTACCTACCTATCTGACTGCATACCTACCTACCTACCTACCTACCTACCTACCTACCTACCTACCTACCTACCTACCTACCTACCTACCTACCTACCTACCTACCTACCCACCCACCTACCTATCTACCTATTTATCTATCTATCTACCATCTCTCTATCTGTCTATCTGTCTGTCTGTCTTCCTACCTACCTATATATCTGTCTGTCTGTCTCTCTGTCTACAAAACTTATATATGTCTGTCTGTCTGTCTGTCTATCTGCTCTCTGTCTGTCTATCTATCTGTCTGTCTACCTACCTATATATCTGTCTGTCTGTCTGCCTGCCTGTTTGTCAGTCTGACTGTCTATCTATCAATAGATCCATCCATCCATTCTCTCTATCTATCCATCCATCCATTATCTATCTGTCTGTCCCTCTATCCATCCATCAATCTCTCCATCTCTCTGTCTGTCTACCTCTTCGTGTCATTGCAACATATGTAAAATCTTTTTCTTTCTTTTTTTTCTTTTTTTTTGTTAGTCTTTGGAAATACCATGACATACTCACGCTGACACCATAGCCTGACAGCCACAACGGCCGTTTGGTGATAACACAGTCTCGTTATTTTCCACTGGCTGTCGGAGCATCTGTGACGTGCAGAGACATCAGCCAGTGAACGTGTCCTGTTCTCCCAGTGTTGGTTGGTGCTCGGCTGAAAGCACCGCCTGGTGAAGTCCCTGTTCTCTGCATCCGGTTCCTCGACGGGGATCAGTTCACTGACTAGACAATCCAACGTCAGTTCACTGACTAGACAATCCAATATCAGTTCACTGACTAGACAATCCAACGTCAGTTCACTGACTAGACAATCCAACGTCAGTTCACTGACTAGACAATCCATTGTCAGTTCACTGACTAGACAATCCAGTGTCAGTTCACTGACTAGACAATCCAACGTCAGTTCACTGACAACACGATACAATGCCAGTTCACTGACTAGACAATCCATTGTCAGTTCACTGACTAGACAATCCATTGTCAGTTCACTGACAAAACGATACAATGCCAGTTCACTGACTAGACAATCCATTGTCAGTTCACTGACTGGACAATCCAGTGTCAGTTCACTGACTAGACAATCCAATGTCAGTTCACTGACAACACGATACAATGCCAGTTCACTGACTAGACATTCCATTGTCAGTTCACTGACAAGACAATCCATTGT
The DNA here is from genome assembly GCA_018398815.1 of Conus ventricosus. Lineage (NCBI taxonomy): Eukaryota > Metazoa > Mollusca > Gastropoda > Neogastropoda > Conidae > Conus > Conus ventricosus. Next base: position 22,472,306 of record CM031624.1, read on the forward strand.
CAGTTCACTGACTAGACAATCCAATGTCAGTTCACTGACAACACGATACAATGCCAGTTCACTGACTAGACATTCCATTGTCAGTTCACTGACTAGACAATCCATTGTCAGTTCACTGACTAGACAATACCATATTAATTCACTGACAACACAATCGAATGCCAGTTCACTGACAACACGATACAATGTCAGTTCACTGACTAGACAATCCAATGTCAGTTCACTGACAACACAATCCAATGTCAGTTCACTGACAACACGATACAATGCCAGTTCACTGACTAGACAATCCATTGTCAGTTCACCGACTAGACAATCTATTGTCAGTTCACTGACTAGACAATACCATATTGATTCACTGACAACACAATCCAATGCCAGTTCACTGACAGCACGATACAATGTCAGTTCACTGACAACACGACACAATGTCAGTTCACTGACTAGACAATCCAATATCAGTTCACTGACAACACGATATAATATCAGTTCACTGACAACACGATACAATATCAGTTCACTGACTAGACTATCTGATATCACTTCACTGACTAGACAATCCAATATCAGTTCACTGACTAGACAATCCAATGTCAGTTCACTGACTAGACAATCCAATATCAGTTCACTGACTAGACAATCCAATGTCAGTTCACTGACTAGACAATCCAATGTCAGTTCACTGACTAGACAATCCAATGTCAGTTTACTGACTAGACAATCCAATGTCCGTTCACTGACTAGACAATCCAATATCAGTTCACTGACTAGACAATCCAATGTCAGTTTACTGACTAGACAATCCAATGTCCGTTCACTGACTAGACAATCCAATATCAGTTCACTGACTAGACAATCCAATGTCAGTTCACTGACTAGACAATCCAATATCAGTTCACTGACAAGACAATCCAAAGTCAGTTTACTGACTAGACAATCCAATGTCAGTTCACTGACTAGAAAATCCAATGTCAGTTCACTGACTAGACAATCCAATGTCAGTTCACTGACTAGACAATCCATCGTCAGTTCACTGACTAGACAATCCAATGTCAGTTCACTGACTAGACAATCCAACGTCAGTTCACTGACTAGACAATCCAACGTCAGTTCACTGACTAGACAATCCAACGTCAGTTCACTGACATAAACATCACAGGGTCAGTATCACCTGGCGCGCGTCATTTTACACAAAGATCATCACTGGACCGTCAAGATCTGTGGGAACTTAAAACGGTTGAATACACCTAGCTTTTGCTATCTCAACGACGCTGATTTGTCTTCGCTGTTTAATAAATATAATATAATGTTTCATAATATAATATAACAAAACATAACACAATATGATAGAATATAACATAATATAATTAATATAATATAATATAATATAATATAATATAATATAATATAATATAATATAATATGATGGGATGGGGTATAATACAATGTAGTATGATACAGTATGATATGATACGGTATGATATGATATGCTATAATATAATGTAATGTAATAAAACATAGCATGATATCATATGATATTCTATTACACGTGTAATGTAACATGATAAGAAATAACACAGTATAATGTAATCAATACAATATGACAGAATGTTATGTTATATCAAATCATGTCATATGATATATATATTAATTAATTAGGTAGTTGGGAAAAACAAGTGCAGGTTAACAATTCTTCCATCATTATAATAATGACTTGGCAAAGATTTGAAATTTTAAAAAAAAGGGGGGGGGGTGAAGAAAATGTGAAAATATATCATAAGTATGAAAACCCTTCTCTAGCTGCATGAGAGAACCATTGTAATCCCTTTCGAAGACAGGTCTTTATGTATTGCCTGCTCCTAGGCCTTTCGTCCGCTGGATCGGACTCATCAGGGAGACACGGCTAAGTGTGTCTGTGCTCTTGGCGTCAAACAGAGACACACCACAGTCCATAATTCTGTGGTGTTCTCACCGCCAAGGGTTCAAAAAAAGAATCCAACAGCACCCCCAAAGCAGCCAGCGAAGGGTAGTAAAATGAACAAAACGAAAGTGTGGAGAGGAAAAAAGTTGCTGAAAAACTAAAAACATTATGCAAACAGTATAAAATGTAGGGGACAATCTTTGAGCCTATGCTTGAGGATCCATTTAAGGATGCAAGAGAGATCAAAAGATATGGAACAGTCTGAGTGGTCAGCTCTGCTGTTTAATAACCCAGGCATTGTCAGCGGCTAAGAATTGTGCAGAACAACCTTTACTTGGATGTCCTAAGAGATGCAATCGCCCACTGATTGACCAAGCAATATAATGCTGAACAATTCAGTAGTGGGGGAAAACAAGTGCAGGTTCACAATTCTTCCATCATTATAATAATGACTTGGCAAAGATTTGAAATTTTAAAAAGAGGGGGGGGGGGGTGTGAAGAAAATGTGAAAATATATATCATAAATATGAAAACCCTTCTCCAGCTGCATGAGGGAACCATTGCAATCCCTCTCGAAGACAGGTCTTTATGTATTGCCTGCTCCTTGGCCTTTCGTCCGCTGGATCGGACTCATCAGGGAGACACGGCTGATTGTGTCTGTGCTCTTGGCGTCAAATAGAGGCACACCACAGTCCATAATTCTGTGGCGTTCTCACCACATGGTATAACGTAATGTAATACAGTACAATGTAATATAATACAACATAACATTAGATTACATTCGATTAGTTTCAAAACGGAGTGACTGAGGGCGGAAAATGAAGCAAATTTTAGAAAGAGAGGGGGTTAGTTACCGCCAAGGACAAAGACAAACAAACTTCGTTTGTCTATGTCTTTGGCGGTAACTACCCCCCTCTCTTTCCCAATTTCGCTACAGCAGATTAGATTTAAATGTAATACATCATCTGGAAACGGGAACATCAAAGACACCGACTCACGCGCGTTGGGAATGTTGCAAAACGCAAACGTTCCGTTTTCGGCAGTGTAACACCACGCCGAGGATTGCGACAATCCCGGATTTCGGCAATATTGATGTTCGTTCTCTCCGTCCGGAAATGCCGAGGTCCGCCATACTGGAAGTCCGGGTGTTGTCCAACGTATGCAAGGCGCACCCGTCTTGGTGGAGTTCAACATACCCGTATAGCGATGGCTGTCGGAGCGGGTTTTGAAGTGTGCATCTGAAAAAAAAAACCATCATTCGTTCGCTTTCCAGTGTCTTCAACCCGAGAAGAAAAGATACAGCCTTGGGAGCGGCACGTTTAATCGGGTACCAGGCTACTACCCTGAAACATTACTGACGTAGATTTTTACCACACCATCCCTGCCCCACCCCTATAAAAAAAAAAACCTTTCCAGTTTACAGTTTAATATTATTCATAGAAGTAAATATGTAAATACGATAACCAAATATTTTACTACTTCCTGTAGCATTCATTTTTCATTTGAACGTCGTAAGTTCTAGTTGATGATAACCTCTGCCGTATTTTCAATGCCTCTGCAATATATCTGGCAAATGATTTCACTTGAATTATCGTCATAAGTCAATTCTAAAACTCCGATTGTGTCCTGAAACTAAAAATGCGACTCATCTTCCCTAAGGAAGCCACACAATGGACACGGTGACGCTGTAGATGACTCAGCATAGAGCCATCTTTTGTGGGCGTTTAGACCAAGAGTCCTTGTTCTAAGTCTGGAGAGACACATTTTATGCCATCTGTTCGTTATTATTGAAATATAGTTTTCTGCTTCGAAATAACTTTTAAAGCCATAAAACCAGTTAAATTTATCCGTGTGTTCCACTTTAGATGGCCAGTTTTGTTTATATGAAGCTATCATCCTGTCTTTGAATTCCAGAATAAAACCATCCTCATACCCAACTCCCTGGCACATCCATACAATCCCTAATCCGTGAGTAGTCAAAATCTTCTTAACAGAATACACCCAATTTTCTTTCCCCTGTTCATGCTCATTCCGTAACATTTCATGAGCTTGTTTACAAAGTCTTGAGGCAGGAAGCCTCAGCAGTTTTAGCTAGTATTTTATACATTGAATGTTTGACCTAATATACAATGGGTATCTGCCGGTTTCGCCATAGATTACAGTATTCGAAGAATGTAAGGGAACATTTAAAAAGTGCTCAACTGCAAACGTATGTACTATTTCTAAAATCTTTGTTGTTATAAAGTCCCCCATATTTCAGCACCATATGTAAGAACTGGCTCGATTTTGGCATCAAAGAGTTTCCAGGATATTCTTGGATCAATTGAGTTAAGTTTGCGCAAAGCACAGAGAGAGAGAGAGAGAGAGAGAGAGAGAGAGAGAGAGAGAGAGAGAGAGAGAGAGAGGGGGGGGGGCGAAAATGCTGACTTAAAAGCAAACAAACATATCACGAGCAAAACTCACCGCAAAAGATCGAGGGGCATGGTTTTCTCCCTGAACTGGTGACGCACACTAGTCTCCAATACCTTCCCCCGGGTTCCGACAGTAGTTGTTTGCGTCACTGAGAGTGACGTCAGGAAAGAAACCAACGCTCTGTGGTGTCGTCACAGAATCCCAGCGCAGACACAGAGCGCCGTTTGTCGTCAGATTCAGTTTGCCACGGTACTCCATGCCCTCCTCGCTCTTCAGGCATTCGTAGTCTGTTGACACAGGTAAGGTGTGTTGAAACAGGTAAGGTGAGGTGATACTGCCTATATAATCCAGTACCTGGCTATAAGTCCCGTGTACATTATGGTGTTAGGAGAATTTCTCACTTGATTTGAGTCAAGGGGCACCTAGACATGAAAAATCACGGAGCTGATCGAGCACCACCCTGGTACATTTTCCGTAATGGCCGATTCAAATATGGCCGCCACCCGCCGCAGTGAAAATCCTAACTGTTGTGTTTTTGACAATATATACACTTGTAATACCTCTAATCCAACTGATTTTGGTGTGCTGAGTTCATTTCTGGTATTATTTGTCCATTTGGGGTCATATTGGCCTTCGAATGCCATGGTCATTGTAATTTTCTTATACCGATGACCTTATCCGTAATCTGTGATGATTTGTAGCAATAATCACAGATGTAGTACATCTAAATTTAATTAATTCTAATATGTGGGAGTCAGGTTTAAATAATTGTGGCTGCTGAAAATAAAACTGGCCTTCATATTGCCAAACATTGCCAAAAATTAAGATTGGCCATAAAATTCTAAGAAACCGTGATATGAGACAGCTGATCAACTCCCATTACGGAGAGTCTGTCACATTCTCTCCAAACAGTAGGCTAAATGAATCTGACACTTTCTTTTCGTCTGACATCAGTGCTACTGAGCTCAGGAACCAGGACATAATGAGAGAGGCACCATGTTGAGAGAAGCGCTCGTGGACGTTCATTTTGGTCTTGGACAGCTTCTGTGACAGCACTGACTTGAAGGCGTCATGGAGAAAACAATGATGCCAGAGCCTCTCCTCGGCTTCTTTGCTGCTCTGTTCAAGGTCCCAAAGCACAAGTTGTTCAGGAGCAGTGCGACAGAGTTAGACGAGCTCATCCAGCCCTTGAGAGCGAGGAAGACGAGCCAATAGAACAGCTTCCACAGCAACAACAGCCCACACAGGAACAACAGGAGAACTGGGTGAGAGATCACAGAAGTACACAGCTGCACTGTCTGTTCCAAATTCTCTTGTACAGCCTTCACAGTGGGATGAAGCGTACTCCACTGCATGATGCTTGGCCGTGCCCTCTATGCTAGAGATCGTAGCAAAAGCCTTCTCACAGCCTTCAACAGGACTGGCGCCAGTGCTAGCTACAGAGATCGCAGAAAGAGCCTTCTCACAGCCTTCAACAGGACTGGCGCCTGTGCTAGCTACAGAGATCGCAGCAAGAGCCTTCTCACAGCCTTCAACAGGACTGGCGCCTGTGCTAGCTACAGAGATCGCAGCAAAAGCCTTCTCACAGCCTTCAACAGGACTGGCGCCTGTGCTAGCTACAGAGATCGCAGCAAAAGCCTTCTCACGGCCTTCAACAGGACTGGCGCCTGTGCTAGCTACAGAGATCGCAGCAAAAGCCTTCTCACGGCCTTCAACAGGACTGGCGCCTGTGCTAGCTACAGAGATCGCAGCAAAAGCCTTCTCACAGCCTTCAACAGGACTGGCGCCTGTGCTAGCTACAGAGATCGCAGCAAAAGCCTTCTCACAGCCTTCAACAGGACTGGCGCCAGTGCTAGCTACAGAGATCGCAGCAAAAGCCTTCTCACAGCCTTCAACAGGACTGGCGCCAGTGCTAGCTACAGAGATCGCAGCAAAAGCCTTCTCACAGCCTTCAACAGGACTGGCGCCTGTGCTAGCTACAGAGACCGCAGCAAAAGCCTTCTCAAAGCCTTCAACAGGACTGGCGCCTGTGCTAGCTACAGAGATCGCAGCAAAAGCCTTCTCACAGACTTCAACAGGACTGGCGCCTGTGCTAGCTACAGAGATCGCAGCAAGAGCCTTCTCACAGCCTTCAACAGGACTGGCGCCTGTGCTAGCTACAGAGATCGCAGCAAAAGCCTTCTCACAGCCTTCAACAGGACTGGCGCCTGTGCTAGCTACAGAGATCGCAGCAAAAGCCTTCTCACAGCCTTCAACAGGACTGGCGCCATTGCTAGCTACAGAGATCGCAGCAAAAGCCTTCTCACAGCCTTCAACAGGACTGGCGCCTGTGCTAGCTACAGAGATCGCAGCAAAAGCCTTCTCACAGCCTTCAACAGGACTGGCGCCTGTGCTAGCTACAGAGATCGCAGCAAGAGCCTTCTCACAGCCTTCAACAGGACTGGCGCCAGTGCTAGCTACAGAGATCGCAGCAAAAAGCCTTCTCACAGCCTTCAACAGGACTGGCGCCTGTGCTAGCTACAGAGATCGTAGCAAAAGCCTTCTCACAGCCTTCAACAGGACTGGCGCCTGTGTTAGCTACAGAGATCGCAGCAAAAGCCTTCTCACAGCCTTCAACAGGACTGGCGCCTGTGCTAGCTACAGAGATCGCAGCAAAAGCCTCTCACAGCCTTCAACAGGACTGGCGCCTGTGCTAGCTACAGAGATCGCAGCAAAAGCCTTCTCACAGCCTTCAACAGGACTGGCGCCTGTGCTAGCTACAGAGATCGCAGCAAAAGCCTTCTCACAGCCTTCAACAGGACTGGCGCCTGTGCTAGCTACAGAGATCGCAGCAAAAGCCTTCTCACAGCCTTCAACAGGACTGGCGCCTGTGCTAGCAACAGAGATCGCAGCAAAAGCCTTCTCACAGCCTTCAACAGGATTGGCGCCTGTGCTAGCTACAGAGATCGCAGCAAGAGCCTTCTCACAGCCTTCAACAGGACTGGCGCCAGTGCTAGCTACAGAGATCGCAGCAAAAGCCTTCTCACAGCCTTCAATAGGACTGGCGCCTGTGCTAGCTACAGAGATCGTAGCAAAAGCCTTCTCACAGCCTTCAAAAGGACTGGCGCCTGTGCTAGCTACAGAGATCGCAGCAAAAGCCTTCTCACAGCCTTCAACAGGACTGGCGCCTGTGCTAGCTACAGAGATCGCAGCAAAAGCCTTCTCACAGCCTTCAACAGGACTGGCGCCTGTGCTAGCTACAGAGATCGCAGCAAAAGCCTTCTCACAGCCTTCAACAGGACTGGCGCCTGTGCTAGCTACAGAGATCGCAGCAAGAGCCTTCTCACAGCCTTCAACAGGACTGGCGCCTGTGCTAGCTACAGAGATCGCAGCAAAAGCCTTCTCACGGCCTTCACCAGGACTGGCGCCTGTGCTAGCTACAGAGATCGCAGCAAAAGCCTTCTCACAGCCTTCAACAGGACTGGCGCCTGTGCTAGCTACAGAGATCGCAGCAAAAGCCTTCTCACAGCCTTCAACAGGACTGGCGCCAGTGCTAGCTACACTACAGAGATCGCAGCAAAAGGCTTCTTACAGCCTTCAACAGGACTGGCGCCAGTGCTAGCTACAGAGATCGCAGCAAAAGCCTTCTCACAGCCTTCAACAGGACTGGCGCCTGTGCTGGCTACAGAGACCGCAGCAAAAAGCCTTCTCAAAGCCTTCAACAGGACTGGCGCCTGTGCTAGCTACAGAGATCGCAGCAAAAGCCTTCTCACAGCCTTCAACAGGACTGGCGCCTGTGCTAGCTACAGAGATCGCAGCAAAAGCCTTCTCACAGCCTTCAACAGGACTGGCGCCTGTGCTAGCTACAGAGATCGCAGCAAAAGCCTTCTCACAGCCTTCAACAGGACTGGCGCCTGTGCTAGCTACAGAGATCGCAGCAAGAGCCTTCTCACAGCCTTCAACAGGACTGGCGCCTGTGCTAGCTACAGAGATCGCAGCAAAAGCCTTCTCACGGCCTTCACCAGGACTGGCGCCTGTGCTAGCTACAGAGATCGCAGCAAAAGCCTTCTCACAGCCTTCAACAGGACTGGCGCCTGTGCTAGCTACAGAGATCGCAGCAAAAGCCTTCTCACAGCCTTCAACAGGACTGGCGCCTGTGCTAGCTACAGAGATCGCAGCAAAAGCCTTCTCACAGCCTTCAACAGGACTGGCGCCAGTGCTAGCTACAGAGATCGCAGCAAAAGGCTTCTCACAGCCTTCAACAGGACTGGCGCCAGTGCTAGCTACAGAGATCGCAGCAAAAGCCTTCTCACAGCCTTCAACAGGACTGGCGCCTGTGCTGGCTACAGAGACCGCAGCAAAGGCCTTCTCAAAGCCTTCAACAGGACTGGCGCCTGTGCTAGCTACAGAGATCGCAGCAAAAGCCTTCTCACAGCCTTCAACAGGACTGGCGCCTGTGCTAGCTACAGAGATCGCAGCAAGAGCCTTCTCACAGCCTTCAACAGGACTGGCGCCTGTGCTAGCTACAGAGATCGCAGCAAAAGCCTTCTCACAGCCTTCAACAGGACTGGCGCCAGTGCTAGCTACAGAGATCGCAGCAAAAGCCTTCTGACAGCCTTCAACAGGACTGGCGCCAGTGCTAGCTACAGAGATCGCAGCAAAAGCCTTCTCACAGCCTTCAACAGGACTGGCGCCAGTGCTAGCTACAGAGATCGCAGCAAAAGCCTTCTCACAGCCTTCAACAGGACTGGCGCCTGTGCTAGCTACAGAGATCGCAGCAAAAGCCTTCTCACAGCCTTCAACAGGACTGGCGCCTGTGCTAGCTACAGAGATCGCAGCAAGAGCCTCTCACAGCCTTCAACAGGACTGGCGCCAGTGCTAGCTACAGAGATCGCAGCAAAAGCCTTCTCACAGCCTTCAACAGGACTGGAGCCTGTGCTAGCTACAGAGATCGCAGCAAAAGCCTTCTCACAGCCTTCAACAGGACTGGCGCCTGTGCTAGCTACAGAGATCGCAGCAAAAGCCTTCTCACAGCTTTCAACAGGACTGGCGCCTGTGCTAGCTACAGAGATCGCAGCAAAAGCCTTCTCACAGCCTTCAACAGGACTGGCGCCTGTGCTAGCTACAGAGATCGCAGCAAAAGCCTTCTCACAGCCTTCAACAGGACTGGCGCCTGTGCTAGCTACAGAGATCGCAGCAAAAGCCTTCTCACAGCCTTCAACAGGACTGGCGCCTGTGCTAGCTACAGAGATCGCAGCAAAAGCCTTCTCACAGCCTTCAACAGGACTGGCGCCTGTGCTAGCAACGGAGATCGCAGCAAAAGCCTTCTCACAGCCTTCAACAGGACTGGCCTGTGCTAGCTACAGAGATCGCAGCAAGAGCCTTCTCACAGTCTTCAACAGGACTGGCGCCTGTGCTAGCTACAGAGATCGCAGCAAAAGCCTTCTCACAGCCTTCAACAGGACTGGCGCCTGTGCTAGCTACAGAGATCGTAGCAAAAGTCTTCTCACAGCCTTCAACAGGACTGGCGCCTGTGCTAGCTACAGAGATCGCAGCAAAAGCCTTCTCACAGCCTTCAACAGGACTGGCGCCTGTGCTAGCTACAGAGATCGCAGCAAAAGCCTTCTCACAGCCTTCAACAGGACTGGCGCCTGTGCTAGCTACAGAGATCGCAGCAAAAGCCTACTCACAGCCTTCAACAGGACTGGCGCCTGTGCTAGCTACAGAGATCGCAGCAAGAGCCTTCTCACAGCCTTCAACAGGACTGGCGCCTGTGCTAGCTACAGAGATCGCAGCAAAAGCCTTCTCACAGCCTTCAACAGGACTGGCGCCTGTGCTAGCTACAGAGATCGCAGCAAAAGCCTTCTCACAGCCTTCAACAGGACTGGCGCCTGTGCTAGCTACAGAGATCGCAGCAAAAGCCTTCTCACAGCCTTCAACAGGACTGGCGCCAGTGCTAGCTACAGAGATCGCAGCAAAAGCCTTCTCACAGCCTTCAGTGCTAGCTACCAGACCATCAGATCTGCCTGCAGTCTCCTGGCTAGTTATGCTGTGAAATGCTCAGATGACGGAGAGACACCCTACCCAGTACATTCACCAGGAGGATTACGCTATGGGAGGCACGGACAACTCGGACTATGCAGACAAGTCATCACTCTCCGGAACTGAGAGTTCACACTATGCAGCTTTGTGCTGTTCCAAGATGCCACAGTGAGCAAGCCCCTCCAGAAGCCTTCAGCATCAAGTACAGGACTGAGCCGTGCTGAGCCAGTTCTGCGAACAAAGCTGCCATGTCAAGAGGTGCCTCCCAATGCCAAACCAGCACTTCGACCTGCCCTGCCGCTGCACATGCTATTGCATCCTGAAAACAAGGAAATGACGCTACTCGACATGCAGTCTGCCCGTCATGAGGCAAAGAAGAGGAAATTCTTGATCAGTTTGATCCGCCTGGGTGAAGGAGACCCTCCTCAAATCTGGGCTTCCGTGCACACACTTGTCTCTTCTGTAGTAGTGCCAATGATGAGTGTTGGCTTCCTTCCCGTCGTACCAAGACCCATTACTGGCGTGCTACAGTCAGACACTGTCTCACAAACTTTCAAAGTTGTCACAGACAGCTGAACCAAGCATCAGTGGCAGTTTGGCGCGATGAAGGCGTGTTTGCTGTGGCCGCAGATGTTTACCTGCATGAGACAGAACAGTTCAAGGTCTGCTCCTCTGCTTGGGACCCTTCCACTGAACTCGCATTCTGCTCAGGTGCCAGGGCAAACTGCTTCGAGGTTTCTGGCCTAGACGACGCAATGGTTGAATGTGGCGTGTTTGGACGTGGCGTGATCGAGTTGGCCTTGAATGGCAGCCATTATGTCCGAGCTCTCACTGGAATGCTGATTGTGGAGGACCGGATCCGGTCGCTCCAGTGGCAGATGTTCTGGCAACACAAAGACAAAACTGCATTACCAGAGCTAGAGCAGATGCAGGCTCTGCAAACTTCACATGCTGCAAACACGCGTTGTCCAGAGGAGTTCGAGACCCTGAGTGGACAAGTTGAGAGGTTACATCAGAACTTTGTGGAGTTTGAGAAGGAGTGCGAGGCCAAGTCTGGAGCTCTGCCAATTCTTTGGTGTTTTGGCTGCAGATAGGTCGCCGTCATTAAAAACGCTGTTGTCTCCGACAGAGAAGGAAACTGGGATCTATATGTAGCTACTGTCGAGGACTCTATGCCGATCTTTGCAGAATTGGACTGAATCAATTACCTGCGTTATGGCTCGTGGTATCTTGAGCAAATCAGGTGCTAGAGTTCACATATCCTGAGCTCTGTCGGCGTGTCTCTAGGGCCAGTGGGTTGTTCAGGATCATCCAGGCTGGTTCTGTGCTGTCGAAGGCGACATGAAAGTTGAGCAGACCATCCAGCGAGTGTCCAAGGTCCTGGAGGTCATTATGTAGTGGGAGCTACACGAAATGCCGGTTCTGTGGCAGAATTTGGAACTCTATGTTCCACGAGACTGGGTGTATAACCAATCTCCACAACCAGCTCACCACCAACCACCCCATGAACCACACAGAAATGTCATCTTCAGCATGCACTGAGCTCTACTCGCCGTGTCACATTCAATCAAAATGTGGAGAAGCTACTGGGACTTTGTTATGGAGCGACAGAATCCTTACCCGGTGGTGGTTCAAGAACTTGTGCCACTGCATCACATTGCTGACCAAGCTGGCTGTTGACCGACAAGAGGCTGAGCGTCTGCTCAAGTGTCTCGAGAATGGCGAGCGTGTCTACCAGTCATACAGCAGAGGTGCTGGTCGAGAAGATCAAGAAAATGAGCGCAACCGTGTCAAAGAGGAAGCTGCCCCAGTTCAACGAACAGCCACAGAAAACACCAGCAACCATTCTCAAGAAAAGAAGGATCTGTCATCAAGGACGTTACGGAGGCACAGAGAACCGTGGACATTGCAAAGGAGCGTGGCATGGACATCAAACAGATACTTGCTCACGATCTGCTGCCAGTGACTCCACTGTTTGATGGTGATCTTCCGCTCATGTCAAAAAGTCAACACTTGTTGGTGAAACTGAAAACTGAACTGGACCCACACAAAGGGAAACAGATGTCCTTCTCCCACTCATGTTTTGGGAGATTCATGTCGCATGACAGATGCCGTAAGCAAATTTTCTACCCTCGTGCGTTAGTCACTGCGGTCATCAACAACCAAACCTCTGCCAAGGGGCTACATCCCGGTGTTAACTTCATCGTTTTAAATTTCCCTGAAAGAAGGAGAGGCAGAGGCGATGATGTACCCCATTGGCTTTTTGGCAAGAAAAGCAGACACACCCCTCCCCCGCAATTGACAAGTTCTGAGCTCTGAGAAGAACAAACAGAATCGCAGTCTGATTCGTATATGGGGGAACAGCTAAGGAAATCCTGTCTCACGCCAGCTCTGTCGTCTCTGATTGAGGGGGCTTCCCCCAAAGCAGCTCGGTGAAGAAAACCCAGACCTGACAGCGGGTTTAAGAGGCAGCCCAGACTGGGGGTTTCATTGGGGTGGGGGCCCTTCTGTCAAACATGCAAGATTAAGTATTTCCAAAGCCGGACCCTTTCGCACTATTGCTTTCCCCAAACCCCCTCATTCCAAGCCTGGTTTTTTGGGAAATCTGGCAGCAGTTTGGCACAGGTGAGAAGCGGCGGATGCTTCTACTGCGCCAAGCAGTTTCTAGGCTTGGAGCACCACTGGCCAAGTCAGTGATCAATGCACACATACTGACTGGAGATGACTGTATGAGAAAGGTAGGGACGAAGCACGCTGCTATGGCCGCTGACCCTCTACAGCATCTGACGAACTTTGGAGAGACAGACAGGTTGTCAGAGCAAGATGAAGCTCTGGCGGAAATGTACCTTGTACATGTCTGGGCGGGTGTCAGATCAGCAACAACTGCTGAAACGTTCAACCAGCTCAGAGTGGAGAACTACAGCAGTGCTACAGCTGGAATTGACTCTCACCCACCCACAAGCAATGTCATCAGAGGCCACATCCTAAGAGGAGCCTTTCTGGTGCACAAAGCATGCCACCTGCTTGGGGCGGCCAGTCAACAACGTGAGGACTCCCTAGAACCACAAGAACATGGGTGGGAGCAACATTTTGGCACCCTGCTGCCATCTAAATGCATGAAGCCCTTGCCACCCCCTTTGCTCTCAATATGCAAGTGCGCAGGCAAGTGTGACACTCGACGGTGTGGGTGCTGCTCTGCTGGAGTTTGCTGCGTCACATTCTGCCATGCAAAAGCAGATAAGTCTCTGTGTTCCAATCAGTGATGGAAAGAGACAATTGCAGTTACATTGAGCATGTTTGTTGCATACTTGAGAACTTTTTCTGTTTCTGTTGGAATGGGTCATTGACCACACAATACAGAAAAAATGTGAAAAAGCAGCAAAGACAGTTTTAATTGAATAGGCAAAAATGGCGTTCACTTATGAATTCAAGATCAGAATGACTTATATCTTTAATAGTGAGTCAAACAGTGAAAATGCATGTCACAATTAGTTGCATTATGTATAGGAGCCCTGTTGCTACTGCTAGAATATCGCCAGGTTACCGTCAAGACCGTCGGTATAAGAAAATTACCTTGACCATGGCATTTGAAGGTCAAGATGACCCCAAATGAACAAAATGGTACCAGTAATGAACTCAGCACACCAAAATCAGTTGGATTAGAAGTGTTACAAGTGTATATATTGTCAAAAACACAACAGTTAGGATTTTCACCTCGGTGGGTGGCGGCCATATATGAATCGGCCATTACGCAAAATGTGCCAGGGTGGTGCCCGATCACCTCCGTGATTGTTCATGTCTAGGTGCCCCTTGACTCAAATCAAGTGAGAAATTCTCCTAACACCATAATGTACACGGGACTTATAGCCAGGTACAGGACTATAATAGCCCTGCCGACCGCCAAGGGTCCATCATCAGTACTGTCCCGCGTTGAAGTCAAGTCACAAATCATTACATATAGATATATATATCCTACACACACACACACACACACACACGCACACACACACACACACACACACACACACACACACACACCTGTGTGAGCATAAGACAATCCAAGTCCCCGAACAAGGTGAAGTGTGCTTGCCGAAAATATGGGATAACGAAGAGCCAACTTGTTCTTTTTGTGCATAGTTCTCCAGTGTGTGTGTGTGTGTGTGTGTGTGTGTGTGTGTGTGTGTATAATGCTGAACAATTAAGTAGTGGGGGAAAACAAGTGCAGGCTAACAATTCTTCAGTCGTTATAGTAATGACTTGACAAAGATTTGAACTTTAAAAACATTATAAAAAAAAATATTTTGAAGATGAAGAAAATGGGGGAATATATTATAAATATGAGAAGCCCTTCACTAGCTGCCTGAGGGAACCATCGTAATCCCTCTCAAAGGCACATTTATTTGTATTGCCTGCTCCTAGGCCTTTCGTCCGCTGGATCGGACTCATCAGGGAGACTCGGCTAATTGTGTCTGTGC
>CM031624.1:22489634-22492134 GCA_018398815.1 Conus ventricosus
GAGCACACATCGAGCACACATAGAACAAACATCGAGCACACATAGAACACACATAGAACACACATCGAACACACATAGAACACACATCGAACACACATAGAACACACATAGAACACACATCGAACACGCATCGAACACACATCGAGCACACGTAGAACACACATAGAACACACATCGAACACACATCGAGCACACATCGAACACACATAGAACACACATAGAACACACATAGAACACACATCGAACACGCAATCAGTGAAGCTGCCTCCGCTCTTCTCTCCTTGAGGATGCTGCGCGTGGGGTGCAGACACCTCCTCAGTCCCCTGCCTCTCGACAGCGTGTCCATCATGTCGACACTCACGCGTCAGAATATCGAATCTACGAGATCTGCTGCCAGATTATTTTATTCCCAGCCAGCAGGCAGAACGTTGGCGGCGCCTGGACGCAGCAAGATCTTTCCACAGTAGAAAGAAACTCGTGGAGAGCGTGGCAGCAGAGAGTCCTCAGAAGAGAAGCCCCCTTCAAGCAAGTGTTTCGGCCCTTATCTCCTGACACTCTAGGGGGTTGGGCCACACCCGGTTCATGACTCCGGATGTCCCTCTGCTGCCCCCTTTTTTTCCATCTTGGGACGAGCCATGGCTGGGATTCGAACCCATGACCCTCTGGACATGCTCATTTACTTAATGACTCGCGCTTTAACCACTGAGCCACAGGGACACCTGATATTTGTAGGGAAATTAAGCCTTATGAAGTTCACTTTTGTTCCGCCTTGACCAGATCCAGCTTGAACACCTCTCTGCCGCTTCTGCCATTGCTTTCAGGGCTCTGGTTTTTTCCTTCCCTGCAACTGAGAGCTGTTTCATGAGGCTGTATGCAGACGTTCCTACAAATCCCCTAGCTCCAATTTCTGCAGTGAGGACTTTGACCTGATAGCCTTCTCTCCTCAGACTGTTTGCCAGATCAGCATACTTTTCAGTCTTGTAGATTTGAGCTGCCTCCATTCTGTTCTCATATGGCACCGTGAGCTCGATCATGATTAGCTGCTTGGTTGACTTAGAGTGGACTACTATGTCTGGTCTCATGCCACTCTTGCTGATGATCTCTGGGTGACTCTTCCATTCTGGGAGGTCTGCAGTGCACTCCCAGTCATCTGCCCCATCCAGCAGACTCTGCCTGCATGTTTCGAGTGGCACTGTTGTTCTTGGCCATGATTTGCTGCCTCCTGCCGTGAAGAATGTTGCGGGTGCTTTTGGAGTCCTGATGCTCCCTTTTGTGGTTTGGTACTAGCCCAGACTACTTGCACAATCTCTTTGAGCACTTGGTTGTGCCTCCATGTGTACCTTCCTTTAGCCAGGGCTACTTTACATGAGCTTAGAACATGCTCCACTGTTTGCTTTTCATGGCAGAGGGGGCATGCAGGATCGTCTGTTTTCCCCCACTTCACCAGGTTTGCATTTGAGGGCAGAAGGTCATATGCAGATTTGAGAATGAAGCTGATCCTGAGAGAGGCCATGTGCCAAATGTCATTCCAAGTTAGACTTCTTTGGAGTGCATTCTCCCACGTTGTCCATTGCCCTTGCTGGCTCTGCTGGACTGCTTTTTGGAGTCTTTTTTGGTCTTCTTCTTTTCTCATCTCCTGAATCATGTCTCTTTTGGCTTTTCCTTTGGCCTTTGACCACCATTCAGTTTTGGTCACCCCCAGTCCTTGTCTGTTGGTCTGTGTGTGTCCTGTTATTTCTCTGATCTTGAGACTTTCTTTTGCAGAATCCATCGCCTCTTGAACTTTCCATTTTCTGCCTGTCTTCAGCTGGGCTTGATTGCTTCTACCACCTTGTCTCCTGAGTCCTCCAGCATGCTTTGAAGTCTGATCTTCCCTGCTTTGTATTCCTCCAGGATGGATTTCAGTGGTAGTTTGAGCTTTGCTTGGCGACAGTATAGTGCGATGTCAGTCAGACAGGGTGGGACACCAAGCCATTTCCTTGTGAACTTGTTGATTTTGGCTTCCATTGCCTCCACTGTGCTGGTGCAGATGTCGTATATCATCAGAGGCCATAGGAGCTTTGGTATCAGCATGAACTGCAGACACCAGACCTTGTATTTGCCAGGGAGCCCACACTGGTCAATGGTCTCCAAGCCTTCTTCCGCCATCTGCTTGGTTTCTTTTGCTCTTTGTGTGTCTTTCAGCGTATCATCATACCATCTTCCAAGGCTCTTGACTGGTTCTTCTGTGACTGTTGGAATGGCCTGGTTGGTAACACTGAAGACCACAGATTCGGCCACTTTTCCTTTCCTCAGTGAGAGACTCCGTGATTTCTTTGGCTTGAACTTCATGGGGTGCAGACACCTCCTCAGTCCCCTGCCTCTCGACAGCGTGTCCATCATGTCGACACTCACGCGTCAGAATATCGAATCTACGAGATCTGCTGCCAGATTATTTTATTCCCAGCCAGCAGGCAGAACGTTGGCGGCGCCTGGACGCAGCAAGATCTTTCCACAATGA
>CM031624.1:22497134-22502134 GCA_018398815.1 Conus ventricosus
ACTGGTATTTTAGTCCTTACTGGGCTAAAGCCTGTGTTCATACCAACTTTCATCCAAATCGGACAATATGTCAAGAATAACGGTTTTTAACGGTCAGATTTTGAAACACTACATGGAAGTGCCATTTGTGTGTGATAACCTTTCTATATACAAAATTTCATTAAAACCCACCAATATATAAAAAAAAATAACGGTTTAAACGGTTATATAACCGATATACACTTTTGAAACCGGTATTTTAGTCCTCACTGGGCTAAAGCCTGTGTACATATCAAATTTCATCTAAATTGGACAATATGTCAAGAATAACGGTTTTTTAACGGTCAAATTTGAAAATACTATATAGAAGTGCCATTTGTGTGTGATAACCTTTCTATATACCAAATGTCATTAAAAATCCACCTATATATAAGAAATAACGGCAGAATAAACGGTTTTTAACGGTTGTTTAATCCATTTTCAGCATTACATCACTTACATATGGAGAGAGGCTCCGATTTGTCACAAGATCATCCAAACCGCTTATAAATTGGCTAAGTACTTTCTGAGATTTTTCATAAAGAAGAAAACCGTTACAGGCCGTTACAGCCGTTAGTAACGGCTATAACGGGGCAAACTAAAACATCAGGCATCATCCGTGACCCATAATGAACATACCTGCTAATTTTCATAAAGGTCGGCCAAGTACTTTCTGAGATATTCCATAAAGAAGAAAAACCGTTACAGGCCGCTATAGCCCTTAGTAACGGTTATAACGGTAAACTAAAACATCGGACATTATTCGTGACCCATAATGAACATACCTACAAATTTTCAGAAAGATCGGCCAAGTACTTTCTGAGATATTCCATAAAGAAGAAAAACCGTTACAGGCTGTTACAGCCGTTAGTAACGGCTATAACGAGGTAAACTAAAACATCGGGCATCATCCTTGACCCATAATGAACGTAACTGCTCATTTTTACAAAGATCGGTCAAGTACATTCTGAGATATTCCGTAAAGAAGAAAAAACCGTTACAGGCCGTTACAGCCGTTAGTAACGGCTATAGCGTAAACTAAAACATCGGGCATCATCCGTGGCCATAATGAACATACCTACAAATTTTCAGAAAGATAGGCCCAGTAGTTTTGTCTGGAGCGAGTGGAACACATTTTGACCACGGACACACAGACACACACACACACACACACACACACACACACACACACACACACACACACAGCATTTCTTCGTTCCCATTCTAAAGTACTCCCTGTTCTTTAAGAACAGGGAGTACAAAAAAGAAGGTTTCCACAGCTGAATTACTATCTTTTAAAACGGGGCTTTTTTTAAATGAAATTTTTAGGCTTAAAACGTTCAAATAATTATGCCATCTTCCCTACGAATTTTGAGTTGGCAACTATTCAGCACGCTTTCTAGTTAAAATCATTTTCGTTTCTGACTGAAAGCAAAAAATGGTGTGGAGAGTAATGTATGAGAGCGAGTGAGTGTCGAACGCTGGGTCCCCTCATCTCCGATCTTGCCGTTTGTCTTCATATCCCCTAGGCAAACCTAAAATTCTGGGCCACCTAAATTTGACTCTCATTCGCATTCACACATGTCTTTGTTTCGTCAAAGATCAAACAAAGTAAATCTGATTCGAAAACATTTTCAATATTCTATAACGTGGCTCAATCGACTAAACACACACGATAGCTCAACAAATGTCCTTGCATCTGACATGACGTAGTTTATAACCTTATTTCAGTCCGTTTTAATTGGCAGACTCCTAAAGACACAATCAACCGTGTCTCCCTGATGAGTCCAATCCAGCGGACGAAAGGCCTAGGAGCAGGCAATACATAGATCTGCCTTCGAGAGGGATTGCAATGGTTCCCTCATGCAGCTAGTGAAGGGTTTTCATATTTATGATAATATACTTTCCCATTTTCTTCATCTTCAACTCCCCCCCCCCCCCCCCCCCCTTTTTTCACATTTTAGATCTTTGCCAAGTCATTACTATAATGATGGAAGAATTGTTAACCTGCACTTGTTTTCCCCCACTACTTCATTGTTCAACAAGACTCCTAAAGTCTACGATCATCGGAAACTTTGGTTAATGTATAAAATGTAAATATTGACTTTGGTGCTTTGACGGAGTGAAGCTTCACGCCATGCGTTTTGCTTCACGTTTCGCTTCACTTTAACACCCCTTGCTTGCTAAAACACATGAAAATAATGGTTAAAATAAGTCCCCAAATTCTACAGACTAAACTAGAAAAACAATCGGCGTGTGGAAACAACATACCAGAGTCGTTGTAATAAACAACAATGTGCGAGATTTCCACAGTTTGAAGAAGTCCGATGTTGATGTCCACTGACAAAGCTGTGTCGTCTGCTGCTCGGAATGAGAGACACGATTCACTGTTTCCGTCGTGAAGAGCGCCTACGAGTTCACTCGTCTGGTTCGAATTTTGATAGGAGATGTTAAAAATGAACGTGTACTGGTCATCTGGAAAAAAAAGGAATTAAATGAAAACGAACCCTGCTCTTTTGGAAAATAAATCTCTCTTCTTCTCTCTCTCTCTCTCCTCTCTCTCTCTCTCTCTTCTCCTCTCTCTCTCTCTCTCGTTGTGTTTTCGTCGTGAAGTGGTGGTGGTTTTTTTACGTCTTTTCATCCGGCAGATGATATTAGACGGGGAAAAAAACCCACCACGTAAGTCATTTCAACACATACATCTGCATACACTTATGAAAAAGAAAACAGCATATCAGTTAAGGACCCTCATAATAGTCTAGCTACATCAGAACTGGCTAAAGTGGCGGCAAACTCAATTATGCATGAGTCAGACAGAACTTGACTCTCATTTTCATATTTGTCAAGATGATACCTTTCGCCTTATACATTTTAGTTAAAACTGGACAATCTAATAGAAGGTGATGCACAGAGATGAATTTTCCACAGACACACAACTTCAGGGGAAAATTTGGTCTTCTGTCGTGAAGAGCACCTACGTGTTCACTCGTCTGGTTCGATTTTTGATAGATGTTAAAAATGAACGTGTATTGGTCATCTGGAAAAAAAGGGAATTAAATGAAAAAGAACCCTGTTCTTTTCGAAAATCTCTCTCTCTCTCTCTCTCTCTCTCTCTCTCTCTCTCTCTCTCTCTCTCTCTCTCTCTCTCTCTTATTCTGCTCTGGATAAAAAAGGGAATTAAATGAAAAAGAACCCTGCTCTTTTGAAAATAAATCTCTCTCTCTCTCTCTCTCTCTCTCTCTCTCCTCTCTCTCTCTCTCTCTCTCTCTCTCTCTCTCTCTCTTATTCTGCTCTGGACAAAAAAAGGAATTAAATGAAAAAGAACCCTCCTCTTTTGAAAATAAATCTCTCTCTCTCTCTCTCTCTCTCTCTCTCTCTCTCTCTCTCTCTCTCTCTGTTTATTTCCGTCGTGAAGAGCACCTACGCGTTCACTCGTCTGGTTCGATTTTTGATAGATGTTAAAAATGAACATGTATTGGTCATCTGGAAAAAAAGGGAATAAAACTAAAACGAACCCTGTTCTTTTCGAAAATC
This sequence comes from Conus ventricosus, assembly GCA_018398815.1. Taxonomy (NCBI): domain Eukaryota; kingdom Metazoa; phylum Mollusca; class Gastropoda; order Neogastropoda; family Conidae; genus Conus; species Conus ventricosus. The sequence continues at coordinate 22,500,687 of CM031624.1, forward strand.
TCTCTCTCTCTCTCTCTCTCTCTCTCTCTCTCTCTCTCTCTCTCTCTCTCTCTCTCCTTCATTTTGCTCCTTTTTCCTTACTTCTTTGTTAATTGTTGTTTATCCCTCCCTATCTTGTTTCAGATTTCTGTTTGTCTGTGTCTGTCGAGGACAGGGGAAATCGTGATGGTATTACTCAAGTGCACTAAGTTGATGTATTATAAGTCAGGCTTAACACACCAAGGTTATCTCTGCACTCATACATGCATATGCACACTCATGCACCCACCAAACATTCACCTCTCTCTGGGAATGGGATGTCACGCATTCGTTTCTCTCCTAACACGACTGAGAACAAGAAATACAATTTCTATGCTACTTATAATTACGCATGAACAATCCAATCACACAAAACGGAATAATCAAAACATAAAAGATCAATACTTCCTAATCCCGGGTTATAATAAAATGGCTTCTTACCTGGCCAGTTTCCACACACACAACCACACTTCCACACCACACCACAGTTCTCGAACACGTCACTTAAAGTTGTCTTCAGCACAGGGTGATGGTGACGCCTTTGGTTGACTGGCTCCAGGTTCAGGACACCCAGTCCAGTGGTCCTTTCTGGGAGCTCGATGTAGAAATCTTCTCCTTTGTCTCTTTCACCCACCTCTGGCTTCAAACTCAGTCTTTTCTTCTTCAGCTTGTCTTTCACCCTAAGACCTTGCTGTCTCTTCTGTCTCCCAGACCATGTTTCTTTCGACCCTGCTCTGTCCTGTTCACTCTCCTCTCCCCTCTCTCCTCCGTTCTTCTCTCCCTCGTGGTGTTCTTCTCCTCTTCCCATCACGTTGTTCTCCCTCAGTTTATACAGGGATGGACACAAAAGATTTCCCTTTGGGCCATGCCTTTGTCCATGTTGCTTCTCCACCATCTTGTTCACAAGTACACTGAATTCCCCTTTCGCTGCATTCTTCCACACGTCAGCATTTACACACATCCCTACCAAATTGCTTAGGAAACAACCACTTCACACCAAATGGACATCAAAAATTCCCGCCGACTCCGGGAGCCACTTTAACACAGTAATTATCCTAGAGAAAGCTACGATAACAACGTCCACGCGCATTCAACCAGCCTGATAAAGCATCAACACAGTGCCCCACGGCAAAACCATCTGAACGAGCCCAAGACTTCTGCTCCTCAAGGTCTGTTTACAAAGCAACTTCAGCTGACTGAGTATTTAGCGCCCACTCGATGCTCTGAGGTCCTAGTGGTTACATTTCCCTCTCTTTCGGTATCGGGAAGGTTCGAACTCGGGAGGGTCCTCACTACCTTAGGTGCCATCTGTCACGTGACAATTGCCTGACCACTTCAACCCCCTTGACACAGTTCGACTGTATGCGCTAGGTGAGGGCGTACTGCTAATCAGGCCATCGCCTATTTCTCCACCACGCGCGGAATTCTTT
>CM031624.1:22522134-22529634 GCA_018398815.1 Conus ventricosus
GTCAGGGGAATGACTGACTGAACCTCTGCGCGCTGCGGCTGTTACAACCACGAAGAATTCAACTCTTGATCCTAGACATATCCATGGGTTTGGCACTGACTGAAATGATTTGCATGTAAGAGCGAGATCTAATCTCCTGTTGAATGGACCCGAACAGAGGAATCATGCACTCTTGCCACAAGTTCAAAGTTGCAGTAGATGAGTCACACAAATCAACATTCAATGACAACATCAACAGTCCAAGAACAAAAACGTGTACTTCTCAAACACTTTCAATTTCGATTTCAGTGTTGCATTCTGTCACTAACTTTCAATTTCGATTTCAGTTTTGCATTCTGTCACTATCTCAGTTATTCATGTATCATCAAATCGAAAGTTCAAGAAACACGGGACGAGACAGTCAACCATGAGGTATCCTAGAATGTTTGAGAATTATGACGTAGCACGGCCAATCAAAACGCTTGAAACTTTCCGGAACGATCGAGAGCCATCACGTGTAATAACCAATCAAAATGTTCGGAACATTCAAGGAACGATTTCTGTTGTCGTAATCTGCCTTATCGTGGCGCTTTAAAGAGAAATCCAGAATAATTATGAAATTGCGTGCGCGTGGTTTCGTAAACAAATGTCACATTAACCTTAATACGTACAAAACGAAATCCCAGACATCCAGGTCCGAACTTCCCTATGATGATACTAAGTGTCTACGTGTTTCGAGCGCAACGGAGCAGCCGCCATTCAGGAAACGAGGAATCGGAGAAAATGGGGCCCGTGCTTGCAGGACTCCATTCCATCCAGCGTCTGTGGACGACTTTGTGCCTCAGGAAAATTGGTCTTCATTCCCACATGAGGACCCACATCAGTAGAAGACCTTCCTGCCTACTCATCCATCGGACACGACGGGAGAATCCATCATCATGTAACAGTGGCTTCACGCCTTACCAAATATGTTAAACTGTATGTGGACCAGTCCGCATGAAGTGACAAACCTGTAGACCGCCATTTTGATATCTTACCATTTTGGTGGCTGGATGCCTTGATGTTGGTGAATACCAAAATGGCAGGGGCAATAACAAACTGTTTTGATTCCTGATATGAAAACACTTTTTTTTCTGAAGTGGAGTGATGAAATGACCTCCTTCATTCACAGAATCCTGGCACCCTAGTCGCCTCGAGTCGCCTAACTTCCACACTGTCTACTCCTTGTCGTGGTGTGGAGCTTGTGTGCCTCTATGACCCAGAGAGCTATGCCAGCGGGAGCGTATGCTCCTGGTAGGGCCACCCAAGCTGGACAGGTCGAAGGGTAGAGGTCAGACTAATGTAGACCAACTCTCCCGGAGGTTAAACGGCTTTGTGTAGGGCTAACACCCTTCCTAGAAAAAAGCAAATCACAGAAGCATCGACAACATCAAACCAAGAGTATCTTCAATTCAAACGTGAAGTCGGTTCTGCTCTACGGCTGCAAGACTTGGAGAATGACCAAGTCAATACAGCAAACAATTCATCAACACCTGTCTGAGCCGCATCTTCAAAATCAGATGGCCAGAAAAAATCAACAATGAAGATCTATGGAAGCAAGCAGGACAGGAACCAGTGGCCAAGCAGATTCTGCGGAGGAAGTGGGGCTGGATTGGACACACTCTCAGGAAGCCAGCATCCAGCACCACACACCAAGCCCTGACATGGAACCCGCAGGGGAAAAGGAATTTAGGCCGACCTTGCAGCAGCTGGAGGCGAGACACTGAGGCAGAGATAAAGAGGCACGGGACCAACTGGACCAGCGAGCAGCCCAGAACCGAGTGCGATGGCGGAGTGTTGTCGATGGCCTATGCTCACCCTTGAGCTATGGGCCTAAGTAAGTAAGTACTCGCCTCGAGGGGATAAGGGTGAGCAAGAAGGGGAAGGAGGGGTCCTCCAATCTTTAGAGAAATCGATGTTACTCCATGAGAAATATGAAATATCTATTTCAGATTTCACTGGCTGCTTCAGGGTGCTGTTGGATTCTGTTTTGGAACCCTTGGTCGTGAGAATAAATGGAATTGTCGACTAGTGGTAGATTTCTATTTTATGCCGAGGGACCACAGACACAATCAGCCAGGTCTCCCTGACGATTCCCATCCAGCGGATGAAAGGCCTTGGAGCAGGCAATATGAATAGTTCTGTCATCAACGATGGGTTACGATGGTCTCCATGGACCGCTAGTGAAGGATTTTATATATTTTTTATATATTTCCCTGACTTTTCATTATAATTTTCTTTATCCATATATATATCAAAATCGCAAAGTAGCATTTTACGTTTGATTGTTCATTCAGTTTCAAGCTAAATCCCGTTAGTGAATGTTTCTTGTTTTGTTTTGTCTTGCTTTGTTTGCTTGTTTGTTTTTCTTCCATGATGCAATGTAGGTAAGATAAACAACAATTATCAGAACAATGAGTCAAATTCATAAGTATATATAAAAAAAATAACAAACAATACAACCATTATAGGTTTGTTACTGCTCTTTTTTTTCTCCAAAAAATTATCATTACTACCACAACTACTGCTCCTACTACTAATTATTATCATTATTGTTACTATTACTATCGTTGTTGTTGTTGTTGTTATCAACATCATTGTTGTTGTTGCTGTCGTTGTTTCTGTTATTATATCATTATTATTATTATTATTATCATTATTATTGTTGTCATCATCATTATCATTATTATCATCATCATCATTATTATTGTCATCATCATCATTATTATTATTGTCATCATCATTATTATTATTATTACCATCATCATTATTATTATTGTCATCATCATTATTATTATCATCATCATCATTATTATTATTATCATCATCATCATTATTATTGTCATCATCATCTTTATTATTATTGTCATCATCATCATTATTATTATTGTCATCATCATTATTATTATTGTCATCATCATCTTTATTATTATTGTCATCATCATCATCATTATTATTGTCATCATCATCATTATTATTATTGTCATCATCATCATTATTATTATTGTCATCATCATTATTATTATTATTATTACCATCATCTTTATTATTATTGTCATCATCATCATTATTATTATTATTACCATCATCTTTATTATTATTGTCATCATCATTTTTCCTTCTACTTACAGCCAATGACTGCATTAACTGTAGATATGTCGAGACAACATATCAAAGTAAGAAGGGAAGGGAAAGTAGAGAGAAAAAACAACAAACAACAAACAAACAAACAAACAAGCGAGCGAACAAACCAGCCAACGAACAAACTCACCGACGAACAGGCACAGCGCCAAACGCCACCACGCCGACAGCATCGTGGTGGCTGTTGACCAGTTCTTGTGCAACGTGTAACCTACACCTCCGTGGATCAGTTCATCCTCTCCGGAACCCCCTCACTGGCAACAGCCGCAGCAGCAGACGCCCAAAGGGGGAGGGAACCCAACGCTTTAGTTTTTCCCTTGTGTGATAGTGGCAAGCGTGTGTGTTTCACCGTGGCGGGAGAACTTGTAAATTTTCCCTGTCGGATCAAGACTTTTCCTTTGTTCACCAGCACATCGTATATCGAGGTGACCGTCTCCACTCAAATGAGTCACATGGGTTTTGTACCACCACAAAGATCAATGAACTAGTCACCGGGGTGAAGTGATCAGTGTCGTTGGCCGTGGGTTGGGAGGTTTTGAGTTCGAATCCGATCCGAGGCATCTAGTCATGTGTGTGTGTGGGGGGGGGGGGGGGGGGGGGTTGTTTGGCGCCCGTCGGCTCCTAAGTAGAGTTCAGGGTGCTGTGGCGGCCTTCAATGGGGAGACTGGAACCACACAATCGAGTTTCACCCATAAATGAATGTGTCTGTGAGAGCGTTGCTCAGATTACTTAGGGACAACGCTCGTACCGTTGTGAGTTTTTTGTTTGTTTGTTTGTTTGTTTGCTTTTCGCACAGCGTGCCAGCTACGCGCCACACATGGAACTTCGATTTATGGTTTCATCCTAAAGACCTATCATATTCAGCCCGCCTATCAAAATCGTAGTAGAAAGGAAGAGAACGGACAGGAGGAGCACGGAGGTGGGGGAAGAGAGAGAGAGAGAGAGAGAGAGAGAGAGAGAGAGAGAGAGAGAGAGACAGACAGACAGACAGACAGACAGACAGACAGACAGACAAACAGAGAGAGAGAGAGAGAGAGAGAGAGGAGAGAGAGAGAGAGAGAGAGATCCGTATAAGAATTGAACCACAGACCTGGGAGTCCCTGACTTCCGAGGCACGTGCGCAATCCGCTAGGCCCCCTTTCCTTTGGCGCTGGGGGTATGTCCTTCCACCAGGCTGAAACTTTTTAATGCCGTTTGGTTGAACAGAAAACGTTTTCCACCTTTGCAAAAGCAGGAAAGGAAGGTAAGAGGCACATTACCCAGTTGAGCCGCGCGTCCTGATAGTTGGGGAGCCTATGCTTTATTCGCATCATTTGTTTTCTTTACGTTGTGGAGCAAAAGGGTGAGTAACTCACATCAACCAATCCAGGCAAAGCGCAGAAGAAGGGCTACATCCACACAAAAAAACAACTAGAAGGAAGCTCGGGAGAGTTCAGACCTCCACCAAGATTGAACGTATTCTGTAACATGATGTACCGCCAAGGAAAAGTAATTGTAAGCGGTGACTTAAAGATTTATTTCCCTTTTTTGTCTGATAGGATCTCACACACACACACACACACACACACACACACACACACACACACACACACACACACACAACGCGAACATATGCCTGCGTGCACACACATACACGCACACACACACACACACACACACACACACACACACACACACACATGCGCCCACGCACACACATGGGCCCATGCCCACACATCATACACACACGTGTACATCCACTACACACACACAAAACAAAACAAAAAAAGGGTAGGCAGGCACTCAAGGTCTGACCAGCTCGTTGGGCTAATGCGTAGATCAGACATCCGCTGAGTCGTAGCAACGAGACCCTCTTCTTCAATAATTCTCATCTTTGTTGTTAATTCATTTATCCATCAGCTTCAAATCATGCGTAGCTTGGTCTCAAAACCTAGCGGATGTGGTGTAGCGTATATGGACTAGTCCGCACGCAGTGACGCCTCCTTAAATGAAACTGAAAGTGAAACTGAATTGCAACAACAAAAAAGAAGAGGAAAATGGTTACCATACAGACATAAGAGTCTTTTCGCGCGGGACGGTCACGACTATTACAAAACTGCGACGGGGAATATGTCATTTGTATCCAGCTTTGTGAGCAGTATTGAACGCTCGTGTCCGGACAGCCAATGGTAAGTCTTCTTGTTCAGGTTTATGCCTGGAAAAAGCACTGCCAGAAGGTAGCTGTTTGATGATTGGATTGTTCTGTTATTCTCTCCCTTTTTCCACTTTCTCGGGTTTTGTTGTTGTTGTTGTTTTGTTGTTTTCCCTCTTTTTTTCTTTTTCTTTTTTTTTTTCTTTGTGGGTGTGTATGTGTGTGCACAATTTATTATGATTGGTCGGTTGGTTTCTTTTGGCATTGTATATGTGATGTATGGGCATGTGCGAGCACGTGACTCTTAAATAGATAGATAGATAGATAGATAGATAGATAGATAGATAGATAGATATGTATCCATACATGCACACATACATACACATTTACATGCATGCATGCATAAACAGACAGACAGACAGATTATGCGAATACGAATAGTTTAATGCTGTTTAGGCACTCCAGGCCCATTCACAAAAAGAATTGGTAAGACAGGGGGGGGGGGGGGGGGGGAATGGGGGGCGAGGCGGAGGAAGGGGGATGGAAAAGGGAGGGAGGCGTGTACGATGAACGTAAGGAGGACAACAACTAGCCTTTACAAAAAGTTCATCCAGACATGGATTCCATATCGCTGTATTCATTTACAGAACGACACTGGGGCTATCCCGTCTCGTGCTGTCACAGACATAATGCACTTACGATCAAAACACCACATCACAACAGTCAGGATGGGTCCCGAAGATTTTTCACTGCCAGCATCTCTGCTCAAAGTTGGAGGTGATTTGTCTGACTTCATTGCAGGCACGGAGGAGACTGTCGGTTTTCCCTTCCCTCTCTCCTGCAGCCTCGCCAACGTTTGTGAATCAAAGTGGCTTTGGTTCCATGTCTTCCTGCATGTGGTCGGTCTCTGCAGTATGCTGAGCGCTGTCAGTACTTACTTACTTAATCCTCTTCATCCCGCATCCCAGAACATAAGGCGCCACCAACAAGCTCCCTCCTGCCCTCTCTGTCCTGGGCAAGCCAGCTCACTTCGTTCCAGGTCTTGCCTGCCTCTCTCGTCTCCTCCTCCACTGTCCTCCTCCAGGTGCCGAGTGGTCTGCCTCGCTTCCTCTTCCCCGGTGGTGCCCATCTCAGTGCGCTGTCAGTACTACAAGCGTTGAAGTTTCTTGCATTCGCTCTGATTTTTTGTGCTCTGTACCACAGTCAGCATCGACTTGGAAACCAGTTCCGTAGTGGTCACCTTCACGTTTAGTTTGGCATCCCTCTGGCATCACCAGCACCAACACTCGGAGTGACCCCTGTCTCCCGGAGTGACCCCTGTCTCTGGGGTACAGCTTTCCTCGCTGATCACAGTCACCACCTGCACATCGGCGTCACACAGTGTCATGCCAATCTGCTGTTCGGCGTTTCGGGTCCCACTCAGAGACAAGGAAACAGACAAAGGCAAAACAATGCTCACTTCCATTGTCTGCTGCATGTTCGTCTCTGTTAACAATGTTGTCACTGTTAGTACCCGCGTCATACATCTTTTTCTTTCTTTCTTTCTGCGTACGCAGGCTGATACTCCTGCGGACACTTTTGGAGTTTTGTGTGTATTACCGTTTTTTCATCCTGCCATTAAGGCAGCCGTACTCCATTCGGGGAAGGTGCATGCTATGTGTAACGTGTCATCCATACCAACGGCCAAACTGGCCTTCTAATCCGAAAGTTGGTGATGGGATTTTACGTGTGTGCAAGATGTTGTGCGTGCGTTCACACACGGAACCTCGGTTTATAGTCTCATTCGAAGGACTGTATGGGGAATGGAGTCAGAACCAATGTTAACTCCGAGGAAAAACATCCCCCTGTACCGAAACGGTGTCGTATATAATACTGTCGCTCATAAAATCGTGTCGCAGCGACAGTATTTCCCGGGAAAAAACTGCATTTTATGGACAGCTACAATATTCTATAGGACATTTTTCGTGAAAAGTTGTCGCGCGACAATTTTTTCCAGCAAATATTGTCGCTGCAACAGTATTTCACGTGAAATGCTGTCGCTGCGATACAATTCCACGGCGACAGTATTATATACGACAACAGCCCGACGGAGATTCGAACCCACAACCCCACGATCACCAAGATTACGAGTCCGGCGCTCTACCGACTGAGCTATTCTGGCCCCCGCATCATACATCGAACTGGGCGAATTTGTTTTTTTTAAAAAAAGC
>CM031624.1:22534634-22639634 GCA_018398815.1 Conus ventricosus
AGAAAGAGAGAGAGATAAATAGATATGTGTGTGTGTGTGTGTGTGAAAGGATAATCGCCTTCGCTTTTTGTGAAGAGAGTTCCATTGTGTGTGTTGAGGGCACTGACCCCTGTTGATTTGAAAGGCTCTCTGTCTGCCTCTCGTGAACGGGCTGGCTGGCTGTCCACTGATGCTGTCAGACTGAATAGTCTTTAAGCACATAGTAAGTGATTCGCGCACGGGAAAAGCACAGGTTCCATGCAGGCAGAGGGCCTACCTCACTGAATCGTAGACGACAAGCACCTAGCGTACACGGTTACCTGGGAGGGCAGCGCAGTTGAACAATTCTCATGTTACTCACAGTGACCGTGGTACCCGGAAGGTGTTGATGACTTGTGCAAACGAAGAGTACTGACAAAGACGAATAGTGGGTAGTCTAAGGGGTGAGATACTTATCCTCTTACCTTTACATCTTTGACTCGCGCTTTGTAACTCAATGCAGCATCGTCCATTGAGTCCCTAACGGGAAGCGCAGTCATTAATAGGCATTACTAAACGTTCAACTGCACACAAATCTGATGTCAGATTGATTCAGAATGAATGTAGAACTGATTGGCATGTCTGGTTGTTGTTGGGTTTTTTGTTGTTATTGTTGTTGTTGTTGTTGTTGTTGTTGTTTTTCTATATCAAAACGGTTGTTCATTCAACAAAACAACGAAATAAATGAATTTGTAAAACGCAAGTTGAACAGACTTCAGTGTCAACGCTTCCTGGTTGTGACGGTATTCGTTAGCGACACCACAACAGTCTGGAACAAAATGTTGCTTTCTCTCTTTTTTTTTCTTTTTTTTTTAAATTTTTTTTTTAGAGGAAAGAAACGCAAGCCTTCTGACCAGAATCTGATTGATTTCCCTGATCACACCGGTTATCGATTTTCTGATCAGTCCCCTGTTGACAAATGTAGATGGTGCGTTTCTGGGTTCAGGACTTTCGGCCATTGATTATGCAAATATGCCCGCTGTTCTTTTGATGAAGCTGACCACGTAATGTAGACATTGTACATGGGCACAGCTAGCTGAACAAGGCGGGGTTTTCGTACAAATGTGTGTGTGTGTGTGTGTGTGTGTGTGTGTGTGTGGGTGGGTGGGTGGGTGCGTGCGTGCGTGCGTGCGTCGCGCGCGTGTGTGTTTTGTGTGTGTGCGCGTGTGTGTGTGCGTGTGTGTGTGTTTTGGTGTGTGTGTGTGCGCATGTGTGTGTATGTGTGCGTGTGTGTGTGTGTGTGTGTGTGTGTGTGTGTGTGTGTGTGCGTGCGTGCGTGCGTGCGTGCGTGCATGCATGTGTGCCTCTCTTTCTCTCTTTCTCCTTACTTAGGCACGCACGCACCCACACACACACACGCACACACACACACACACACACACACACACACACACACACACGCGCGCGCGCGCACACGCATGCACGCACACGCACACACACACACACACACACACACACACGCGCGCGCGCGCACACGCACGCACGCACACGCACACACACACACACACACACACACACGCACGCACAGAGAGAGAGAGGGGGGGAGGGAGAGGGATAAAGAGGGAGAGAAAGAAATACACTCATTACACAGTTGAAGACAGTAAAATGAATGGTATGCAAACAACAAAAAAACAAAAAAAAACAAAAAAGACCTGACCAATCATTGTTAATAATGTTGTGCAATGGTTGTACCTCATTCTATATTATAATAATACAAGGGACTCATGACCTCTCTCTCTCTCTCTCTGTGACGAGCAGTCATGAATTATCACTGAGTGCACACGGTGTGTAACTTTCTTTTTTTTTTCGAAGAATGCAAGATGTTTAACAACGTAGGTTACTGCATAAGCATTGTACACATCAAACAACATGCGGCAAAGGTTGATACAAATCTCTCTGTATAGCGTTGTGCCAATTTCCGCGAATTCTCTCCATTCATTCATTATGCCCATCGCTCCCGGCAGAGCCTAGGCCATCGACGACCCTTCGCCATCGCACTCTGTTCTGGGCTGTTCTGGTCATTCCAGTCCAGTTGGTCCCAAGTTGCTTCAGCTCTGCCTCAGTGTCTCGCCTCCAGCTGTTGCGCGGCCGGCCTCTCTTCCTCTTTCCCTGCGGGTTCCAGGTCAGGGCTTGGCGTGTGGTGCTGGACGCTGGCTTCGTGAGGGTGTGTCCGATCCAGCCCCACTTCCTTCACAGTTACTATCTGCTTGGCCACTGATTCCTGTCCCGCACGCTCCCACAGATCTCCGTTTCGGATCTTGTCCTGCCATCGGATTTTGTAGATGCGCCTCAGACAGGTGTTGAAGAATGTCGCGAATTCTCTATGCTTCAATTAAACCCCATGTCAGGTTCCATCCCATCCATCGGTCCATTGATCCGGATTCGCACCAACATTTCACGGATTCCTCCTCGGGTCGCGTTCCTCTTTCTACTAGGTTTTCTAAAAATCACCGGCCGCCGTGGCGAGAAAGATGCACCCGAAGGTGCGGTTGGGACACCAGAGAAGTACCGTCGTCAACTGCCGAACAAACCAGCCGGGAGCAATTCTGCACCATCCTTTGCCGTGTTCACATAGGGTGTGCACAGGGCATTCCATGACGACATCAAGGGACATAACTGCTCCCTGGCAAAATGCCATTATGTAATGGCCACAGGATGTGACACGACAGAACCGCCAGGGGGGTGTTCCCATGGGTGTACCAGCCCATATTTCAGGACTGCAGAGCTCACCGGCCAGAAACGCCACCACCAAGCAACTGCCGTGTGCATCCTGCAGCCTTACTCGTTGCTGTTCCACTGACAGGTGAAGACAGTACAACTCCAGACACGGCCAAGCTTTCGCCATGAGGTCTGACGTGCCCTCTGGAGAGAATCCCGGGCTACAGTCTCTCCCGCTGTCAACAGGACTTTCCGTGCGGTCAGTGGGCCTTTGCTCACTGTCACTGGGCCTTTCCCCAGGGTCAGCCAAAAGGCAGGCAAGAAAAAGTTTACAACTGGAGGTTCGGGTGGGACAGAGAGAAGTACTGTTCTCAACTGCCGAACAAACCAACCGTTAGCGCAGGCTTTCCGGCTGGGAGATTGTGGGTTCAATTCCCATCCGGGTAATTTAAGGCATTTATCGGCCCACAGCCACCTGCTTACCATTCTAATGGTTGCGTCAACAACAGATGGAAATACATCCTTGGCAGTGACAACACACACACGCAAAAGCCTGCATGCATGTGTACACATGCACACAGATACACACACATCATATACACACGCACACACTTGCGCACCGCATACGCTGGCACACACACACACACACACACACACACACACGGGCCCGTGCCCACATACCCATACATGCACCACACACACACACACGTGCATACGATGATAATAATGGCACAGTCAATGTTAGGTAGATACTCAAGGTCTGACGAGTGCGTTGGCCTAATGAATGGGTCAGACATCTGCTAAGTCATAGCCACAAGACGCTCTTCTTTAATTTTGTCATCTTAGTCATTAATTCATTTATCCATCAGCTTTCAATCATGCAGTGTGTGTGTGTGCGCGCGCATGCGTGTGCGAAGGTGCATGTGCATGTGTGTGTATGGTTTGTGGGCTTGCGCGAGCATGCTGCTGCGCACACTCATCTGCATATGTATGTATCCATACGTGTGTATGTGTGTGCCTGCATACATGGGCGTATATGCATATTTGTGTATGTGTACGCATGCGTGCACGTGCGCACGTGTGTGTGTATGCACACATGTACATGTGTGTGCGTGTAAGTGCAAACGCATGCATGCATGTTTGTGTATGTGTGTGTACGAGTGCGTGTGTGCATATATGTTCACAATCCCATGCCACTCCCTAACGTGAAGGCAATTGGTTTGCATAGTTCGGCCCACTTCACGCTTGGCACCAGCCAAGAAAACTGCAGCAGTGTTCAGGACGATCTTGTTCAATGACGTAGCTTCTTGCTCCTGTTCATGATTTCAGTGGTGTCGACTCAATGGCATCTTTTGTTGCGGACAACTTTTACATACAAGTAAAGTTCCTCAGCTCTCTCCTCTCTCAACGTATTTCACCTCTACCAACATGTAGTTATGTCCTGAATTCACTCTTAATTTAAATATCTAAAACACACACACACACATACTTTCACACTCACACATACACACACACATACACACACACATACTCTCACACTCACACACACACACATACACACACACATACTCTCACACTCACACACATACTCTCACACTCACACATACACACACACATACTCTCACACCCACACACACATACTCTCACACTCACACTCACACACATACTCACACTCACACATACACACACACATACTCTCACACTCACACATACTCTCACACTCACACATACACATACTCTCACACTCACATACTCTCACACTCACACATACTCTCACACTCACACACACACATACTCTCACACTCACACACACATACTCTCACATACACACACACATACTCTCACACTCACACACACACATACTCTCACACTCACACACACATACTCTCACACTCACATACTCTCACACTCACACATACACACACACACATACTCTCACACTTAACACACACTCACACATACTCTCACCTCACACACACACACTCTCACACTCACACATACACACACACATACTCTCACACTCACACATACACACACACATACTCTCAGTCTCACACTCACACATACACACACACATACTCTCACACTCACACACACACACACACACATACTCTCACACTCACACATACACACACACATACTCTCACACTCACACACACACACATACTCTCACACTCACACACACACACACACACACACACACACACACACACACACACACACTCACACACACACACACACACACACACACACACAGAGCCATAAACTGTAAAGCACACACTGCAACTCAATACATCAGAGTCTGGTTTCAGTGTTTATTGCTTGGAGCTAATAGTGGGCTGTCCTCATGTGGACCTCAAAACGTCACAGACGTCGTCAGTCCAGTCATGAGAAGGGAACAACGCTTCTAATACACACAACACATGTATACAACACTCACAACATAGGGCTGCTTAACAAATGACATCCTGTCCCTTCCTCGACTTCACTATTATAACTTTTTAACCCTTTCAGTCTGACGGTCTGTCTGTTTATATTCTGTAATGCTAGGTAAATTTTGATTAAAATTTTTTGAATACTCAATTCAATTTTCTAAAAATTCATACTTATATACAGTATACATACATGTATATATGTATCTCTCTCTCTCTCTCTCTCTCTCTCTCTCTCTCTATATATATATATATATATATATATATATATATATATATATATATATATATATACATAAACCATTCCTGACATGCACTTGTTTCCTGTTTCCCATATTTCCCACGATTGCTGAACAGCTGATATATCCACAGCTGGGAGAGAAAGGCTTAAGACAGGTAACACAAGACCATACTGAGCATGCCTGCTCCACTTCATTCATCACACATACTGTTGTTTTTCAAACATTAAAGAAACAAAAAACAACCTAAAATTCCATCTGTGCTGAACAGATCCAGATTTCACAGCCTGATCCAGATCTGTGCTGAGCTTTTAACACATTCATTCTTTAGTGCCTCCTCTCATCTGTCCACCACGTTTCGCTGGTTCACCAGTTTTTGTGTCATCTTGCGGAACAAATGCCGGACCCATCCTGTGATCAGGACTTGCACTAACATGTTAGCAGATTCACCCTTAGGTCCCGTCCCCATCTCTCCATTGAGACTGGTAAAAATTGCACTAACAATTTAGCAGATTCACCCTTAGGTCCCGTCCCCATCTCTCCACTGAGACTGGTAAAAACTGCACTAACATTTTAGCAGATTCACCCTTAGGTCCCGTCCCCATCTCTCCACTGAGACTGGTAAAAACTGCACTAACATTTTAGCAGATTCACCCTTAGGTCCCGTCCCCATCTCTCCATTGAGACTGGTAAAAACTGCACTAACATTTTAGCAGATTCACCCTTAGGTCCCGTCCCCATCTCTCCACTGAGACTGGTAAAAACTGCACTAACATGTTAGCAGATTCACCCTTAGGTCCCGTCCCCATCTCTCCACTGAGACTGGTAAAAACTGCACTAACATTTTAGCAGATTCACCCTTAGGTCCCGTCCCCATCTCTCCACTGAGACTGGTAAAAACTGCACTAACATTTTAGCAGATTCACCCTTAGGTCCCGTCCCCATCTCTCCATTGAGACTGGTAAAAACTGCACTAACATTTTAGCAGATTCACCCTTAGGTCCCGTCCCCATCTCTCCACTGAGACTAGTAAAAACTGCACTAACATTTTAGCAGATTCACCCTTAGGTCCCGTCCCCATCTCTCCACTGAGACTGGTAAAAACTGCACTAACATGTTAGCAGATTCACCCTTAGGTCCCGTCCCCATCTCTCCACTGAGACTGGTAAAAACTGCACTAACATTTTAGCAGATTCACCCTTAGGTCCCGTCCCCATCTCTCCACTGAGACTGGTAAAAACTGCACTAACATTTTAGCAGATTCACCCTTAGGTCCCGTCCCCATCTCTCCATTGAGACTGGTAAAAACTGCACTAACATTTTAGCAGATTCACCCTTAGGTCCCGTCCCCATCTCTCCACTGAGACTGGTAAAAACTGCACTAACATTTTAGCAGATTCACCCTTAGGTCCCGTCCCCATCTCTCCACTGAGACTGGTAAAAACTGCACTAACATTCCACAGAACAGACAGGCAAACCAACAGACACAGGCGGTAACCTAACGTCATTCCCCGAGTGCATTTATAAACATGAAATCTGTATTTACATTTAGTCTTGTGACAGTAACCAACAGACACAGGCGGTAACCTAACGTCATTCCCCGAGTGCATTTATAAACATGAAATCTGTATTTACATTTAGTCTTGTGACACCATACAATTCTGTTCGTGGAAAGGTTTCTGAATCATAGGTCGTGCCTCTTTCTGTCTATAGACAATCCCATGTGTGACCGAGGGAAAGAAGCTTTCTGAATCACAGGTCGTGCCTCTTTCTGTCTATAGACAATTCCTTGCGTGACCAAGGGAAAGCAGCTTTCTGAATCATAGGTAGTGCCTCTTTCTGTCTATAGACAATCCCATGTGTGACCGAGGGAAAGAAGCTTTCTGAATCACAGGTCGTGCCTCTTTCTGTCTATAGACAATTCCTTGCGTGACCGGGGGAAAGCAGCTTTCTAAATCATGGGCCATGAATCTGTCTATAGATAATCTCTTACGCAGCTGAGGGAAAGAAGCTTTCTGAATCATAGGACATGCTTCATTCTGTCTGCAGATAATCCACTTAGCTGCTAAACAGGAAAACAGAGCTCTACAACACCCAAACAAGCTGTTAACACCGCATGACAGCCAGCCGCGTAGAAGTAGTGCCCATCATTTCCTAGTCTGGGATTATCTCACCATCCAGTCACAAAATTACCACAGTTTAGCTAGCTAGCTTGTCACAACCTGCAGTTTCAACAGAAAAAAAAGAAAAAAAAGAGCAAGTTTATGTCCAGGCTGCCAGCACCGGCAAGTCCACAGGATCAAGCTGGCTCTGCAACTCGGCAGTTTTTATCAGGGCTTCGCAGGCGGTGCCCTGCGCATCTCGGACCACCACAGGCGCCACTGAACTCCACTTGACATTCAAGTGATTGGGCAGGCAACAGTGCAGCATCTACACTGGTGGGGTGCCTCAAAATGACTTGTCGCTAATTCTCACTGTGGACTCCTGGTGCCAGACCTTGGGGATGACTTGGGGAGATCAATGGCATGACAGTGGAGTGGCATGGGAGATGACACAGAAGGAAAAAAAAAAAAAAAAGAAAAAAAAAAAGGAAAAACAGACAGATGAAATGGAGCATGAAAGCCGAAGGCAGCATGTGACAGTCAAGAAACCCAAACAGGCAGAAGTCAAAGAACTCGACAGCAACACGGCCATTTCTAACTCAGAACCTCCTGAAGGTGGGGAAACACAATTCTCCGGAGGACCAGTTCATCGTTTGCAACTAAAGAAAATTGACCGAAGACAAGAAAATACCCTGCCCCGCCTCCCTCAAATCTGTCCATAGCACACCATTCCACAATGATGCTTCAGGTTTCATTTTCTAAGACTCCAAAACAACAATCTGTCTCGCCTCTTCAAAAACAAACCCACAAGACACTGGAGGCCAGTATCCTAAAGAACACCTGCATCACATACAAACATCTGACAGACTCCCGTCCTGTAATATTAGCCAATTCTCAATATCTGTATAATCTTCTTGTCCTTCCAATTTTTCTGAAACACATGCTCTACAAACCCAATGGCCTGAACACAGCTCCCTGAATACATTATACATTCATATACATAATAATAGATACTCAGCGATCTTCCATCTGAGATTGAAGTCATGGTCATCTTCGAAATCGAAGGACGAACAACAATATACATATATATATATATATATATATATATATATATAGAGAGAGAGAGAGAGAGAGAGAGAGAGAGAGAGAGAGAGAGAGAGAGAGAGAACACAGAGAGAGAGACACAGAGAGAGAGAATTTGACAGCTGGCACAGAAGAAGAGTACCTGACAAAGTGTAGGACAATCATCCACCGCTTTGGAACATGTGTTTCAGAGCTATGGACAACTATTCCACACTGCTTCAGGCACCATTCTTCTGTTCCACTTGTCAAAAAGAACCTGTAAGTCTCTTTTGTCAGCGTCATGATACACGGCGGCACTCTTTCTTTCTCTCTCTCTAAGACCTGAGGGCCAGTGTGTGTGATGAGGCGGGGAGAAGGTCAGGGAGAGGTGAGGAATGGGGAGCAGCGGGAATGGAAGGGGAGAGTGGGAGGGATGTGTGTGTGTGTGTGTGTGTGTGTGGGGTGTGTGTGTGTGTGTGCATGCATGCATGGACAGTGCATCACAGTTGGCTCAGTGTGCATAACGACCGCGTTGAAATAAAATTGCAATGTCAAGTGCTTTGAACTCTATTCATAACAATTCAGTGTGCATTACGACTGTGTTGAAATAAAATCACAATGTACTTTAAATACCAGTTCAGTCTGCATTATGACTATGCTGAGATAAAATCCCAATGTACTTTACATAACTGTATATCAAGCGCTTTGAACTCTATAAATAACAATTCAGCATGCATTATGACTATGCTGAGATAAAATCCCAATGTACTTTACATAACTGTATATCAAGCGCTTTGAACTCTATAAATAACAATTCAGCATGCATTATGACTATGCTGAGATAAAATCCCAATGTACTTTACATAACTGTATATCAAGCGCTTTGAACTCTATAAATAACAATTCAGCATGCATTATGACTATGCTGAGATAAAATCCCAATGTACTTTACATAACTGTATATCAAGCGCTTTGAACTCTATAAATAACAATTCAGCATGCATTATGACTGTGTTGAAATAAAATCACAACATCCTTTACATTGCTCTATATATATATCAAGCAATTTGAACTCTATAAACAACAATTCATCACTTTGTTTCAAAAATGTTCAATCAGAGGACACAGAAACTACCTCTACATTAAAACAGGAGATGGAAGAAAACACAAAACTGATCTCTGAAATACCTGTGATGGAAACACCAGAAGGCAACAATTAGGAGCAGAATCAATGCAACACCCAAAAACAGTAGCGCTCAAAGACCCGAGAGCTATAACATGCCATTTTTTTCCATCTTCCAAATTTTTTTTTTTTTCAAAGTAGGAAAGAGGTGGTGGTTGGGCCTGGAGTTTATGGGAAGGGAGGGGGAGGAGCGCTTCCCGTCTTCCTAAACTTCGTAAAAGCAGGGTGGGGAGGCGTGATGTATGACAGCTTCGACTTGTCTGTCAACGTGGTGTTGCTACCATTCATAACGCTCTATTCAGGGAACATCGTGTCTGTCAACGTGGTGTTGCTACCATTCATAACGCTCTATTCAGGGAACATCGTTTCAATCTTTCAGGCTCTCTTGGAATAACGTGCCACCATTTTTTGACAGAAAAATATTGAAATAGCAAATGTGCATCCACCAACAACAGCAACAAAATTACTGCGGAGGAATCTATCCCTGTTTTAAGTGGTGGGTTTTTGGGTTTTTTTTTTTTTTCTCTCTCTCTCTTTGTCAAACAGAACAGAAACTAGAGCAGAACAGATAAAAATGAGCACCTTCAGGCAGGAGAAACAGAAAGAGAATGAAAGGGGAATTACTGTCCCAAGTGAGCTAACCCCTACATCTTCCAACCCTAAAGTCTTCTCTACAGGCAAGACACTACAAACCAGTGGCAGACAGAAAATTATCCATACCAGAACATGATGACCATGTTGATTCAATGACTTTGGTGTTTACAGTGAGTGGTGAGTGTGACAGAGGCTACCTCGCTGGGTAACTTATCACCCAAAAATAAAAAGGGAGAAAAAAAATATTATTACAAAAACAAAACAAAACAAAAAACTGAATGACAGAGTGAATACGAACTAAAAAGAAAAAGAATCTGACAACAACAAAAACAATCTCAGGAGAGGGAACAAATACCTCTTTTTAGTATTTGAAAGAAATAACAAAAACAAAACACACACACAAAAACATTAAGAACATTAAAAAAAAAAAAAAAAAAAAAAATCACATTTAGTAACTGAATCAAGTTCAATGATTTATCATTATGCCTCACCCCACCCCCAGTGCCCTCATACATTTTTTTTAACCACTTTTTATCACAATCATCATTTTTTTTCTTTTTCACAGTCCAGCTTCTTCATAATGCTTTCATGGATAAACAGGATGACTGGGCCGGATGGGGTCAAACTACATATTCAACACTCACTTTTCTCTGGTAATCTTTAGTTTTCTAAACTGTTGCTGCAATTGAGGTACTTCAATGAACACTCTAATATTTTCTGTTCTAACTGAGAATGCAACTGTTCTGGAATAAATGTGCATGTACCTGTTGACACCATTTGCATTGGTTTTGTTTTTGATCCCTGGAGCAAAAGAGGACGTGGACAGATGCAAAATTTTTTTTTTTCATCAAAAATCCCTGAGGAAAAGCAAGAAAACGAACAAAACAAAAAAAAAGCAGAGTTGTGCAGAGGAGCAGACAGATGGGACTTTTTGTCCACGGCCAACACAGGTCACTACAGGTCACAGGTCACCACGCAGACACAGCACTGTGTACAGGTCACCACGCAGACACAGCACTGTGTACAGGTCACCACGCAGACACAGCACTGTGTACAGGTCAGGAAACAGACACAGCACTGTGTACAGGTCACCACGCAGACACAGCACTGTGTACAGGTCACCAAGCAGACGCAGCACTGTGTATAGGTCACCAAGCAGACACAGCACTGTGTACAGGTCACCAAGCAGACACAGCACTGTGTACAGGTCACCAAGCAGACACAGCACTGTGTACAGGTCACCACGCAGACACAGCACTGTGTACAGGTCACCAAGCAGACACAGCACTGTGTACAGGTCATGAAGCAGACACAGCACTGTGTACAGGTCACCACGCAGACACAGCACTGTGTACAGTCACCAAGCAGACACAGCACTGTGTACAGGTCACCACGCAGACACAGCACTGTGTACAGGTCACCAAGCAGACACAGCACTGTGTACAGGTCACCAAGCAGACACAGCACTGTGTACAGGTCACCAAGCAGACACAGCACTGTGTACAGGTCACCAATGCAGACACAGCACTGTGTACAGGTCACCAAGCAGACACAGCACTGTGTACAGGTCACAGCAGACACAGCACTGTGTACAGGTCACCAAGCAGACACAGCACTGTGTACAGGTCACCACGCAGACACAGCACTGTGTACAGGTCACCAAGCAGACACAGCACTGTGTACAGGTCACCACGCAGACACAGCACTGTGTACAGGTCACCAAGCAGACACAGCACTGTGTACAGGTCACAGCAGACACAGCACTGTGTACAGGTCACCAAGCAGACACAGCACTGTGTACAGGTCATGAAGCAGACACAGCACTGTGTACAGGTCACAAGCAGACACAGCACTGTGTACAGGTCAGGAAACAGACACAGCACTGTGTACAGGTCACCGAGGAGACATAGTGCTCACTGTGTTCTGACTCACACAGCAAAGGGGAAGGTCTTCCACACTCCCATAGGCTTCAGCTCATGCAGTTCCTGAGAATCGCTCTTCCCCGCCGTCGGGCCCTCACCCACCCCCTCACTCACACCACCACCACCACTTACACTCACAACCCTGCCCACACCCTCCCCCCCATCCACGCCCACATCCCCACTCATCATACCCACGTCCTCACCCGCACCCATTACCCCGTTCACACTCAAAACGGCGCTCGTCGTTGCCAAGGTGAACACGTCGCTGAACGTCTTGTCCACACTGCCCACCATGTTCATGTTCGTTACTGCTGCCATGTGTGCCGCACTCAGAACATTGGCTGGACTCGGTTCCGCCGCAGGATTCAGGTTGATGGTCCGAGTTAAAACGTCCGATGATTGTCTATCCACAAGCTGCGTCCCAACATCGGGCGGCTGACCAACCACAAGTTGCGTTCCACTATCCATCTGTCCTGGAAGATCACTGGAAGACGGTGTCTCCGCTAAGTCTGTTCCGCTGCCTTTGTGAGCTGGATCCTTACCGCTGGGTGGCTGGTTGTCTGCCAGGTGTCCCCTACTGCCGCTGGCTGTTGGGTGTTTGGAGCCCATCTTCTGAAAGCCGTGTTTGTTCTTCTTGTGCTTGGACAGGTTGGCCGAGTCGGCAAAGGCGTGGCCACAGTAGGGGCAGATGCAGGGCTTCTCGAAGGTGTGGTGGATACGGCGGTGGATGGTCAGAGTGCTGGCTCGAATGAAGGACGACCCACAGTCCGCACACAGGAACGGCTTTTCCCCTGCACACCAACAACCAGACCACTGTGGTAATGAACACTCACACCCTAACCACCAAGAATGTGGACACAACACTTGATACATTGATCATCAAGACTGTCGTGATGAACATTAATATGTAAATCATTAGGACTGTGGTGATGAACATCAAAAGTCATTTGGACTGTGGTGATGAATATTAATATCTGACCGGTTTACCCTAAAAATGCTACTGATGCCCTTTCCCACGAAAATGAGCACATTATCCAAAATGTACACTAATCCTCACCGGGAAATTAAAAAGTGCGAGCTGTTGAATTTGCCAGAATAAGCAATGCTCAATTCGATCTTTAAGTTACTGCAGTAAGCGTAGATATGTATAACAATTACAATAACTGATGTTCGGCTCACTGACATATACTGGGAGAAATTTCTGATCTCTTGCTGGTTTTTCAATGTTTCAGAGCCTGTAGCTCCACTGTTGTTCAAATTTCAACATCTTGTTTAAGAAGCCATACAATGTCAGTGAGTGTTGTCACCCATTGGTCAAACCACTCAAATTGGCAAACTGAGACAACGCCGTAACTTTTCTGGAGCCAGTACCACTCAAAAATTTTGAGTCAAGATTTACAATTGCACTATTCTTTTATACCTTCATGTTAACCTTCTTGACAAGCATGCACCTGCTAGCGCCTGACTGGAAATCACACTGCCAAAAGGCTAAGCGCCTGCCAGCGCCCGGTAAAACACGTGGCAACAATGGGCGCCGCCATGTTTCTCGTAGAAAATGAAGTCTCGCGTGACTCCCTTCTTCCTGTAGCCATTCACTTCCGTTTGCAAAAAAACGCAAGTCGATACGTGCCGTAGTTCTCGAGTTATGAATTTTTAAAGTTTTGTGGTCGAAATGCTGTTTTTCACCATGGCTAACCTTGATTTTTGCCATTCTATAATGAGATTTAGTAATGAAGATACTGTGATTTGTGGGATTTACAGCATAAGACTTAGTGAAAGTGCTGGGTGATGAAGCTTACAGTGACCTAGATTTCGACTGGAATGAGGTTCCAGATATGATAAACAACGATTCGGAAGAAAGTTCTGAAGAAGAAGATTTTTTTCCCCCGAGTAAATGGCTCATGTGACATTCTTCAAACTTATGATATAGCAACATATATATTTGTAGGAATTTTTAAAATGATTTTCATTTCATTATTTCCTTTCCTCTCTTTTAAATTAATTTTTAAATGGGTAACCATGTTCAAATTACGGAGTTACTAATCTTGCCGATGGTTTTCGGCGTAACTAAGCTCAGGTAAGTGCATACTGAAGAGGGTTAAGCATTCATCAAACTCAACAAACTTTCACAAAAAAAGTGTATACAGAGTATGCTGCAATCACATGGGTACACAGGTCTATAATACAGTGGCTATGTTACAGTCAAAACACACACACTAACACTTTCTGCTACTACAGCATGTACAAAGACAGACGCCCACAGAGTCTACATGTTTTGTTCTGGGTGGCCATCCTCAATTCACTGGTGCCCCAGGCCGCTGATCTGTTCACGATCAAGTTCAATGGGCAATTCCTGGTCACTCTTAGGTCACAATTGACACAAGCTGAAAAATATTTGAAAACTTTGGGGGTTTGAATCAAAGCACTTTGCAAGAAGCGCCCTGTGTTGCTTCAGCAGCTGCCTTCAGACTCTGTTGCTCCAAGCTTCCCACACAGCACAGCTGGGAACGACATGCTGGGTCCTCCCATGACATCTGTTGCTCCAAGCTTCCCACACAGCACAGCTGGGAACGACATGCTGGGTCCTCCATGACATCTGTTGCTCCAAGCTTCCCACACAGCACAGCTGGGAACGACATGCTGGGTCCCCCATGACATCTGTTGCTCCAAGCTTCCCACACAGCACAGCTGGGAACGACATGCTGGGTCCTCCATGACATCTGTTGCTCCAAGCTTCCCACACAGCACAGCTGGGAACGACATGCTGGGTCCTCCATGACACACAGACAGGGGCTGGTGACAGTGCGTGGGCAGACAGATCACAGCACACTGCTTTGCCTCAGTTTCTGCTTACAACATTGCAAATTCCCAACCATAAGCTATAATTAGCTATTTTCGATAGATTTGGGACTGGTAACGGCCTATATTATCCTATTTAACCATTTGCACCTGTGTCTTCTCCTACACAAATTCATCTGCACAGTGTTGCACATTGTCTGTGACATTTCACTCTCACACGCGCACATACACACACACACACACACACACACACACACACACACACACACACACACACGCACACACACAAATAAGAAGGTAATCTGTCACAAGGGTCTTGACTGAAGTTTCAGTGTCATTTAGTGATCCCTTTCAGTAAAGATGGATGGTTTTACAGCTTCTAACTACTGCTACACCCTATACTGCCCACCCGCCACTACCATTTATCTCCTGTTCTATCCTACACCACACACTGAGGGTGACCCTATATTTTGTTCCCACACGGGTTCTTATCTGGGAAGCTTTGAACACTCACACACAATTTTTGAGGATAAAAAGTGTTGCAGAAAGTGGCCACACTTTGCGAAGGACCTCCATTCAACTCTTAAAATACCTTTAACCCTCTGCCTACCGCATGACTTTGTGCTATATGACTATGAGAATACCATGCCAAGAGAGGTAACTCCGCAACACATACACACTTGCCATAAAGAAACCTCAATAGAAAATTTGTTTTTAACTTATCTATTCTGTAAAAATAATGAAAAAAATTCAAAGACATCACTCCATCCAAAACAGCCATTTCCCCCCACATATAGTGAACTGGTACACGAGGAAAAAAAAAAACAAACGAACAGACTAACTGTACTTTGGTATTCTCAGTGCTAAAACAATTTTCCCTAAATTCACTGTACCCACAGAACATCATGGATTAGGAGCACAGAGTGATTTTCCAAGTCTAAACAAAGTACTGAAACCTTCAGGAACAAAATAAAGTCATTCTGTATGGTATGCACACTAAATAATCAACTTTTATTGTGAAGCAAAAAACAACCCAAACTTCAACAATTTTGTTAAACTGAAGGCATCACATACAAGAAGATTTGTCTTCTAACTACTGAGGGGAAAAAATAACAAGAACAGATTACTGAATACTGGGCTTTAGATTGTGATGGAATTCAACAAAAATGGGCTTTTGCACAAGTGCACTGAGCAACCCCCCCCCCCCCCCCCCCCCCCCAACACACACACTGTGGTGATGATGTACCTCTTGTCCGGCTCCTCTTGCTTTTTGATAAACAGGCAGTTTTTATTTCAGGCCAGAGTTTATGTTCATCCTTTTCTGCTTGCTTTTGTGCAGCAAATAAATTTGTTTCTCGTTAAAAGTCTACCAAAATTCTTCTGAAATCAAAAAGCTAAAGGTGATGCTCCTACAGGCAAATCGTGGGACACACCCACTGACTGACCCGGTTTCCTGGCTATCAAAACAAGGGAAACTTTTGGGGGGCTTCACTTCTTGTAGCCAACCACTCCAGTCAAGAATTAAAGTATCTCTAGCAAGTTTTGTTTTTCGAATTTTCTTTTTTGGGGGTCTGGGCCCAGCAGCAATGGGCTATTCGACATCGTCATTATCATCGCCTGAATCATTATTGATTCCGGCCTCAAAATCAGTCAGCAGTCGATCTTTATTCATAACTAGGTCAAGATTGACGTCCGAATCGTCTTGCTTCAAATCTTCTTTAAGAGTGTAGCCCGCAAATACGCTCTCTTCATCAATATCACTTCAGAAAATGAATTCTGCAAGTTGCATAGTTACTTGATCCGCCATTTTCCCCAGAAAATCTTCGCGAAAAAAAGCCGAACTTTGAAAATTCACAGCAGCGAAACTACTCCACCAAAACTCATGCAACAAAAACCAAAATGGCGTCCAGAAACGGAAGTACCGGAAGACTCTTCTGTCGCAATTGCATTCTGGGATATGCGATGGTGAAAGCGAAAGTCGTTGACCGAGTATTCAGCGGTCGATCTCGGTCGATCCGGTATTCAGAAGGAGGAAATCTCGCGGTCGATCTCGGTCGATCCGGTAGGCATTGGGTTAAAATGATACATTTCTGAACTCCTGTTCAATGCGATTTTGAATGACAGTGAACACATCATCCTCCAACACTGTCCAGCCCATGATGTTCTACGGCGTCAAACCTGACCTGAAGGCCCAGAGCTGCAAGAGGCAGCTTTGGGGAAGCTGTCAAGACCTTGAGAAGCCTGTGGGATTCAGTGTGGCCACAGGACTGAAGATCTGACACACGGCAAATAAAAATCAACGGCAGAAGAAGGAGGACAGTGACAGGTGACAGTCAACATGACTGTGGACAATTTAACATCCTAGACACCCGCTGAACTGACAGCGACAGCTCAGAAAAATGTACAGACTGTACAGGCGTATCTGCACCAGACTGAAACTTCAAAGGCAATGTGTTTGTTTTTTTTCCTTTCTTTCTACGTACGCAGGCCGATACTCCTGCGGACACTGCCTGCACAGACAGTGCCTGCACTGCCATTTCAAGGCAGCCATACTCCATCTTCAGGGAAGGTGCATGCTATGTATGACATGTCATCCATACCAACGGCCAAACTGGCCTTCTCTTCCGAAAGTTGGTGATGGGATTTTATGCGTGTGCAAGATGTTGTGCGTGCGTTCACACACGGAGCCTCGGTTTATAGTTTCATTCGAAGGACTGTATGGGGAATGGAGTCAGAACCAATGTTAACTCCGAGGGAAAAATCCCCCTGTACCGAAATTCGAACCCGTAACCACAGGATAACGAGTCCGGCGCTCTACCAACTGAGCTATTCCGGCCCACCAAAGGCAACGAGTGAGACGACCAAGGAGTGGGAAGCTGGCATCGAGGTTCGGCAGTAATCAGGTAAGCAATCAGAATCATCCATATTGAATAAAAGCAATACGCAAATACACACATAGAAAACTACATTCACTACAATATTTTTTTACTTATTGTTGGAGCAGGTTTACTTCAATCAAACCCTAACGTGGATTCCATCAGATCTACACCGAATCTTACAAGTTACTTGATTTAAATGCATCTCATCTGTGTGTGTGTGTGTGTGTGTGTGTGTGTGTGTGTGTGTGTGTGTGTGTGTGTGTGTGCGTGCGTGTGCGTGTGTGTGTGCATGTGTGTGTGTGTGTGTGTGTGTGTGTGTGTGTGTGTGTGTGTGTGTGTGTTTTCATCAAGATCCATGCATGACCTCTTAAGAAATTTAGGACAATATGAAAAAAATGCACTGTCTTTGTGTTAAAGAAAACACACACACTGACACAGACACGCACACACCACACATACCCAACACACACATACTCGCACACACAACACACACACAAACACTTTAAGATCTGCCCCTTTAATACCAATCTCCACCAAAATGTAATGGGGATGTCCTTGCTCCATATAACATTTTTCCAACAGCTTCCGTTAAACCATATTTCAGAACTGTTTGCATTAACTTGGTGAAAGGCAGATAAACCAACAGAGGGGGTTGAACAGATCACCTACTGGCCAGGTAGGGCAAAAACAAACACACAAAGAACAGACAGAAAAACCAGCCGCCGTGGCGAAGTGGTTAGCGTCGCGGACTCCCGGCTGGAAGGTCGTGGGTTCAAATCCCATCAGTGTCATGTGGGGTTTTTCTGCCCCGACCGGCTCCTACCCAGAGTTGAGTTTGCTGCGGACTCAGTTGGGAAGACTGGACCACACAGTCGAGTTTCATCCACTTAATGAATGCGTTTCTGAGAGTGTTGCTCAAATTTCCCGACCAACACTGCAGGTGCCTGTATCTCTCGGGCCTGGTTGATGCCGGGATATATTATGAAAGGAAGCATAGAGTACAGCCCTGTCATGTAGTCTCAGACCGAAATGGAAATCCGTAGCATCATCTTAATCATCCTCATTCTCATCGATCAGCATTCAGACCTGCCAACCCCCTAAGAGACCAATGAGTAAGAATTGAAGCTCAGTGAGGCAGAAATGTGTAATTTCTGAGAGCTAAGAGTAATCGAGCGCGACATTTACCTTTTTTCAAACAAACACGATGTGATGAAATTGTTCACACAATTTTTGTGAACTTTACTTTTCTTTAAAAACAAGCTTTTCTTTTAAGTGTCACAAGAAATCTCTACAAATTATGAAAATGTAGAATACACTGGAAACACACACAAATCCCCTAAACCATCATGGCATGGCACACCAAGGCTTGATAGTGCGCCAGAAATAACCTAAAAAATTGGAAATGAAATGAGGCAGGGAACAGTAAACAATAAACAGTAAACAAGTGGGTAACATTTGCTCCCATTTTATAAGGAAACCTAACACAAAATAACTTTTATTCAAGACTGGCACAACCTTTTAAACTTGAATAAGGTCAGACAAATACACATAGACGAACAATCTTATCTAATAGTGGGGGAAAAAACAAGCGCAGGCCAACAACTCAACTGTCTTGATAGTAATGACTTGGCAAAGATTTGGACTTAGGGGGGGGGGGGGGGGGGGGGGGGGGGGGGGGGGGGGGGGGGGGGGGGGGGGGTTTGAGATGGAGAAACTGGGAACATGAAATAAGAATACATACCTAAAAAATGTTCTCCTGTTGTGATTCTGTGCTGGGGGTTGGCTATCAGCTCAGTGGTGATTGTGGTCATTTTAAGTATCGCACCACCCCAGGAAAGAATTTGTTCCCCCCCCCCCCTTCCTGACTTCCATCAATCCCCAACACAAAGGTCCATTCTGCAGTCGAGATGCAGCAGCAGTTAAGCCTTCCATGAGAAGGGTCCTTACAATGGTGTGTCCTTTGTTTCGACCGCTCTTGAACTGTTTGGCGATCTCCGAATCTGAGAACACTTCTGTAAAAAGCTGGGATGCATGGTCGGCTGCGCTAAGACTAAGAGCGATGTTGTGCTCGACGAAAAATCCGGCCACCAGTGCTTCAGCCCCAATTACCCTTTTCCTAATTTCATCCTCTTTTGAGGTGTCTACAGTCTGAAAAAAGTGTTGATGCTGGAAGAATTCGGCGCGTTAGTGGAATCGATGTGCTTGCGTGACTCAAGGTGACGCTTCACATCCACCATCCCGCGATTGGAAATTGTGAAGTCCGACTCGCAAGTGGTACACCATGCACAATTTACACCTTTAGCCGAAGGTCGTATGCAGGGAACTTTTCCGAGTATTCTTTTCGGAACTTTTGACCAAGTTTTTTCTTTTTCGCATCTTGTCCAAAACTTTCTACTCCACGTTTCGACATTTTCGTAGCTAAAACTTCGAAAAGACGCCAACTTCGCTGAATGGTAAAGATGGTGAAACGAACTGCGCATGACCGGAAACGCTTCTTGAAGATTACTGGTTATACGCACGGCGCCGTGCGTGTCTGTACATAAGCCGATTTTTTTCGTCCGTTTTTTTTTTTTTTTTTTTTTTTGAAAACTTTCAATGCGTAATTTTTTGGCTAAATGCGTAATGGCGTAAGAATTATCACTTGGGCGTAATAAATTACGCGAAATGCGTAATGGTTGGCAGGTCTGAGCATTAAAAAAAGTCTCAAATTCTGTGACCCTTCATGCTCTGTTCTCATGGTGACCTCAATTTCGATGTCCTCTCCACGTCTGTGGCCTTGGTTTGGTTCCGCCGGGGTCACCGGTATCGGCGAGTCCACGGGGGCTGTCGTTGGACGGACGTGGTGGCGCCCTCCGGAGGGAGAGCTCACTCACGCCAGCTCCGCGACTAAGCAATTATTGTCGTCAGTAGGGGCTTAGTAGGTGGTGTCCTGCGTATGTTAGATCAGAACAGGCGCCACTGAACACCACCGAAGTGACTCGGCAGCAGTGCAGTGTCCCCTCCGGTGGGTTGCCTCTTGGCTTGACATTGACTGCTCCATGTGAATTGCCGGTGCCGCGCTGCGGCGGGGCCGACCGGGCTGTGGCTGTGGACGGGGTGTCGGAATGAGCGGCGTGGGTGCACTGCCTCTGAGGTGGCGCAGAGGCTAGGGCAGCCAAAAAAAAAAGAAAAAGAAAAAAGAACAGACAGAAAAAACCTCTCGACACCCACCTGTGTGCGTCCTCATGTGCAGCGTCAGGCGGTTGAGGAAGGGGAAGGTCTTGTGGCAGACGTTGCACTCGAAGGGCGGTAGCCGGAATGGATGCGCTTGTGCTTGCTGAGGTGGCTGGACATGGCGAAGCTCTTGCCGCAGTCGCTGCACAGGAAAGGGCGGTCGCCCGTGTGCTTCCGCACATGGGCCGTCAGGTCGCCGCGGTAGCAGAAGCGCTGCTCACATACCTGCGAAAGTTCAGGGTGGAAGTCTGGGAACGAATGTGTCATCAGGGCTTCCTGTGGATGACTCATATTGGGAGTCTCAGGAACCCTCATCTGAGGATTTTCGGGAGGGCTTTTGAGATTTACGAGGGTGAATGACGTAAGCTGAAACTACAAGAAACTGCTACTGTTCAATCCCGCCTTCCTGTAAAGAGAAAGAAAGCTGGAAGCAGAAACTGAACTTGACACTGAAACACTGTTTGGAAACTGGTCAACTGTACTTCTTCAGATTTCAATTGACGACAGATATGCTGTTTAGTACATTCTGTGTCCAAGTTCTAGGACAGCCAGGAATACACTTATGTGTATTAACGAAACCCCTAGTTGTTGACTGAGAGTGTAAGTGTGCTTGCTACAACTCTTGAAACTAAACAGGCACTCAAAAGTCATAAACTTTGTAATGGATCTGCCATTTCATTCAGATCTGCACCAAAATATAAGGTCTAGCGGCAAATCTAAACAAATCTTAAATAAATGTTAGCGAACCGCCCAGAGAAACGTGGACAAACGAGTCACAAGACAAAACACAACACGTTTCGACCTTTTAGGTCTTCTTCAAGCATTTATCCTTTCACCATATTCTGTCTTTCCACCACATCTGATTAAAATCACTTCAATATTTTTTTCACACAATCTTGCTGACAGAGGATGTTCACCTAACAAAAATGGGTGAAGTTAACAAATGTCTTACTGCAGCTTGACAAATGCACTTCTTAAAGGAAAAAAAATGGTCATGTACCGAAAACCTATAGCAGCAAATGTGCAGAAAAAGTACACAAGAGTATGACATCACACTGGATATACATCTAAAAGCCTTTGTACATTTTCAACTCATTAAATGCCAAACATGTGATGATTTTACCTATATATAAAAGTCTTCATAATCCATTTTACATGTGACATTCCTTGTCTTGTGTGAAAGAACGCCACATTCCGGAGCTACATCCCACAATAAAAGCCCGTGCTGACAGAGGACAAAAAGTTCCTGCTTGACCTGCATAACAGCAAGCTTGCACCATCATTCACTCCAGTTCTTTCCCTTCTATGGCATGGCTTGAAGCTGACTGTCAAGAGTTACTTCCCTTGAGCAGGAAATCTATTTCACTGTACAGAAGCAAAAATTTGTGAATGCGTGATAAGCTGCATGTATGCTACCTTGAAAACATTTTCAGCAATGTTTAATCAATAAAATAATAATAAAAATGTTAATTTTTATAGTGCCTAATCTCTAAAGATTAGGGCTCTAAGCGCTTTACACATAATATAATAAACACTCTTGTTTACACAAAGGGCTGCTGACCTGGGTAGTGCCGACTTAAGAGCTGCCTGCCGGCGCAACATTCAGTCGTTTCCCGTGTCATCCTGTCCATATCGTTCACTCAATTTCCTCATTTTCCTTCATTCTTTCCATTTCTCACGCTGGGTGCATGCTATGTGTAATGTGTCATCCATACCAACAGCCAAACTGGCCTTCTCTTTCAAAAGTTGGTGATCGGATTTTACGTGTGTGCAAGATGTTGTGCGTGTGTTCACACACGGAACCTCGGTTATAGTCTCATTCGAAGGACTGTATGGGGAATGGAGTCAGAACCAAGGTTAACTCTGAGGGAAAAATCCCCTTGTACGAAATTTGAACCCACAATCCCAGGATCACGAGTCCGGCGCTCTACCAACTGAGCTATTCCGGCCCCCTAGCTATTCTGGCCCCCTAGCTATTCCGGCCCCCAGCTATTCCAGTAAGGTAACTGGAAGCAGCCTGGTCATAAACACTGACTGCGGTGTCTGACTTTATCAATAACTGTTAGGATCAGATTACCATTTGCTCGAAAATGTTTCCGTCATTTCAAAGAGCAATCAGTCCAGCATCTAATGTCCTAAGCTCAAATCAATCCCTGAATGAGTATCTCGAAGACATTCATGCATTTCAAATGACAAAACACTCTCAGCAAAATGTCTCTGACGTTCCAGCTGTTAAAATGCACCACCGACTGCTTGACTGGGTGCACAAAATAAATCATCTGTGGGTTGCGACTGGTTTTGGTCCCTGCTTCTTTCAGTCTTCTATATTGTGCCTTACATGTTAAACGGCAATATCAATAAATCCCAAACAAAGTTTTCATCATGTAAAGAATTTGAAGCAGGCCAGTCTTAGTTCTTGTGCACTATTTGATTATGAAGTGAAACACAGTCACTTCTCCACTGGCAGTGCTGTACACTGGCTCATGATGCGAAATACAACAAAGACATTCGTTAAACAAGTCCACGTGCAAAATAACCTTGAAAATCATGCCAAATACCTGTCTGAGCATGCCACAATGTTTCATGACTCCTGTGTGACATAATTCTTGCTGTTCAAAATCAGAACGAACGCCTCTATTTAGCCAAATCCACGACATGGTTCTTGCTGTTCAAAATCAGAACGAACGCCTCTATTTAGCCAAATCCCCGACATAGTTCTTGCTGTTCAAAATCAGAACGAACGCCTCTATTTAGCCAAATCCCAGACATAGTTCTTGCTGTTCAAAATCAGAACGAATGCCTTTATTTAGCCAAATCCTGGTAGACCTTCCTACGGCTGTATCATAACCGAAGTGACAATCTGTGATTCTCAAACAGATTTCGCCCAGAAAACAAAGCACAAACTGAAGTTTGTTTTTGACTACCACCACTACCTCAAAACTCCCCCTTCCTCCCCCCCCCCCCCCCTCCCCCCGCAACTCCCTCACCACTTTCTCCCTAAATTCATTTTGGGATATGACCCCACCTCCCCTCACTGCCTCCTTTCTCCCCTACCCTCCACACTCACCTCCCTTCCCAATTTTTTTTTTATAAGACCCTGTTTCAGTCACCCTCTTTCTCCTCCATCCCCTATCCATCCCAATGCCTCTTTCCTCTCTCCCCCTCCACCTACTAACCCGCCCCTTCCACCTCCTCCCTATCCCTCCTCCCCTCCCACCCCAACCCCTCCAGCACTCTTCATCATATATGCAGGAAATCTAGCTGATTTTCTGACCACTAAAGTGCAAAGAATATCCAGCTTTCTACAAAAAAAAAAAAAAAAAAAAAAGTATTACCAGAAAATTTTAAACTAATTATTACGACTGCACCCAACAACTTAGAGTCTCTTCACTTGGCAACTAGATTTTAACTCTTTCTATACTATGGACCCCATATCCGGTGCTTACACTTGGCAACTAGATTTTAACTCTTTCTATACTATGGACCCCATATCCGGTGCTTACATTTACAACTTTTGTATACTAAGGACTGCATATGCAGTCCAAAGCTTTGGAATTTTTCTCCTAAGTGAGCGAACTTTTTTTGTACGTAACCACTTGTTACAGATAGCTCCTGCATACTAATTAGAGTGCAGGCGTACTGGTATTTAGGCTTTGCAAGCTGAATGCTTGTGAGCAGACGCTTTTCACACCACGTCACCGCTAGGTTTGGCTTGACGTGGCAACAAGGCATAATCTGCTACTCCGTCAAGCATGCGTGGTAAAAGTAACACTACAAATCGCCGTTACAATGTGACTGAAGCCCTTGAATTGTTGCAAACAGTTGAATAATTTCAGAGCATAAAACCAGTTAACATAAATTTTTTTGTTCATAGGGTGTTTACCACCCCTATTTTTACATGACATGCAAACTTTCATTTTTCTTTGTCATGTACACTGTACTACCAAATAAACAGAAAAAATAACTTTCCTATATTGTTTGTGGTTTCTCAATCATCTATGAAAATAACTCGAAAAAAATCACAAGTCTGTGTTTATTCTTTTTCTTTTTTTTAATATTAAAAAAAACATATATAGAAATGGTCAGTTTCTGGGGGGGGGGGGGGGGGGGGGGGGAAGTAAGGGGGATAATAGCTAGTCTTGAATGAGTCAAAAGAAGTCCAAGAACACTTACATGGCAGGCGTAGGGGCGGTCGCCGGTGTGGATGCGGATGTGCTGCTTGAGGGAGGAGGCGATGGGGAAGGTGGCGCTGCAGACGGTGCAGATGTAGGGGCGCTCCCCGCTGTGCTTGCGGCCGTGGTTGACCAGCTGGCCCGAGGTGCTGAAGGCACGGTCACACTCCGTGCACTGGAACGGCTTCTCTCCTGCCACACGCACAGCAGAGTCAGTAGGGCGTGACCTGGGTTTTCCAGAGAGGAGAGGAAAGTGGGGTGGTGGGAGGTGGTATTTCATTGACAGTTAATGCCATTTGTATGGAAGATGGTGATCAAGCATGCTACATATATAAACCGTTTGCAGGATGCACAGGTCTGCGAACAGATGTCCACATACACATATACACACAACATGCGACAAGTGCACCCGCGGCACTTCAGCACAGATGTACAACAGACACTCTCACCATACAGCACCGGTGGTACAACTAGGAAGCACAGACCCCCCCAGAAACTGCCTCCATGAAATTAATGAAGGGTTTCATGAACAGCTTACAGCCTGCACTAGAAAATAGAAAGTGATGGAACTCCATGAACTGAAATCGTAAGCTCCTTTCACAAAGTATACAGAGAGAGAGAGACACAGAGAGAGAGAGAGAGAGAGAGAGAGAGAGAGAGAGAGAGAGAGAGAGAGAGAGAAAGAGAAAGAGAGAGGGAGAGACAGACAGAGAGAGAGAGAGACAGAAAGAGAGAGAGACAGAGAGAGAGACAGCGAGAGAGAGAGAGAGAGAGAGAGAGAGAGAGAGAGAGAGAGAGAGAGAGAGAGAGAGAATCTGATGTCCAACAAAAGGCACACCACTCCATTTGCTTGTCAGGAACATTCGGGTCAAACTCAACGTCATCCACCACAGGCAACTGAATCCCAGCAATATTCTGATCTGTGGGCGCCTTGAAAAGTACCAGCTCTGAGCAGAGGTCCTACACGATAAAACCACGCACAAGTCCACCCACCTGTGTGTTTCCTCATGTGCACCTTCAGGGCAGCTGCCCGCTCAAAGGTGGCGCCGCAGCTGGAGCACATGTGGGACTGGCGCTCTGCCTTCCGCTTCCTGCCCCTCCTGGGCCGCTGCTTGCTGCAGGCTGGGGATCGTCAACAGAAAGAAATTTTGTTTTAAAAGGTATTTGAAATAACTCGCCAACAACATGAACGAATTACAAGACAAAACACGACGCGTTTCGACTCCTAATCTTCTTCAGGCAAGCGAACAACCCTCGAACAACGAAAATGAAGAATGAGCGATCACTTGAACAACACTCGGAACAACGAAAATGAAGAACAAGCGATCACTTGACACACACTCGGAACAATCGAAAATGAAGAACGAGCGATCACTTGAACACACTCGGAACACGAAAATGAAGAACGAGCGATCACTTGAACAACACTCGAACAACGAAAATGAGAACGAGCGATCACTTGAACACACTCGAAAACAAAAAATTGAAGAACAAGCGATCACTTGAACAACACTCGACAACGAAATGAAGAACAGCGATCACTTGAACAACACTCGAACAAACGAAAGAAGATTGCGATCACTTGAATCAACACTCGAACAACGAAAATGAAAACAAGCATCACTGAACAACACTGGGAACACGAAAATGAAGAACGAGCGATCACTTAACTTCTCATTCGAACGAGAGATCACTTAACTTCTCATATTCGGCACGAGATGGTCTTCAGCCAACGCTAACATTATTTCTTTATTTCTGTCTCATATTCGGCACGAGACGGTCTTCAGCTAACGCTAACATTATTTCTTTATTTCTGTCTCATATTCGGCACGAGACGGTCTTCAGCTAACGCTAACATTATTTCTATATTTCTGTCTCATATTCGGCACGAGATGGTCTTCAGCTAACGCTAACATTATTTCTTTATTTCTGTCTTATCTGTTGTGTCCTTTCAGCGCCCATCTTGGGCCGGACATGACAAGATACGTGATTGCTCGTTCTTCATTTTCGTCGTCCTGACTGTTGTTTCTCTTGCCTGAAGAAGACCTACGAGGTCGAAACGTGTCATGTTTTGTGGCGCAATTCGCTTTTCCATGTTAACTGTCCAAGGTATTTCAAATGCCTTTTAAATTTGGTTTCAATTTTCGCTTGCAGTCACCTCACTCTGCAGCTAACAAAGGAATGTGTCAGAGACCGAGAGAATGGAGGTGGGGGGGGGGGGGGGGGGGGGGGGGGGGGGGGGGGGGGGGGGGGGGGGGGGGACGCAGAAAAGGACAGACTGATGGGTTGGAAAGGAGAGAGAGGTGAAGGTAGGAGGCAGAAAGGGTAGGGGATGGGACAGTGGAAGGACAGGAACGGAGAAGGAGCGAGAGAGGAAAAGGAAAGAGAAAGGTAAGAGATGGATAGAGAATGACGATAACAGGGGAGAGAAGTGGAATGGAAAGAAAAAGTGGAAGGGAAAGAGAGAAGTGGCAGAAGAGAGCGTCTGGGAGGGGGGTGGGGGGGGAGAACGAGAGATGGGGACAGGCAGAGCAAGAGAAGGACAGAGGGAGAGGAGAAACTGAGAGGTATGGAGAGAGAAGGAGACAGGAAAGATGAGAGGACAGCAAAGGAATTAAGGGAAAGACGGCGAATGTGAGAGAGAAAACAAGGTAAACCTAGAAAGAGAGGAACGACAGAGGACAGAAGACAGAAGGAGAGGGGCAGGAGGAAAATAAAGACAAAGAGATTAAAAGAGACAACACACACTTTTCCCACCATTTTGCTTTTTAGTTGTCATACTCCAAAACTTACACAAAGACACACACAGACACACACAGAGAGACAAAGTACTACAATACAACATGCTTCAATTTTCTTAGCCCATAACATTACAATCTTTATATGGACAGCAAGCAACCAAGCAAGCAGCTACATTCTTCACATGCCATCAATTACACACACACACACACACACACACACACACACACACACACACACACACAGAGTAACCGTTCAACAGTTGTTGCATGTTTCAATTTTCACAGCATATATCTGATCCACGAGAAACAAGCAAGCAAGCTGCTGTATTCCTCTTAACACCTGCTGTCAGAAAGTGCCATCCCCATATCCCATCCCCATCCTCAACAACACACACTACTGACAGAGATGCTAACCCTTATCAATTCAGAGTGCAAAACGGGGAAATTCATAAAGATAAATGACTAATAGCCTGTTCAATTCTTTACGATGCTATCATATAACTGTATCAAACGTGATGACACAAGTGAAATCTTCCAGGCGACACACCTGGCAAATGTTGCACCAGCTTTCGATGGTTGAACACGTATCTTTATGAATATTTTTTTCAAGAACTTCTGTTTCCTTGATTATGTTCTTTGAGCCAGTGGACACTTCAGCACGAGCAGGTTTCCTTTAAGACGGTGGCTCTCGGTCAATCGTTGCTCTGAATCAACCAAAGTGAAGGGCAAAAAAAATCAGCAGGCAACTTCGAAGCATCAAGCCTTTTCAATGGTTATTATCACCACTAGATGACTGGATGGTAGCTGAGCGCATTTGGGTCATTCTCTCGAAACGTATACCATTTCTGTGACTTATCAAGTCAAAAATGAAAATGATTTTTCTGATGAAAAAAGCATTCTGCTATAAAGGCATACATTTCCTGTATACATTATCATAAAAATAAAAACAGTCAAAACTCTCGTTTGTGTGAAATTGATGATAAAGTAACATGGGTCAGCACCGTCCCGCGTGTATCAAGGAAACCATATGGTGTAATTATTAAGTCATTATTTAAAGATTTTTGCATTATTTTTTAGTATTTTTGAGCTAAAGATGTACTGATACAACCAATATACAGGAATCAGTGTTATGTTTTCATTTTTATGCATTGTTACTGCATTCTTCATTTTGGACGTTTGGAGATGACTGGAATCTGTTCTTAATTTATTTGTTTTCACACAGGATGGCAGAGCTTGTAAATACTGGTTGTATGTGATCAGTTGCTTTTATTGCAAGGTTTGAAATGAAGGGATATTTATTCATTCCAACTGATATTGTGTTTGAATATTACAGTTACTAAATCGTGGTCTCGCGTGTAACATGGACACCATCCCGCATGTAACAAGGACACCACCACTCATTCAAGCAATACTTCAAGAAAAAAGCACCACAGCAATACAGTTCCAACAATGTTTTATTTCCTCCATGTTTCAGCAGTTTTCAGAATTCACTGAACCCTTCGACTTTCCAGTCTCTGAAAGAATTCGAACATGGAACAAGTTCAATTCCTGTCTTGATGATCATGTTTGTAGTCACTGTTTGAACATCATCTGGATCCGGATAGTAGAAGATCTTTTGTCTTCCAGGACGAGGCCACAAGAAAGTGACAGTCAGTGGATCTGTGCTTGTGACCACACCTGAGGAGAGAGGAAAAACTTAGACTTGCTGAGCAATTGGAGTTCTTTTCTTTCTTTTTTTGTGTGTTAAAGTCATCAATACTGTATGTATTATCTACAAAGCATGTATTTCATTTTTATATGCTATACAAAACTGGATAGAACTTTCTCTTTGAAAAGCTGGTATTTTAGCTAATACAGTAACAGTCACAACTGATGCTGCACTACAAAAATTTGCCTACATAGAACTTATCATGGTTACATCTGTCATAACAAACAATAACGTGCAATGTCAAAAGAAAGCGCAAAATTTCAAAGCACTAATTACCACTGAACGTCACTTTTATATTTTTAAGCACATAACAGAAAATTTAACATTACTTATGTACCGCACTATATAAATAATTCATTTCATCCAAGTCTTTGAAACATGTAGACAATCTCATGTGTAACGGAGACGCCATCTCACATGGTGTCTCGTTTCGTGTGGGATGTAGAAACACTTTCACATCATTTCTGAACAATCACACAGAATGAAATAACATTTTACGTCATTTTTTACGTAAACACCGCTAGACGTTTTATATAAATAAGTTATTTAGAGTTTTTTGTTTTCAAAGTAAGACACTGATCATCAACTTTTCACGAACATATCGATGACGTCGCCCAAAATGGTGTCTGCAATACGCGCAGTGCCCATTCACAGGTTTCTTTCAAATCTATCATAATCAAAACAACATTCGGGCAAACATTGAATGACTTTATCAAAGACATTACTATATTAGTGCTACAAACAGTTATTGTATGGTAAACATCAATTAAATCGAACATAATATGGTAAGAATGCCGAACAAAAACGTAATGCCGTGTGTGAAAGCGTTCCATGTTCGCATGTGTCAGGCACATTTAGCTGGACAAAGCAGCAAAATTTGCGACAAATCCACACAATTCAGATCTATTAATATATGCAAAACAATACCCACTGATTAAAACTATGGTAATCGAGTGCAAAATAAAGAAACTTACCTTCAGATCTTTGGAATGGCACTGTCGATCACGAACGTAAAAATGACGACTCGTGGGACACCACACACACTTTTTCGGATTCTCGCGCGTGCTCGTCCGAATGGGGTCACGAGTGGGAACACAGTACGCATTTAACCCTCCGCTATCATAGTTACTCTCCTAAAAACGGTTTCTGCGTGAAAGTAGTCCCCCATACAAGTATTTGCGGGATCTCATACGTATTGCGAAAGTGGACACCATGTCACCGATCGGTAAATAATACGTTTTTGTGTAATTATCAGATAAATGGCGATACACAAACAAGAGAATATTCGCTGCAAAAGAATTAAACTCTCTAAACCATTTTGGTTTGGTAGCTAAAGACATTTGCATATATCGCTCCGCCAGTTTGTTTTTGCCTGAATGGAATCGGACACCATGTGATACGCTCGAGACCGGTTCAAATTTTTGTCGTTTTCTCCTAAGTACAAAGGTGATGAGGCCCGATATCTTTTCAAATGCAAAATATACTATGCTTTTATCCATTAACATAGTTTATACCGTCTTACTTTCGCTGGCCAGATTGATATTATGTTGTTTGTGAGATCGGGTTTTTCGATGTCACAAAATGGCTGCTTACGAACCCCCCAAATTTGACACAAAATGATCGGGAAAAAATAAACGAGGACAGATAAGAAGCCAACACTGCTCATGCAGGTTATACAATGCAGTTGCTAATTGGAATGCATTAGGTGCAATTTAAACATTGTAGAGAACAGGGAAATCCCAATCCTGGGCCACTTCCGCCCTCACTCAGTTCGGGCGAAAGTAACCCAGAATGCCCCTTTCCCTGTTCTCTGACAAGTAAGACTTCAAACTACACACACACATGCACAAACACACAAAAATGCACCCACTCACAAACACACACACACACACACACACACACACACACACACAGACACACTAACACACACACACACACACACACTCTTTCTCTTTCTCTCTCAATTAAATGTCATAAAATCCGCACACTTCTTCTGACTAATTTCCAACTACAAACTTTGTACATAGACAGGCAGACACGGGGCCGAAACTCGATCACTTAATTTACGGCTCGCGGCAGTTTGCACCTAGCCTGTCCTGTGTAAACGAAACACACTCAGTTGGTTGCACCACATTTGGAAAAGTCTAGATTGCCACGTTGTCACATCAGATCGAGGCTGTCGACGTGGCACGACCGGGGCTGTCATTGTGTTGGAGCTCTGCACAAAGAAGGCTGTGTTTTCACTGCGCTCTGTTGTGGCCACTGTGTTTTAATTGTGTTTTTAAAATGGCTAAAACGTTACTGAAGAACAGGTTTGTTATTTGAGGCCATAAGTTTTACTTTAACTGCATGTTAGAGTATTTGTTGAAAGAATTAGTTGAGTCAGTCAGTGAAGGCAAGCCAACTATTCACATGTCTGCCTGCACAGCGGGCGTGTGTTAACACGTTCCTCGCTATACAGCGAGAGCCGCCTCTTTCTTGTTCATTGCGCTTAACTGGTAGTTGTCTTGAAGGTAGGCGAAGCATGTGTGAAACTGGAGAGTTTGTTGGTTCAAGGAAATGAAACAAGATGTAGCTAGTTTAATACGTGTTTGACTATTGATGAGATGGTTCCTTATCTAATAAATGGCGCTGCATTGTTGAAAGTGGCTGAAGCAAAACAATCCATTACGCGTTGATTGTCGGAGCTGGCTTAAGACAGCTAAAGCCACGTTTAAAAAACATGGCGTTCATTTCTTTTTTCTAATTCTAACCAGTTCATCTGCCTTTAAGTGTGCCCTTATGCAACTGAATGGCGATTTCGAATGTTCTGGCAAACAAACTAGATAGGGTTAGGCAGACCTTAGTACATCTACCAGTATGGAGAGGAGTAGTGTGTGGCTAGCACTATCTTCATATAAATGCTTCAAATATACAATGACGGATGTACTACAACCTACAAAACTATGTGTAACAGATAGGCTGACACGAGGCCGAAACTTAATCGCTAGCGAGACGCGCGACCTCGTTCACACAGCGCACGGCAAGCAAACCAAAAAATCAATAAAGCGAGAGACTGGGCTTGCCAGGTGAGGGGTGGGGTGGGGGTGTATTCATTTCAGGTTGACAGCGCGCCAGGTGTCGTTAGCGCGGGTTGTATTGTCATTGAAGGTGTGTGGTGTAGTGAGAAGATATTTACCAGGTTTTGTGCAGGTTGGTTTTGTTTATATAATATTTTAATCATGGCAGAACAAAGACAGTGGGAGATTTCTAAGCTGACAATACTTGACGAGCATGTTGAGTACCATGCACAGTACTGGAAACAAGATCTGCACATAGCAATGACAAGCGAGCTCCAGCAATCCCCGTAATCGTTAACGGCGGAAGCAAGACCTTAGTACATCTCCCAGTATGGAGAGGAGTAGTGTGTGGCTGGCACTATCTTCATATAAATGCTCCAAATATACAATGACGATGTACTACTACTGGCGATTAGAGCCGCCATAAAAGCTTGGCCACAGCAGTAATTGCCTTAACTCTGCCAACGCCAGTTGCAAGCCTGGTTGAGAAAAGAGGAGCACAGCAAACTAGGCTAAGTGATCATATGTGGTTGGACGTCATGCTTCGCCGTTCACGCGCGTGAACGGTGGCCTACTTGCTGGACCCTGCCCCCCAAAGCCCCGGACAGTTTTCTAAAAATAGTTCTTACCTCACCTGCTTTGACGTCATGCTTCGCCGTTCACGCGCGTGAACGGTGGCCTACTTGCTGGACTTCTGCCCCACAAAGCCCCGGACAGTTTTCTAAAAATAGTTCTTACCTCACCTGCTTTGACGTCATGCTTCGTCGTTCACGCGCGTGAACGGTGGCCTACTTGCTGGACTCCTGCCCCGTGCTTAGGCTGCCTTTTTAGGCGGGGGTACTTTATACAATTGTCTTGTTTTAATTAATCAGGCTTTTGTTAAATGCACTTGGTGGCTGCTTTGAACTTGCAACAAAAGAGCCAATGCATTACAAAAACGCAAGCACTGTCTTGCACCAAGTGGTGTTACACATGACAAATAATAAAGCTCTGTGTACACCACACACACTCCTACCCCCCAAATCACCCCAAGTTCTTAATTAAGTTTTTAATTAATACTTCAAGTTCTTAATAAGTTCTTGATTAAGTTTTTAATTAAGTTCTTGATCAAGTTCTTAATAAGTTCTTGATTAAGTCATCCTTTAAGTACAACCAAGTTCTTATAATTATTAAAAAATACAATCTATGTTTTATCTTAAATAGCAGATGTCTAATATAGTACACACACGCCTCAAAAAACGCGTCATCGTTGAGGATGTCTTGCTCAGCGTTCTCTGCATAGATCTTAATGAAGTTTTTACATCCGAAGCAACCGCATTGATTACAATTCTGGTCTATGGAAATGTCTTTTATAGACTCCATGTCTTTATTTATTGACACCATCATTTTATAATACGCCATGATCTATTTTTATAAAAAAATTTAAAATATTATTCCATTATAAATGGATCAAAATGATGCTTTGTTATTGGCGGTTTTGGCGTGCAGTTGTCTTTTTCTGTATTTAACGTTCAGGTTGTTTTAACTTCTTTCGTTTCTGTTGCCATTGTGTATATATTTTATAGCCATAATAACTGCCCCCAACAGCAGCAATGGCGCCAAAAATGGCAACAGTTTTAAGTTCAATATCCATGAAGACTTTGGGGCCCTTGTATCACATGGGGTTTTTATAGCGGGCATTGAATCAACTTGTTCTGGCGCTGGCGGTGTTATGTTTTCATAATGCTGTAACATTAATTTTTTTTGTCTGTTCCACTCTGCTAATTTTTTTCCTGCTTCAACACGCCCAGGATTTTTAATGGTCTCCACCTGGTTCAGTGTTTTCTGATGATTTTCTGGCTTGGTTACTTTCCTCCACCTGATTCAGTGTTTTTTTGGTTCTGCTGATTTTCCAGATCGTTCATTTTGAAGGGAAATAAAATCTATATGATTAAAAGTTATTAATCCCATGATTAATGGCGATAACAATGTTCCAAATCTATAGTATAAATCACATCCTAGAGACTCTAATGACTTTGTTAAAACTGGATCTTGCGTTAAATCATACGTAAGATCTTGTTCAGAATCAATGGGGGCAAATCTACTGACTAGTTTAGTGTACAAACTAAGAACCGTTTGCCCCACACTTTCACCATTCTAGACCCTAGCTGCGCTTCATACCTGTTTATGATACTTTAA
Source organism: Conus ventricosus (assembly GCA_018398815.1). Taxonomy (NCBI): domain Eukaryota; kingdom Metazoa; phylum Mollusca; class Gastropoda; order Neogastropoda; family Conidae; genus Conus; species Conus ventricosus. Next base: position 22,569,594 of record CM031624.1, read on the forward strand.
AATGTCTTGCGGCGACATCTGTTGAATCTGTTCAATGCTGAATTCAGTTCCGAGGAACTGTTTTGTTTTCCCACATGCTGCCAAAGAATACAGCCTTTCCTTTTTGGGCATAATAGCTTGATCATCAACTTGGTCATTCATAAGTTCAGGAAGGTTTAGGCTGCCTTGTAGCTGTAGGAGATCATCAAATGTTCATGTTTTTTATTAAATTATAATTATTTTATTTCTAAAAATGAGCACCGAAAAAACTGTTGCTAACCTTGTATACCATTCTGCTGTTATTGGAGGCCTAAGTGTAGGATACTCAATGCTTGGTAAAAGCTTGTTAAGAATTAAACCAGCAGATCTTGGCAAACTAGACTTTGAGGATTCAGCAAAGCTGATTGCTATTATTGCAGCTTCATTTGCTACGAAAGATTTTCTAGTTAAGCAAGGAATAATTCCAGAGAATATAAATATGTAAAAAAAAAATACATTATAAAAAATGGCTTTCACTCGCAATAATGATAGGCGGCGCTGTGGTGAATGCGCTTGCTTTTAGCGGGAAATAATTTCGCATTTAGTAAACTGCGGGATACAGCGAGAGAAAAAGACATAACAAAGCTATGGAGCAACTAGCAGCTGCACAAGACGCCTATGAAAGGCAGAGACTTGAGCAGTTAGATTTTATTAATGACACACTGAAAAGACAGGGGCATGCAGCTTACACATTTAAAGATGTTGATCAAGCAATAAAACAATATTATCTAGTAACAGGCAAACCGGGCCAGACATTGCCCCCACCAAAATTCAGTGACTTTTATCAACCATCAGAAAAACAAAAGATGCAAGAATCGGGTTTATTGTCGTTGGTATGACCGTCGTGTATTTTGTTGCACATAATATTGGCTGAATAAAAAATGAACAAAATCTATTATTCGCCCAAAGGATATTGGAAGGGTATCACAGCAATTAAAAAGCTAAGCCAAGCAGCTGGAGTTAGTGAACAAACAGCAAAAGAATGGTTATCTAAACAAGCGATTTGGCAAATTTATTTACCAGCGCCTAGACGAATACAGAGACCACACTTTGTTAATACAACTCCAAACGACACCCATCAAATGGATCTTCTATATTTACCCTCTGATAGGATTAGACGAAAAAGATTTAAGTACGCACTCACAGTCATTGATATAGCTTCAAGATATAAAGATGCGGAACCATTAACACAAAAGAGTGCTTCTGCTGTTGCTGTTGCCATACAACTGATATACCAACGAGGCCCTTTAACTTACCCTCGCATGATTCAAGTCGATGATGGAAAAGAATTTAAAGGCCAAGTGAATCAATTATTGTTAAAACACAGAGTTACCATTAGAAGAGGCATTCCGGGAGTTCACAGATCACAGGCTTTAGTTGAAAACTTTAACAAACAGTTAGCTGAAAGACTTTTTTCCTACCAGTATCACAGAGAGCTTATTGACAATTCTCGCAACACAGAATGGGTTAGAAGATTGCCCTCAGTTTTGCGCGCAATGAATAATGAAGAATTTAAAGGGCTAAAGCCAGTACAAGCAATCAAAAGAAAAACAATAAATGTTGCTGAAGGAGTCTTCATCCAGCAAACTATTTCCATTTGGATTGAAAGTAAGGTACCTTTATTTACCGGGGGAAGCAGAAGGGACACTCGCATCAGGGCAACAGATCCAGTTTGGAGTGTTGACCCATATGAAATAAAAAGAATTGTAAAGATGAATCCGCCCGTGTATTATTTACGAGAAACTGACACAACAAAACAACCAGCTCCTCAAAGATCTTTTGTGAAAGAAGAACTGCAGATAATCCCGCCAGACACAGTTCCGCTTTAATTAATTTACGGTTCTCCAGTGCCCGATTGCATATGAAAACTCTGGATTAACAAATACTCGTTTGTGTTTGTTCTATCTAATGACTTCTTTGTTACAACTGTTGTGTTGATCTCATGTAGATTAGATCGCAGTTTTACGTTGTCATGATGAAAAGTCTTATTGCCAAACAATGCTTCTTTGTAGTTGTCATGTGATATGTTTGACTGCACAACGCTGCGAGATATCCCTTTGCTTTCTTAATGATTTTCTCCTGGCTCGAAATACTGTACATTTTTGACCTTAACCCCACATACTCCTTGATCACCTTTCCAGATAATTCATCCTTCATCTTTCCTAAAACCTTCTTGTTAGTAATTGAATGTAAAGGCGAATCTTTAGGATAATCGGACGTGTCATACCATCCACTCGCTCCTTTAGCTACTTCTAATTCCATGTCTTTATAAATATCTTCAGTAGGAATATCTATAACAAAACTATCTGTATCTGTGTAAAGTACTCTGGACTCAGGATACGAGGGCTTAAAGTAGTCATAAAGAAACTCTAACATCAAAAGCTTTGATAATTCTAAAACAGTAAACCCAATAAATACAGGTTTGTCCAATTTGACTTTCTTTTTTTTCATCATTATGCCAAAAAGCTGGTCATGAAATCTTCTAAAGTCCTGATAATTAGGTTTTGAAGTCAGCTTAATTGCTTCATTCTCTTTGGTAACCAATCTGACATCTTTGCGCTTGTGCGGATTCTCCATAGTCTTTCCAAAACAGCTGTTGTTCATCAGCTTGAAAAAGTCTTTTTCTGAAGCATCTGTGGATTTAGTTCTAAGATCAGTGTTCTTCATGATGTATGGTTTCATGAACTGTTCTTGATCAAAAGCAATTATGCGATGAACAGCTGTTAACTTTAAACCATGTCTTAAATAAAATTGTAGAAGTCTGTAATGGCAGACATAATTTTTTTTGCCTCGAAGATTAGGCACAAGTTTAGGGGGTTCTCTTGGATCCAGCTTTAGACTTTCTGCTGCTAATGGCTAGTCATTATGCAGGTCATGGAGTTCATGTGGATATTCTAAGTTCAACTCTAGAAGGTATCCACGCTGGTTGTACAGGCGTTAAAACTGTTCAACCACTTTAATGCCTTTTGAATATTATTGTACCTGTGTACTTTTTAAATGTTAGTAATGGAAAGTGATTGCGCCATTGCCCAACCATACAGATTGTTTGCATCTAAATACATTAGATTAGTTAGCCTTATACTAGGATCATTTTTTTTTTTTTTTAAGGGGTCGTCCAAGGATTTTGTTGTTTGCTTTACAGTAATGATGCGTCGCCATACTAATTCCTCCACGCAATCCGTTTTTTTCAATCATCTGAATCATTGGACCAGGGTCAGACAATAAATCTATCTGTACTCCCAGTAAACTTAAGAAAGATCCCAGCTCATCCAGGCGCAGAAATGTAATGCGCCGGATCCAGGCTATAATGTTTCATGCAGGTCTTTCTGTAATTTTCAAAGCGTCCCGCAGCAACTGAGTCTGGCATAAGTAGGAGTCATGATAGTCTCCATCGTTTTACATCTAACTTCTGCCACGATCTTGAGCATGCTGGTAATCGGAGTCGCTGATGTCCTTTCTCTCCGCTAGAAAAGAACGGCCTTTAGGAGGAGTAGTGGATCTTCGCCCACATCCTTTCCCAACTGTTATGTACTTAAGGGTAAAGCCCTTTCTAACAAGAGTGGGGTCAAAAATATTCTTCCGTTATTGGGCAGGACTTCTGTAGGACATTAGCTGTGACTATAATGATCCATCATGTGTTGCATTGAGTCATAAAGACATTGTTATTTAGATTAAAGCACATGTACTTTTCTGATGACTGTGCAATGCTGACACCTGAAAGGCATCGTTCCACTGCTTTCATTTTATATAGAGAGAGTCGTAACCTCGCAAGTTATGAATAAGAATACAGGCGGCTTCCAGTCTTTGGGTCAAACTTTAGTTGACGATTGCATTTGGGTATGCGCCGCCCTCTGACTTTCCGCTAAATGTGATCATGGTTTCTCTTACTGTGGATTTTCGCGTCTGATGAGAGACCTAAACACAAATCCAACAGTGAGTGGCTGGTCATACTGTTCTTGGTCTTCAGGCGTCATCTTGATTTGATAAGTTTAGTTTATTAGAACAGTCATTACGCACTGGCTGCGATGGCTGTAAAAATCTTCTAGCCGCATATGGCCCTCTATACCAATTCTGGTTTCGATCCTGGCGCGCCATCCGACTGACAATGATAAGGCAACATGAACAAATCTGATGAGTTACTCACTATGGCTGTTTTAGGAAGTCCTCTGTGGCGGTGGAGCTTCATTAGGACCATTAAGCGACTCGAAGTCTGCGTAAACTACGTATGGGAGAATGTTGCAGTTTTTTCCAGTTCTTAAAACTAAACTATAGATCCTGGCGGGGGCGTAGTTAGTTCCTGTATTACAGTCATGGGCCAGATACAATGTTTCTTATGTTCATCGCGGCTTGAACAATGGCCATTCTTGTTAAACATTTTCTGCAGAATTCTTGTTTATGGTAATGCTGTGAAGTCTGCCGCAATAATCTACTCATTGTGGTATAATGTGTAATGCGGTTGCCCGCTGGTGAAATCATCTGTATGTAAGTCACATGATTTTTGTCTGGTGCGCCAATCGTTGGGACTGTTCTGGGACACTTAATCGGGTTGTAGATTAGTTTCTCATCCCATGGGTATACATTAAAGTTTTTTGCGGTTGTTTTGTTCTTCAAAAACTGATCAATTTGGTCACACTAACAGAAAAGGCGACCACCCCACTAAGTTAAGAATCATTGATGTATGGGTGATAGTTAGGGACACTCTCTTGCGTTTTTGCGTGCGTTTTATGCAGCCTTGCAAGAACACACCACATAACCAAATTGTCGTCGCCTGAATTCCTTATGTTGTAGAACTGCTCTGTTTGGGACTAATGCTGGAGGAGTGGATGTACGACCTGCCTACTTCGGCGCATACTTAGCCTGTTTAATCTGATTCTATGACACTTCGCCCTAAGACCATCCAGAGACTCTCATTTTGGGCTTCTTCAGCCGCCTTGCATCAAACTGTGTAGCAGTTCGTCTGCCCAACCGGCGGTTGTTAAGTAATTTATGCGAAAGAATAGTCTGTTGTTTAGTTGCGACCAGGAACTTCTCAGATTTTTCTTCATTTATTTGTTACATAGTCGTTTAATACAGCTAACATTACTTTAACTGGCGGGTCTATTGGTAGTTTACTTGGAACTTGAGAAATAGCATGAAAAACACTTGCTGTAGTTTGTTTGTTGGGTCATATATCTTTAATCAATATTCATTTAGTGCTCTTGATAAACGCTCTCGCCGAGCCTTCCTTCAAACAATTCGTCTTGTCTTCATATCTTTAGCCATGTTGTGTTTCTTTTCTAACTCAAAATATTTATTTAAATTAAAAAAAAATAATTAATCAGAATCAATATCAACGGTCTTTTGCGCTTGGACTCATAAACTAAAGTATAAACACCTTTTGGTGTTGTTAATGTGAGCTGTTTAGAGCAGATTTAATGTTCTCGTTTACTTTTTTTAAGCATTCCTTTTTTATCTGCTCGGCGTCTGGGCTGTTGAGAAAAACTTGCCCTCGCCTTTCTTTGAAAGATCAAACTTTTGTCTTTTGTAGTCATCAAAATCGGCCTGTACGATTAAATTCTTCATCCGTGTGATGTGTGAGTCCGCTAGCGCTTTATTTATTGTCAGTTTAAACGAGCTAAGTTTAGCTGTTATTAGTTGAACCATAGCTGTGTGCTTTTGGAGTTTAGTTTTTAATTTTTTGCCAGCCGCACTAAGCCTAATGAACACAGACCGAGAGCTAAAGACATACATCCTAGAGGGGTAAAGCTGCGGGTGCCGCCTATGCCCGTTGACCTAAGAGACCAACACTCGTTCCTGCTGATAGGATGCACTATCGTCGATGCACCAAGTTATTAACAGTACGTAACAGCATTAAAGGCAGCAGAATACTTCGTCTTTGGTTTGTGCTGTATTTTGAAAGGTCTTGCTCTAGTATGGGCATTTGCGCTTAATGACTATTGTTAATCTAAAGGTTTTTATGTTAGGGGTTTTCTACTATCTCTTCTTTTTGCGGCGATGGTAGGCACATTTGGATAAACTTGAACAGACATGTTTTTATAAAATAAAAATAAATTAGTATTGTATATCTTTTAATCTGTTATTTTCATATTCAGCTGGCATCATCTATTAAAAACAAATGTACATTAAGCGTCTTTTTATCTTAGGCCTTCTTCTTCTTTATCAATTTGCTGTTTATTACGTCTCTCACAGTTCTCCCGCTTCCATGCAACTGAATATCCTCGGTTGACCTTAGGTCAATCCATAAACCGTATTTCGCTGTTAAATAAATCATCAAGCCTAAAACATTGTGAGATTGTAAATCTTTAGACACAAGGTCTGCTGTTTAGACTTCTACCCCTCCCACCCAACAAATTTCTTATTTCGTCAAAATGATGATAAGGGTCTAAGCCGCTAGCGTAGATTTGGTTAGGCTACCATCAATGGTACATTGCACTTTCGCTATTTTAGGATTAAAAAACTTTTCATATGCCTTTTGAAAAGGTTCTTCATCTTCACACAGCAATAATAATACCTTTAGCGTTCTTGCTGCGGACACTTAAAACTAAATTCCATATTAGTGTCTGCCCTGCTTCTGGGATTGTTGTATGGATGAATCACTCTTTGTAATATATTGCTAATTATGACTGATAATGTTGCTACAATCAGCTTGCTAAATTAGGTAGCTAACACGTCAAACTCTAACGGAGATGTCAGAAATGGCTGTACATTGCTTCGGTGTCTGTTGATTGATAACACGTTTGAATTCGTTTAAAAGTTAGTTTCCTATGATGTCTGTTTTTAATGCTCCTTGAAAGTATGGCGCATGCGCTTTTAAACAACTCAAAATCTATAGGGATTGGAAAAAGGATTTCCATACGCAACTTTACGGCTACATATTTTTGCGTCTGTAGTAATCTTCTGGCCTATTTAGTTTTAGTGGCTTCTCATTTTCGATTCCTTGAAACGGCAAGATCAGCCTTCATTCCCGGTTAGCCCATAGATCAGAATAGGTTAAAAACTATGACTGCAAATTGTGTAAGAAATATTGCTTGCCCCTCAAGTTTTATAGAAATTTTTCTTAACTATTGACCGCCCCAAATTCAGGACAAACTGTCCTGTTTGCTGTCTGTTGTTGAATCGAGTACTATTTTGAAAGTAAGACGCGCAGTGCCTGGCACAATAATTCATCTGCTCATAGGTCGGAAATGTGACAGTAGAATTTGTCTGCATCAATAGGTAGATGGGATTCTTTGGAAACAGTAATATTCCGTTTATTTCCCTTCACGCAAAGGGTTCTGTCAGTCTTCTATGCGGGTCAAGAATCAAGCCATATGCATTGTAAACATTTTTGTTTATAAAAACAAAATAAAAAAATTAATTATTAAAGAAACATGGCAGGCATGAAGATGAAGACTATGATGTTTTTGATCGTGGAGACGCCACATGAGTTCGATTCCACCTTGGGGTGCGGCATCAGCTCGGGGCTTTCAGTGCAGAGAATTAGCAGAAATCGGGGTACATTACCAACAAGTCGTATAAATTAACAGAAAGTAAGGCCACAGATCATTATACCAAAGTTTATGGCCAGAACCTCCCGAATTTTATAGACCTAATGATTTTGAAGGAAAAGATGACCATGTATTTGTGAGGACGTAACTGCGACCCACGGGACAACTTGTTCAGCTTACACCAAAAGACCCATCAAAAGTTTTTAGCCGTGGGTTCACTTGAGAAATAGGCCTCAGTGTGGAAAGATCAAAATCGCCTTGGCCTTGTTAGGCCAAAATTAGGGCGGAGGCAGTTGCTAAACTTCAAAACACACTGCTAGAACTCCCGACAGATAACCAAAGCAAAAACTGGAACTTAAAGATTTAAATCAATCCAGCAGGTGAATTAATAAATGTAATAGAAGCAGAATCCAGTTTTCGAAGAAAAACAGGCCGTTAAAGACTATACACGACTCACCGCTACCCATGCGAGGAAATAGAGGCACTTGATCATGCTTTAAGAACATCAGTGGCGGGAAATTAAAAACAATTTAGCAAAACTCGGAGAACTAGATGGGCATATAAAAAGAGAAAAAGGAAAATACTGTTTGAGGCTGATGACGCCAACCTTAGGGCATGATATTAAAGAAAAGAATGGACCAAAGACTAAAAGATCTTGAACAGAAAAGATCAGCAAGACTAGAAGTGCTAACTACTACAACCGAGACCATTACGATCTCAAGTGAATGAATAGAGAAACTTATCCGAAAAATTTTATATGAAAACACAACGCTAGCAGAACGAATCCGAACACTGTTTAGAGAGCAAGGAGCGTCACATAGCTAAGCGTTATAACTGCCTTAGGATTTGCAATAAGTACACGGGTGTTTGGCTATTACAAGGCGGCGGTGAAGGTCAAAGTCCAGTCGTGCTCCGCCAGCCACATCGCCTCCCACCTGATAAATCATGGGTAAAAAAACAGCTTGATCATCTTGCGAATTTATTATTAAAAAATTAGCAGTAAAAGCCGATAGACGCTTTACCGGGTATATTAGGGGGTGTTGTTAGCTGGCTTTTGTCTATGCCACAGCCAAAGTAGTTGGCTTTATGGCGAGCACTTAATGGGGCATTAGTTCTCTTAATAGTTGGGTTAATATTTAGTAAAATAAAGACCGAGTAATCCAAGGCCAGTTAATCCAAGAACAAGCGCTGTCTTTTCATTATTCATGGTCAGCGCGAACCAGAGTCCGCAAGCTTTGCTGAGTCCTTCAATGACTTGGGGGGTTTGGGGACTTCGGGGATTAGATGACTTAATCTTTGGCGTTGCTTTTATTGTTTGTAATATTACTGGCCCAGAATTATGTCGTTTTTCCCACCTTTTTGTTCATTGCCTGCTATAAGAATTTCATTATTATAGTTTATGAATGTACCTTATCTGGAGTCTGAGGTCAGAAGGGCAGCATGTAAAAACCAGTGCCAACAGCCAAAGTCTACTTTCGTTCTTGCGTATTGTAAAAAACATGTTGGTACTTTGAATACTTGACGGTAATTCAACTGTAGATTAATGGCGTCCTCTAAATTGCTAAAGTATTGTTTTTGTGCATCCAAAGCAGTAGAAAGATCAGTTATGCTCGATCTTGCCTGTGCTTGCGAACTAGCAAAACACCAAAAACGTAAGTACGAATAGAGTGTTTATTCGTTCTATTCCCGCTCTAGTTAGGCCCTTTGAAGTGTCTAGATATAATGTTGTCCATGCTGTTTTTGCTCTTGCTCTCTGGACCGGGGTCACTTCTGAAACAATTTTGCAAGGAGGTTTCAAGAATTATTTATACTTTCTGTGCGTGCCCGAAAATTAAAGGGGTGCCTATGCCATGCTCAAGATCCAACTTTTGTTCTAAAGTCTGTCTTGCTGTATATTGAAATTCGTTACAGATCCTTTCAAAGCTTCATGTTATTCTGTTGCTGAATGGATTAACGTTTTGTCATTCGGTAATGGCGCTTGCAGTTCAGTCAAAATACGTCTGAGGTGTAATAAAATTGAAAATCTGTACACTGGACCTCACCCAAAGGATCGGATGAGTTAAATGATTAGATCCCGACATCCACACCCCAGTGGATAGCACAAACACAGCAAAGTATAACTGTTCTATATAAAAAACTGCCAACGGATGACAAAACCACGCTTTCTGGATGTGCTCTTTTTCAATAGGGGGTTATTGGTTAAGATAGCTCTTCAATGGAGTACTCACCTTTTTATGAAAAAGAGGCAGTCCTGGGTACCGCATTGTCAAGCGTATCAGTTGCTATTATTTTAAGGATTGTAGTGGGCCCCATCTGAATATTTTGAAATCAGTATTATTTGAAAGCACTCATTTTTAATTTGTTTTAAAAATGTGAGTTTATAACATAACAACTCAAGACCGCTCCTTCGTTTTTTAGACACTTGCTATTGATAACAATGCGGGGCCAAAAACGGTCGCGCTCAAGAAATATTTTTCAAAGTCGTATGGTTGAATATCACTGCAGCAAGGGGAATAATAGTTACAAAAATATGAAAGGAGAACAAACGACGTTTTAAAAAAAGTTAACAATACCTGATGGTTTTACGGTGGTTTGCTCACTAAAGAAGCAATGAGTAACTTGACATTATCTTAATTTAACAATGCAAATCTAAATAAACATATTTATCATTCAAAACCTGAAGAAGGCAAATACGATTTTGATAAAGAGCTAGCTAAAATGCTAAGGCTTTACAATAGCAATCTACCCACTCATGTTTTAGTGTTTCGCACCAGATGAAATATACGTTTGAGGGGAAAGTAGACGCTCGACTATTGCCTACATTCATTATCTATGTTCATTTGGTGAGCTGAGCACTGATGAAAACTTATAGGATGGAAGGCCCTCAACTCGTTTTAAGAGCTCTTCGTACAGGGAAAGCTTTGCATATGCGATTATGAAATTATTACAATTCCCTAATTTACAGTTTAAAAGATTAGTTTGTGGGAAGGGTTGGCTCATTTTATATAAAAAATCAAAGACCACAAGGGGGAAAGTGTTATAAACTGTGATCACCTGCACTTGTTTTGGGAATTAAAATAATACGCTACTAAAAAATAATGTCCGGGGGCCAGAAGAACCAGGAGTAGTTACATTAGCGTGTGAGGTGTATAACCTTAGAAAAAAAATTAAAAGACCTTGCAGTGTTGCAGACTTTGAACACGAACGGTGGAGATAAGGCCACTTTGTATGGGTTTTAGTTTGTAAGTACACTAAGATGGTGATTATAAACGCAAAGAGGTTAGCGACAGTAAAAAGTTTCCCTAAATAGAACCGACTGCGCCATTTCTAGAGGCAAATAATGTTGGCCAGTATGAATATAAAATAGTTCGAAAACCTGACCTCAAATGGCACTTAGAACCATATTTAGAATGGGAAATAAAATTTGAATTCATAAGCCCATTTACATATTTTAGCCGTCAAAAAAGTTTCAGAAAAGCATTCAACTCTGGCCCTTTACATGTAAGTCTTATGCCGGACGACAATAGTCGGAAAGAAATTGAAATAACGCCGTATGGGAAAAAACAGTACATCCTCCACAGAAGAGAAACGGTTTTAAAGGATGCTTCTACAAAATTACAGTTCATTCCGCAAATGAAATTAGGAGACACGTTCACAATGATATTTGAAATTTCTGTCTTAAAAGATAAGGAGAGGGATGGGGTTGTGGGCGTTAGTGACGTCCTTCTAAAGGGAATTCTAATTAGCTGGCAAAACTTAGACGTTGAAAAACTTAAAGTTACCGTCGTCATTCTTCACAATGACGAGGATATTAAGGTCATAACAACAAGCAACAAAATCAATATTAGTCTAAATAGAAACAATCTTACAGAACTGAATTGGATTAATCTTACACATTTAGGCCTCGTAGGGTTTTATTATACTGAACAAGTTTTAACAGAGAGCATGATAAAAACAATAACTGGATTAGATTAAATTCTGCTATAAAACTATGGAGCAGTTAAACTTTATGACAAAAACTCCTCATTGCTCATTGATTTGTGGGCAGACTGGTTGTGGAAAAACAATATTTATCCTCGACCTGTTACAAACAGTTTATCGCTATAATTTTAATCATATTGTGGTTTTCTGTCCAACACTTAAATGGAACAAAGCATATCATGATAGAAGGTTTATATGGACAGATGATGACATATATTTAGTTAATCCTAGCAATAAACTGAGTGAGTGTTTAGAACAGTTTTATAGACTGTTTGAAGGAACGCAGACACTATTTATTATAGATGACTGTTCGGCAGAAAAAGACATAGTTAAAAAGAGAAACACTTTATCAAAACTTGCTTTCAGTGGAAGACATGCTGGGATAAGTGTGTGGATTTTATGTCAGAAATATAACTCGGTTTTAAAAGACTTTAGAGAACAGTTAAAAACTGTAGTTTTATTTCACATGAAAGACAGAGACTCATTTGAAGAATGTTTGCGCGAAAATGATGTTATTGAAAATGACCAGGAAAAACACAGGATTAAACAAAAACTGAAATCTGAAAAGTTTAGTAAATTAGTATTGAAAACGGATAACCCTGCACAGTATGTTTGTTTGTAAGGTCGTTATTTTTTGGGTTATTGAAGTCTTACTTGTCAGAGAACAGGGAAATGCCGCTTCTGGGTCACTTTCGCCCGAAAACTGGTTGAGGGCGAAAGTGAGCCAGAAGCGGCATTTCCCTGTTCTCTATTGTTTAATTAAATTTGTACGAGGCTTTGACATCGGCCACCCCTGCGTGGTATACGTTTCGAGAGAATGACCCATTTCTACGAACATGGCGAGTTAATGGCTAGCAGTAAATCCTGTGAGTTGTCAGTTGCTTCGACTTGGTGGACTTCTAAGGGGCTGGTTCACACAAAAAAATAAACTGAATGACTGCAAATCCATACAAAATTCAACTGCACAGAGAATAATACAGCGAGCAAGTACAGTTTAGCGCCTGTGCACTTATACTCTCCATCATTCTCTAGCCAAACATGTACCATTTATATCCTTCCCGTCCCTCCTGACCTTCCAATTCCTTTCACATACATCCATCCCCCTATCCCCTTTCTTTATCTACCCTCTCTCCCGCCCCCACACCCACCCCCAACTCAACCCACCATGCCCCCTCCCCCTCCCAACCCCCAACTTGACCCACCATGCCCCCTCCCCCACACACTGACCTCCTCAGGCGGGACAGGCACCGCCTCCTCCACCGTCATCCCCTCCTCTCCCTCCTCCTCCTGGTCCATCTCTCCCTCTGCCGGTGGTGGCGGCTGCGGGAGGGCTGTGGGGAGGGATGTGGGGAGAGGGAAGGGGGAGAAGACACCAGAGGAAGGAGGGTGGGGAGGGCGGTGGACTGGGGAGGGGGGCAGTGGGGGCAGAGAAGCTGCAGAGGAGACTGACACGTGGTGCACAGTTTGACGTCAGTGGCGAAGAAACTAGGCAACACACACATCAGGAAATTCATCTTTAACTCAATCAACTCACAGCCAAAACAGACCATTTTGTTCCTCAGATCACACGGTTTTTGGCAATTTTCAAAAAAATCATAAAAAATCAACCACTTCACCTAGGAGCATGAAACATACACCATTGGACAGAAGAAACAATATATTTATCAAAACTGCTTACCTTCAGTGAGGAATCTACACAGTTCACATGATGTAAGTAATCCAAAATGATACATATTTGCAGAAAAACAATAACTTTTTGTGCACACTGTAATCCACTTCTTCATGCTCTCTATCTCCCACACAAGTTCAATTACACTTCTGAGCACTTGGTATGAACTACAGATAATAGTATATTTATGATAACTGCATAAAACACAAGAATTTTACCACAAAATGCTTGATCCACTCAAAATCATGTGATTGTGTCCCAAATCGTGTGATCGCGGGAACGAAGAGTAGGACAACTGAAATCCGTATAAAACTACTATAGAATACACAAAGAACAGTCTAAGGGAAGCAACTGCAAAAAAAGGCCCTAAGCTGTCCCTGAAATGAGATTTATTGCCATTTAATAAAAGTCGGTATGATTTAAAAATCATCAAACCCTGTCAGAAGTATGCGCCAGACACGCCTTGAAGCGATGTGAACAGTGTCGGAAACCCGCTTCCGACAAGACTCGATTGAGTTAAATAGGCAAAAATTACAAAGAAAAAAAGTTAATCATTTTAACACTATTCAAAGCCAGATCCTTCACCTGTTACAAGATCAATCGCCTCTCAAATGTACACTGTCATTTCATTTATATAAAGAGTGACCTCTGGCCTGTCTCAAAGCAACACTATTTAGAGAGAAAACCACATTCAACTGGGCCTTTAGGAAAAGAACAGCATGATGAAACTGATTTGGGCTTGTGTAGGGAGACCTGAGGGAGGGGTGAGCTTATAACTTGTGCAGGTCACTGTCACAGGGTCCTTGCTGGTCGACAAGCTGAAATTTCAGCGACTTCTCAACGACTTTTCCATGGCATTTTGGTGAAAATTCAATGACAGAAATGCAGTATTTTCATACACTAAATGCGTTCCTACTGTCATCACAATGCCAGTTTCAACGAACCCTGCACAGGGCTAAAAAGTTTGCTTCATTTCTACAAAGCAGCATGCCCACCATGAAACCAACCAACAGTTGCCCATCTTGAAGGCTTGATATAAATTTTCAGTGACCCTGACCATAGTTCAATGACTTTCTAATCCTGGACAGTTAACTTTTTTTTTTCTTAAATTAAATTCTATAACTTTTCTATGATATTCATGACCTGTGCAGACTCTGATTTGTTGGCGGAGAACTGAAATCTAAACTAAAGCACACTGCCACTGTGTTGGGAACAAGCACGCACACGCACACACACACACACACACACACTCACTCACAAGACCATTAAAATACCCTGGTCTTCATCAACAGAACTTCTTTTCTTCTCTTGACTTCTGCATGTCTGCCAAAGAATCAGTCAAACAGCAAAAATATAAAGTGGTGCACATGCACGCATGTGTAGGTGTATGCATGTGTGCGGGTAAAGGTAAGGGGAAGGTGGGGGAAAAAAAGAGGGGAAGAGGTGGAGGGAGGAGGTGGAAAGGTATGGACGAAAGTGCAGACAGAGGTGGTGGTGGGGGGGGGGGGAGGTTGGAGGGATGGGGAATGAAAAGCACATGTATGAGTGTGTTCTATGTCACTATACGTCTAGCATAAACTGGAAGGGAGGGGAAGGGGGAAAGGACGGCTGGTGGAAAAAAGAACGAGAGAGAGAGAGGTGGAAAGGAGAGGTTGGAGGGGTGTGGGTGGAGAGCCTGTACATACATGTATGTGTGTGTGTGTTCTTTGTCAATATGTGTCTAGCTTAAACTGGAAGGGAGGGGAGAGTGTTGGAGGGAAAAAGAATGAGAGAGAGGTGGAAGGAAGAAGTGTGGGGAAGAGGGATGGGTGGGTGCATGTGTGGGTAGTGGGATAGGAAAGCGGAGGACAGGGAAGGAGGTGGGAGGCAGGGGATGTTCAGGGACAGAGAGAAATGAGGAGGGGGGGGGGGGGGGGGGGGGGGGATGGGAAAGAGAATAAGGAGAGAAGACAAGAGGTGAGGAGGGAGGGACGATTGACAGAAGGATGAAAACGGGTGATATGGGAGAGGAGGTATGTAAGGAGAGTAGCTCGTGTGTGTGTGTGTGTGTGTGTGTGTGTGTGTGTGTGTGTGTGTGTGTGTGAGCGTGCATGTGTGTGTGTGTGTGTGTGTGTGTGTGTGTGTGTGTGTGTGTGTGTGTGTGTGTGTGTGTGTGTGTGAGCGTGCATGTGTGTGTATGTGTGTGTGTGTGTGTGTGTGTGTGCATGTGTGTGTGTGTGTGTGTGTGTGTGTGTGTGCGTGCGTGCGTGCGTGCGTGCGCGCGCACGCGCGTGCGTGTGTGTGTGTGTCTGTGTGCATGAATGTGCACATGCTTGTCTGCACGCATGCATGCATTGTATATCACTACGTGCCTCGTCTTAAGTGCACACACTTGCCACTCAAACAACCAAACTAACAGTCCTTCCTTTCCTTGTCAAGAAAGAAGAAAAAAAAAAAAAGGCAACTCCCATCACTGACTGTGTGACCAGGAAAGCGGCGACATCGGCATGGGTGCCCAGACTTTTCTGCGCGCCGACCTCTTCCACTGCTCCCACAATCGTCCCCAAGGTTCAGGGTGTGCTGCGCATGCCCGGCCTTCCTCCCTCGCCGCCCTCCGCCCGTCTTCGCCGTCTCCAAGGGCTGACCACTCTTTGGCCTCTGGAGAAAACAAGTGTGCAAAAAAAAATGATGGCGTCTGAGATGGGAGCAGGCTTTTCTTTTTTCTTTTTTTTAATTATAGTTAAATGTGAAAGTAACAGCTAGGTATGAACCTTCTTCAGCAATGCATCTTCTTTGGATATGGCGATTTTATCTTTTAACTGGCCATCCAGCCCAGTCTTTTTACTTTGTGTGAATGAGTGGGGTTTTGACGTTTGCTTGGATTGTTTGTCAAGAATGGGTTAGGGGCTGCACCGTTTGCTACCAGGCAGAGATTATATAGCTTTTACAACCGACCACATAGGGCTTTTCTAGGGCTAAACGTTGTTTGTTCTACCTGAAGAAGACCTAAGAGGTCGAAATGCAACGTGTTTTGTCCTGTAATCTTTTTGTCTAGTTCGTCCAGCGGAACCAGTAACTTTTCTTTTTAAAAGTTGCTTCAGTTTGCTCCTTCAGTCACCTCGCTTTGAAAATATCTTTCCAGGACTGTCACACCCATACTGGATAAAAGCTTACAAGCTGAAAAAAAATCACACAGAAAGTGACAACTTCAAAAAGAAACAAACACCAAAAAAGCTAAACTACTGACTTCCTCAAGACGGATAAGATCAGGGCCTGCTGAAATCCACACTAAAAACAAATGTCAAAAATTATTTTTAAGATGGATAAGACTAGGGCCTGTTGAGATCACCAGCCATTCTGCATTCTCACTCACACTAAAAAACAAATGTCAAAATATTTTTTTTTAAAGCAAAAGAACACCAAAAACAAACAAAAAAATACCATATGGATAAATAGTCACAGCAGAATGGACAGCTGACGTCCACCCTAGATAGTGTGTATTATCTTTACTACCTTGCCGCCAGATCACACACACACACACACACACACACACACACACACACACACACACACACACACACACCACACACACAAACCATAAACTGTGACCAGAAAAAACGTGTACAAGTTTCCAGAACAAAGACAGGAGACTAGTCAACAATGGCAAAAAAAACAACAGAAAACGGCAGTTAAAGATGGCAGAAACAAAGTAAAAAAGGCCAAGTCAAAGAGAGAGAGAAAGGTAATGTTGCCTGTGGCCAGCCGACCACAAAGGGCAAAACTTAAGGCAAATCATCCTTAAAAGTCATAATCTTTAAGACAAATCATGCTTAAAATTCTTTTATAATGGTAATGTTTAGTTTTTAAGGTCTTGAAAATGCTAAGAGCTTTAGTTCTCCACACAACCTTCCCCATATTTTCCTTGGTGCACAAACCCTCAAACAACACCACAACATAGCAGCAGCGCACCATCGACTCACCCCTTGCCGCTTTCTCCCTGTGGAGCTGTTTCAGCCTGGCTCAAACCATCGTGCCCCGCATCTCCGAACCGAACATGCAAGTCGGCCAAATCGTCGTCCCTAGCATGCCGTAACGATCTTCTGGGTTTTGACACTTCTTCCTGCCTCAGGCTCTTTTTACACCTCCTGTCAACGAGAGCGCATGAATGGGATTGCCTCATTCCACATAGACACGAGTAATAATTATGCGACCACCCCAGTATGAAACCAGGGTTGATTCATGCACATGTTGGCCACTTTATTATCAGCAGCAGGAAAAAAAGGCACTGGGGGTCAAAATGGGGCATTCTGACTTTCTTCTTTCACAAAAATGCCTTTCTAACACCCTGAATTGTCATGTGGCAGTACTGACTTGCTCTAAAACAGTCACAATTAGTTGGGGGGGGGGGGTTAATTGAGGTTTACTATACTAAGAAAAAACTGCAGGGGGGGGGGGGGGGGGTGTGCAAGTAATTCAGAAGCAGTTTGCTCAAAAAAGACCCTTTTCAAGTGACCATTATTTCCTCTTTTTTTTTGTCTTAGCCCATTCATTCTTTAATCAAATCAATTAAGAGTGTCTGACAATCTTATTCTTAAGCGTATCAATACGTCAACAACAATAAAACCAGTGGATAAAAATCTTTAAAAAACACACAATCCAGTTAAGACTGGATTCATGGTGGAGGATCTCATATCACAATAGCACCAGACAGTCCATGGAGAACACAAGATAAGTGAAATTCAGTACAGTTGTCCATTTGTATTGTACTGAACTGTACTCAAAACACTGTAGTGTAATTCAGGTAGAAATATCTTTTTCACACCAGACACCTCTGTGTAAAAATTCAGTCTGCCCTTCCTAGGAAGAGGGAGTCACCATTGGATCAAAGTATATCACCATCCTCTCTAACTTTTAGTTTTACCAGGACCTTGAACATGCTAATAAAATGTGTTTCATTAAACAACCTTCTCCACATTTTCCAGTTTGTATGTAAGTCCTGAAACACACCACCACATGAGTGACATGAGTTTTAATGCCACTAGTGTGGCACAAACGATAAGACAGCAAAATAAAAAAATATGAATAAATAACCATCATGCAAATGAGCATGCTCCATTCAGTATTACAAGCTGAAAAAGTCAGATTTTATTGGCTGTGTGTAATGATTGAATGGGACTGAAGAAGTCAATACAAATCTTTTTTTTTAACTAAACATACAATTCTGAAACTAATGAAACGGTGATGGAACACATCAGAGAAAAACATACATATGGTACAAAATTATATTTGGGGACCAAAGGATACCTTGTGGAAAGAGTTTGGAGTCTGTGGAAGTTTGACTGCCATTTTTGACCACTATACTTTTTTTTTCCCCCACTATATTATGCACTCTCATACTTGATACCACATAATGCAGTCAAGCTGAAACTCAACATAAATGGAAAATAAGAACTTTGTCAAAATTGCAAAGCACAACCCAAAGGCTGAAAAACACATTTACTTCCTTTACACATAACCTGGAAGAAAAAAAATGCACAGATGACCACACAAGGCCCTTTCCAAAAGTTTCAGAGCTGAGGCTGTCGCTAGCACCTTTTCAATGTTCTAACTGTTTAACAATTTTCATTTGTGTTTGTTCAAAACTGATGTGCCCAGCCAACCTGGAAAGAAATAACCATGTATACACATGGAACACGACCTACAACACTACCTTCACAGTTTCACACACACACACACACACACACACACACACACACACACACACACACACACACACTCCTGCAAAGCACACTGCTTTCTGCAACATTTCTTTCATAGAAAACACAGCTACACACATACACAAACACACACACACAAAGGGAAAATCCATACCTGTTCCTATTTCTGCTCTGGAGTAGCTTTCTCTAACATTTCCTTCTGTCACACACACACACACACACACACACACACACACACACACACACACACACACACACACACAGTGCACACACACACAACACATACACACATACACACACACACACACACATACACATCTACATCCATACCTGTTCCTTTGTGCACGATGCACACCGTTTTCACCAGCACTGCTGTCACCCTTGTTGCTCCTGCGTTTTCCAGCCAACTTCTCAACCTCCGACGTGCGACGATGTGCGTCAGACACGCTATCCACTTTCCCTCTCACAGCTCCTGCACTTTTCTCCCCCCCTCCCACAGTTCCCCAGCCCACGTCTTCAGCCCCAGTCACATCATCTTCCTTCTTCACTGTGACAGTGTGGACCTGGTCCACGGTGACCGTCCCACTCGTACTGCTACCACAGCCCGCTTCTGACTGGAGGTTAAGAACCATGGGGTGTGTGACATTCTTTGCATCTTCTGCTGTCAAGAGGGCGGGCTGCATGGATGGGTCCATTTTCCGTGGACCGACTTGGCAGGCTCCTTAATGGCGTTCTCTGCTTGACCTGTCCAGTTCACTGGAATCAACAGTAGAAATCATTATGCGAGTTGTTTACACTGAGTTTAAGTATTCTGGATCTGTGTTTTTGAGATAACCCGACATAAATACAGGTGCATCTATGAAACTTGTTAATGTCATGTTTCTTACGATTGATTTCAGTCATCAGATTTTGTGACATTGATGGGCATGTGGTTTATCCACATCTTCCATATAAGCACCATATCTCCTAAAAAAAGGATTTTGTATGCTTCATTGACCCTAATTAACTACCAATACTTGAACTCTTTCCAATACATGTCTTGGCCAGGTGTCGAATTGTGTGTCCAAAAGAATGAACCCCATTCCCATTATGTGCTACTACTACTACCCCATGTACTGTAGTGATGTCAACCAACACCAGAGAAGCAACCAACCCCTCTATATTACACACACACACACACACACACACACACACACACATGCCACACACAAACATTCCTGACTGTAGTGAAACTGCCAAATGGACAGAGAATGTCTAAACACAGTGCTGAAAAGAAAATAACCATGCTGGAACCAGCCAGAGCAAGGCAAAAACTAAGCCCGGTTCAATTTCTCGTGTTTTGCTGCAAGTACAAAAATTAGCTTAAACTTGAGTCTGTTCTGATCATGCGCATCTCACACCTATCCCTGTTTAAATTCTCTCTGTCTGTCAGTCTGGAACTTAAACATTCTTGAGTGTATATATGCCTGGGGAAAATTGTATTTAGAGCCATGTCTCAGTACCCCTGACAATCTCAAGAATTCAAGGTTTGGCTTACTTACTCCTTTCAAAACAGAGCTACCAAAAGAAGACCATGCTTTCAAACGCTCATCACAAACGCAAAATATCAATATACAAATTTTATATTGCCTGCTTTATCAGATCTCTTGAGTTACTGTTATGGTCATCTTATTTCTAATATCAGAAAAGGGTAGCAATGACTACCACACCATATTTCTTTGTCTCAAGGGACTAGGTCACAAGAGTGGGCATGAATTTGTGTTATAGGACTTTCTGGGCATGCCAGACATTGATGGCATACCCCATCTCTCCCATTTCCCCATCCCATTTTCCTAACGACTTGGACACATGCAAGAAAATCACCTATATGTGTGTGGTTGTTACTCTTGTGTGTCTGTGTATGTTTGAGTGTTTGTGCATGTGCATACGTCACTGTGTGCATATATGCAAGTATGTTTCACCGTGCATATATGTGTCTTTGCATATATGTGCATGCATGTTTAATTCCTGTTGCTTATAAATACTTATTGGCCCAGCACAACTGACTGCAATGGGCCAGATTAGGGTTGTCACCTTGTTTAGTCCTAAAAACTGATAAAATCAAACGAACAAGTGTTTATGTATGGGCGTATGCATGTATGTGTACATGTCCATGCGCATGTGCATGCATGTGTGTGTGAATATGGGTTTGGGGGCATCTTAATACTATACGGTGACTGTCTCAGAATGTTTACTGTGGGTTAATAAAATCATACATGTGTGCACACATCACTTGAAGCCTGTGAGTGCACACCGTTCTATCGATCTTTGGTCATCACTTCTTACATTTAAAATTACATACCAAAATACGAAAGATTACTAAAGATTACGCACTGATCGAATTCCTCGCTTCCGAGTTACGTCCTATGTAGTTTAAACGGTTCCCTTCGAGTCGATATCATTGACTGACGCTCATTCGGACTGAATGGTTTTACTTCATGTGAGCCAAAAGTGATGTCTTTACGTAAGGAACTTGCACTTTTCATTGTAACTTAAGTATTCAAAAGCCTGGGGTTTTCTCACTTCCAATTTTAATTTAGATGCGTCTCCAGTAAACAATAAACAGCAAAACACCAGTACAGCATATATGGGTTCATTTTCATGCAGGAATTGTCAGCTTCTGATAGGAACAGCACATTCTGCATGATTAAAACATTCTCTTACGTATATAAAACGTTTACGAATGTCAAAGCGTCTTCGTCTGCTCTTTTCTGGCGCTGGACACTACCATATTGGATTTAACTGCAAGTTGCACACCGTAGTTTCGACAATTTTAAGTGTATGAACTTGTTTGTTTATTTTGCACTTCAAAACTTATCTGAAAATGAAAATCTTCAAGGAGAGGGGTCCTTATTATTGAGCGTAGTAACGTCATATGTTATTTTTCTGACTCCACTTTCGTCTTTTTACCGTTATTTAACTTAATGCACATTGACATTTTTCGTGATATTATTTCATAATTAATTGCGTAGATATAGACGAAAAAGTTAAAATAACAGTTTACATCCGTTATTTAGGTTGCCCAGCAGTCAGATACTACGAAAATATTGCTTGAAAAGCGCTCAATAATAAGGACCAGTATTATGTAGTAGTAGTAGTAGTAGTAGTGTAGGGACGTAATCAATACATAGGCCGTTAAGCCTTTCAATGTCCCCTCGTGTTATTTTACTTTTATGACAGGGTTGAAAATGCATGCAATATAAATTTTCCTTCTTATTCATCAAAGCTTCTAAACTGTACTTTAAATTTCAAGTCTTTATCCAGCAAATTCTTAAAAACATTAGTATTTTTAGCAAATTTAAGTGCAGTTGTCAAACTGTTCCAGTTAGTAATAACTCTGTTACTGAACTTGAATCTCCCCATGTTAGTATGAAACTGCTTAACAAAAATTTTGCCTTCCGAATTTCTTGTTCTATCTGTTTTAACAGCCTCAAAAAAGTAGTCCCACTGTATGTCCGTTTGCTGGTGAAATATTTTGAACACTTCAATCAAATCCCCTCTAATACGTCTACCTTTTAAAGAGTGCAAATTTAAGTAATTTAATCTATCTGTATAAGACATGTTTGTACATTCTTGCAAGATTTTAGTAGCTCTTCTCTGTACTCTTTCAATTGCTATTGACTGTCTTTTCAAGTGTGGGTACCAAATTATATTGCCATATTCAAGATGCGGTCTAACCATAGCTTTATATAGCTTTAAAAACGTTTCTTTATTTAGGTAAATAAAAGTTCTTTTTATTAATCCAATCATTTGGTTTGCTTTATTTATACATTTTTGAATGTGAATATCAAAGAGTAAATCTTTATCAAAGATTACCCCCAGATCCTTTTCTTCCTCACATTTCTGTACCAGCCTATTTCCACCATCTATTTTCATGTTGTATTCATGTTCAGGATTGTTTTTGCCAACATGCAAAACTTTACATTTTTCAACATTAAAATATAGATTCCACTTGTCTGACCAGTTTTGGAGGCAATTTAAATTTTCTTGCAGACTATTATAGTTATCTGATTTGTCATATATTTTTGTATCATCAGCAAAAATTTTACAAAAACTATTTACCTCATCTGGAAGGTCATTTATAAAAATAGTAAACAGTACAGGTCCTAAAATGCTCCCTTGGGGAATACCACTCATAACATCTTTCTCTGTCGACATACAGTTACCCACTCTTACTCTTTGTTTTCTATTTGACAAAAGTCTCTAATCCAGTTTAGCAACTTACCTACTATACCGTATGCTTCCATTTTTTTTCAATAATCTCTCATGCGGAACCGTATCAAAAGCTTTACGGAAATCAAGGTAAATTATATCAACAGAGTACTTATTCTCTAGCATGTTAACTAAATCTTCCATAACTTCAAGTAGTTGTGATATGCAAGACCTTTTTTTACGAAAGCCATGCTGGCATACTGCAAACAAATTATTATCAGTGAAGTGAGATACTATGACATCTCTTATAATGGATTCTAGCACTTTGCATGCAATGCAGGTTAAGCTTACCGGACGATAGTATTGAGTGAACCAGTATTTTAGGAAGAAGAAGGGGTGACATCCCATTTGGTCTACTCCCATTTCGTCTACTACTCCCATTTCGTCTATTTCCATACTGACCATACTGCAAGGCTCCCCCCTGACGTAACCAGTGTCCCAGTCTACTCCAAAGCAGAATCGATGGTCTTTAGATTAGAGTAGGGCGAAGCCCGAGAGAGGACGAAGGACGAATGAACGAAGGCCGTTAGGCCAAGTCGTGCTCACACATTTCTGTGTAGGCGAAATGGGAGTAGACCAAATGGGACCCCTCTCCTTGAAGATTACCATGAGATTCATTTGATAAAGGTTTAAAGCACAACATTTGTAAGCAATGATGATTATAATCCTATGGGCAACGGCGTGTTGATGGGAACTGTCAACCGGAAGAAGGCCTCCAGAGCGCCTGACCCGAATCCTAACCTGAACAACAAATTCACTTAACACAGGGCCTAACCATCTTCCGATTCTAACCTAACTAACTATTGTAAGATTTTGCTGATAATCTAGTGCCCTTGCTGTGTGTCTGTGTCTGTGTCTGTGTCTGTCTGTGCGCGCGCGCTCACGCGCAGGGGATGAAGAATTATTTTCTCCTTTCTCCATCTATAAAGGAAATAAAAGAACGTCCACCCGACGAACAAGCAGCTAAAGCAGGGACACGGTGAACGAGAACAGCACCTGCGGAGAACATACAGCGACCCTCCATGCGAAGCCCCCTGCTGGCTTGTTACGGCCTGCAGTGCGAGACGGAGAAAATCTTCAACAACAAGCCACCAAACTGAGGAGGAACTTAAACGGTGCCAGAGAAAACCAGCCAGAGCCAAATCGTGCCTGGACCTAATGGAAGAGCCTGTCACCCGTATAAGAGATGTCCCAATGTCCCTGGGTGACTGAGTGACTCGTAGATCAGCCTGGACTACATTGAAGATCAGCAACACTTAGGGACGATAGCCGATGGAGACTATTCCCTGGTAAAGATCGAGTGACACTGATTAACCAGTTCTTGACTCAAGAATGACCTTGAAACGACAGATCGACAGCTGCACAGCAAGAACCAGACTACGCCTGGCATTGATGAAAAAAGTATCGGGAATATCCTGGGGTGCATGGTTTTAGACAGCGAAGGAGTTGTGAGACTCAACTTATAACAACTCTCAATGATTTTAGTAACTGTCTTAACAACAGACAGCAAATGGATGCAATTTTATTAGATTTTTCTAAAGCCTTTGATAAGGTTGACCATGAGGGCCTGCTGCTTAAATTTGAACACATTGGCATTGGCGGTTCTTTGCTAAAATGGGCTAGATCATTCCTCGTTGGGAGAACGCAGAAAGTTGTTGTGGAAGGGTCGTCATCCCATTGTAAACCAGTCTTGTCAGGCGTACCACAGGGAACTGTTCTGGGGCCCTTGTTTTTCTTAATTTATATAAATGACATAAGTAGAAATCTCTCTCCTGGAACTACTATAAGGCTTTTTGCAGATGACAGTTTAGTATATAGAACAATCAGAAGCAAGAATGATACACGCATTCTACAAGAAGATTTAAACGCTTTACAAGAGTGGGAAAGAACTTGGAAAATGAAATTTCATCCTCAAAAGTGCCAAGTGTTGCGTATATGTAACAAACGCTCACTAATTAGATCAGATTATTCTATCCATAATACTATTCTTAAAGAAACTAATGCTGCAAAATATTTAGGCGTGATTATAGATAGTCGTCTCAAATGGAAAGAACATTACAATTTGTATGTAAGAAAGCAAATAACATCTTAGCTTTCTTACACAGGAATATCAATGACTGCCCCCAAAAGGTTAAAGACGACTGCTACAAAACACTGGTTAGACCAGTACTGGAATATGGTTGCTCAGTTTGGGATCCTTACCATCTAAAGGACATTGATAACCTTGAAAAGATTCAGAAGAGAGCAGCACGGTTCGTAACAGGGAACCACATCAGAGAAAAGGGGAATACTAGGAAGAACATGAGGAAATTAGAATGGAAACCCTTAGAAGAGAGAAGAGCTTTTATTAAACTTAACACCTTTTTCAAAGGCAGAGCTAAAGTAATTGATATTCCAATGGAACAACTAGTATTGAATAAAAGTAGCACCAGGAGTGGCGGTCAATGTTATACCATACCTGCATCAAATATTGACAGCCACTTACATTCTTTTTATCCCAGTTCTGTACGGCTGTGGAACTCACTGCCGGGTGCCATCAAGGTTGCCACGGGTGCGGTCTCATTCAAGAGACAAATTGATTCGACAGTTTTGAGATCTGCATATTGACGATTTTCTATTTTTACTTCCCCTGATATTTTACTATTACCTGGGCCTGAATTTGGCCATTGCTTTTATCTTCTTGAATATTGAGTGCGACCCCTTGTTGCTAAATTTGCTCCAGGGGCCAACAGTCTGAGTCGCACTGTTTTATGTTATTTTATTTTACTTTTTAACATGCGCGCTGGTGACCTACTCGTTTTTGAGTGAACCAGTATTTTAGGAAGAAGAAGAAGAAGACCATTCAGAAGAAGCTGTACATTCTTCTTCTTCTTCTTCCTAAAATACTGGTTTACTCAAAAACGAGTAGGTCACCAGGACAATTTTTCAGGCCAACCTGAGGAATTTGCCCACCATGCCGACCCAAAAACATGGTTTCCCAGGCCACGTTATCACAGTCAAGCAGTGCTTGATCGCTGTCTTGCCCACATCTCCAGCAGGCGTCCCCACCCTCCCCATTGGCGACACAGTCTAGACCCACCGTAACCCATACGGCTGGAAGGTTGATCGCGCCACCTGACACTGACCTCTCACATCAGTGTCCCTCGAGAGAGACCTGCTACCTCTCCCGTGGGACTCCCTACTATGCCACCAGAGTATGTGTGAAGCCTTAGGCAACAGCCCTTTATATATAGCAGAACAATTAACACAAAACACAATTGGCTTTCCTCCTCACCTGGCTGCAGACATGAGCTTTAGGTCCAATTTTCTATTACAAAGTATTCTGTAGAAACAGACTACTGAATAAGAGTTTTTGCACTATTTATAGAAATGGGATCATTAACAACTGTAGAAAAGTCTTAATTTTGTCGAATTAGAATTTAGCCAAAATCTCTTACAATGACAACTGACATGAAGAACGTAACTGTTAAAGTGAGGTTGGCATGGTCAGTCATTTTGTATGGTCAGGAAATATGCTAGCCATGCGATATATGAAATGAGAGCTCATAAACTTGACTTTTAATGTATGATTTTGGGTTCTGCAATTTTTCTCATATTTTGTTTTGAATGGCATACTTTCGAAAATGGTGCTGAAATTTCTTGTGTGCAAAACATCAATTTAAAGGAAATATGGGTTTTCCGATCTAATATTGTTGTAATGCATAGATTGTTTTAATTTTTGTGACTTCAGTGATGCATATATTTCAATTCCATAGCTTCTGAGGCATTCACATTTTAAAGATTTCACATGAAATAATCAAGCTTCATCAATCAAGGGACACAAAAGGGAAGGTAACTCTTGAACAAAAATTCGTCTGCTAAAGAGTGAAAAAGAGATAAGTGCACACTGTAGCACCTGGCTACCTGTGCATAAAAAGTAGTGAGGTCCTCTGATTGATGCATGAAATGTAGTGATGTCCTCTGATTGGTGCATACAAAGTAGCAATGTCCTCTGATTGGTGAAAAGTAGTAATGTCCTCTGATCTGGTGCATGGAAAGTAGTGATGTCCTCTGATTGGTGCATGGAAAGTAGTGATGTCCTCTGATTGGTGCATGGAAAGTAGTGATATCCTCTGATTGGTGCATGGAAAGTACTGATGTCCTCTGATGTGTGCATGGAAAGTAGTGATGTCCTCTGATTGGTGCATGGAAAGTAGTGATGTCCTCTGATTGGTGCATGGAAAGTAGTGATGTCCTCTGATTGGTGCATGGAAAGTAGTGATGTCCTCTGATTGGTGCATGGAAAGTAGCGACGCCCTGTGATTGGTGCATGGAAAGTAGTGATGTCCTCTGATTGGTGCATGGAAAGTAGTGATGTCCTCTGATTGGTGCATGGAAAGTAGTGATGTCCTCTGATTGGTGAAAAGTAGTAATGTCCTCTGATTGGTGCATGGAAAGTAGTGATGTCCTCTGATTGGTGCATGCAAATTAGTGACGTCCTCTGATTGGTGCATGGAAAGTAGTGATGTCCTCTGATTGGTGCATGGAAAGTACTAATGTATTCTGATTGGTGCATGGAAAGTAGTAACGTCCTCTGATTGGTGCATGGAAAGTAGTGATGTCCTCTGATTGGTGCATGGAAAGTAGCGACGCCCTGTGATTGGTGCATGGAAAGTAGTGATGTCCTCTGTTTGGTGCATGAAAAGTAGTGATGTCCTCTGATTGGTGCATGGAAAGTAGTGATGTCCCCTTATTGGTGCATGGAAAGTAGTGATGTCCTCTGATTGGTGCATGGAAAGTAGCGACGCCCTGTGATTGGTGCATGGAAAGTAGTGATGTCCTCTGATTGGTGCATGGAAAGTAGTGATGTCCTCTGATTGGTGCATGGAAAGTAGTGATGTCCTCTGATTGGTGAAAAGTAGTAATGTCCTCTGATTGGTGCATGGAAAGTAGTGATGTCCTCTGATTGGTGCATGCAAATTAGTGACGTCCTCTGATTGGTGCATGGAAAGTAGTGATGTCCTCTGATTGGTGCATGGAAAGTACTAATGTATTCTGATTGGTGCATGGAAAGTAGTAACGTCCTCTGATTGGTGCATGGAAAGTAGTGATGTCCTCTGATTGGTGCATGGAAAGTATGACGCCCTGTGATTGGTGCATGGAAAGTAGTGATGTCCTCTGTTTGGTGCATGAAAAGTAGTGATGTCCTCTGATTGGTGCATGGAAAGTAGTGATGTCCCCTTATTGGTGCATGGAAAGTAGTGATGTCCTCTGATTGGTGCATGGAAAGTAGCGACGCCCTGTGATTGGTGCATGGAAAGTAGTGATGTCCTCTGATTGCTGCATGGAAAGTAGTGATGTCCTCTGATTGGTGAAAAGTAGTAATGTCCTCTGATTGGTGCATGGAAAGTAGTGATGTCCTCTGATTGGTGCATGGAAATTAGTGACGTCCTCTGATTGGTGCATGGAAAGTAGTGATGTCCTCTGATTGGTGCATGGAAAGTACTGATGTATTCTGATTGGTGCATGGAAAGTAGTAACGTCCCCTGATTGGTGCATGGGTGCATGGAAAGTAGTGATGTCCTCTGATTGGTGCATGGAAAGTAGCGACGCCCTGTGATTGGTGCATGGAAAGTAGTGATGTCCCCTGATTGGTGCATGGAAAGTAGTGATGTCCCCTGATTGGTGCATGGAAAGTAGTGATGTCCCCTGATTGGTGCATGGAAAGTGGTGATGTCCCGTGATTTGTGCATGGAAAGTAGTGATGTCCTCTGATTGGTGCATGGAAAGTAGTGATGTCCTCTGATTGGTGCATGGAAAGTAGTGATGTCCTCTGATTGGTGAAAAGTAGTAATGTCCTCTGATTGGTGCATGGATAGTTTGATGTCCTCTGATTGGTGCATGGAAAGTAGTGATGTCCTCTGATTGGTGCATGGAAAGTAGTGATGTCCTCTGATTGGTGCATGGAAAGTAGTGATTTCCTCCGATTGGTGCATGGAGAGTAGTGACGTTCCCTGATTGGTGCATGAAAAGTAGTGATGTCCTCTGATTGGTGCATGAAAAGTAGTGATGCCCCCTGGTGTGTGAAAAGTATTGATGTCCATCGATTGTTGCATGAAAAGTACTGACATGCACTGATTTGTGCATGACAAATATTGATGTCCTCTGATTGGTGCTTGAAAAGTAATGTCCTGTGATTGGTGCATGAAAAGTAGCGATGTGTTCTTAGTGGTGCATGACAAATAGTGATGTCCTCTTATTGGTGCATGACAAATAGTGATGTCCTCTTATTGGTGCATGACAAATAGTGATGTCCTCTGACTGGTATATGAAAGAATTGGAATTCTCACCCTCCAACACCCTGCAGAGCTGGGCGTGTAAATGATTCAATCACAAGTAATTG
Source organism: Conus ventricosus (assembly GCA_018398815.1). Taxonomy (NCBI): domain Eukaryota; kingdom Metazoa; phylum Mollusca; class Gastropoda; order Neogastropoda; family Conidae; genus Conus; species Conus ventricosus. The sequence continues at coordinate 22,599,078 of CM031624.1, forward strand.
CATAGATGCTAGCCACAGAGACAGGTGGAGTGCCACACTTTTTGTTCTCGAAAGCTTGATCAAGAAGAAGGGGTAATACTCACGAGTGCTCTAGAAATTTGCACCAAAAATATCATTCTTCCATCCTCATCCTCAGCACATGCATTTCTTCACTGGGAAGGTCCACACGACTTTTGTTGGGCGTTTTGGACTCTGTGGACATGCCAAAAGGCTCTCTAAGACTAGAGTATATCTGCGCCATGTGGAAATTCAGTGTTACTGATTTCCTCCTATAATCTATATAACGTTTTTTTTTCTTCATCTTCTTTAAACAGTTTTTGACTCTGTGTTTTCTTTTTCCAAACAAAATCTTTCTTTACTGTCTTTCTGGTTATTAGTCATTGTAATTGATTCGTTTTTCTTTCTATTGTTGTCTTTTTTCTTTTTTTTTTGCTCTCAAATTGTTACACTTTTTTTTTCTCTTGTTACAAATATTTAGAGGCTGTGGTCACATAGAGTGTTTGCCAGTGTGTGTTCAAAGCACATGCGGAGTGGGTTTCGTCGATTTGAGAACCCTCGCTGTCCACCAAGCAGTCAACGGATGCCTGATCCAGTTCAGCGAAGATTCATTCAATTGACTTTGACTTTGATGTTACAAGATTCAGGTCCTTTTAGTCATAGGACCATGTTCAGGTTCTCAAAACTGAAAACTGATTGGCCTGGGTGGTTTGAGGATGGTGCCAATCAGATCACTTATTGAACAGTTTAGTCCAATTGGATGGTAGCAGCAGGGTGAGCTTTGCCTTCCTTAATGCCATACCCCAGATAAGGAGAACCTCTGAAAGTTCAGCGCCCCTACGGCCATCAGCTATGGCACTTTAACCTTACACAATTTCATACCTTGCCAGTTATGTGTGTGTGTGTGCACATGTGCATGTGTGTGTGTGCATGCATGCATGTGTGTGTGTGCGTGTGTGTATAAATGTATGTGTGCATGCCTCTGTGTGAGTGTGTGTGTGTGTGTGTGTGTGTGTGTGTGTGTGTGTGTATGCGCACACTCGTGTGCATGTGTTTATGTGTGTGAAACTGGCGACCAGGAAGCAAGATTATAGAAACATTGTCCAGAATGGACACTGCTCAATATTCTGATGGTAGGCTTTTGCTTATTACATATGACACCCCCACTGCCTTGTATGGGTGTGCATGCGTGTGTTATTTGAATCATCATTTTTTGTGGATTGATTCATTTTCTTTTCTTTTCTTGTCAAAACCAGTATCATGTATGTGCTTGCTTAGGTGTTGTAAGTTTAGTGGAATGGGTGGCGTGCTGTACATATTATAGTGGCATCTGCTTTTAGGATCAATTGGTGCATGTCCCATTACTAAAAACGTACATGGGAAGTGACTCTTTCAGTTTACACCTACTATTACTTCCCCTGGCAGATTTCTTTTGTGCTTGAGAAAGGGTACTAGCTATGTTATGAATCATTACATGATTGAGTTATTTATTTTTTTACAACTTTTTTCTCTATGTGGCGATTGTTCTGAAATGACCTGGTGTTGTGAGCTTGGACACAACACTGAAACATGGCTATTAGACAGTTTCTTTTTTCGGAAAAGCCAATACCCGTAGGCATTTTTGGTTAATTTGTGGCAACCATGTTTTTCTGAAGGTTTAAGGTATACAAAATCAATTTCTACAATTTGCCAAGCGCCACCTTGCCCCAGTCACTCATGGTAATGGCTCAAACAATATGGCCGCCATGCCAAATGAACATGTACATTTTATCCAAAATATCAACAACTGAGTCAACCAAAACTAAAGAATACTGGTTTAAACCTCCCCACATAGCTATTTATTCCAATTAAAATAGATTGTAACACTGAAATGTCTGCTTGGTATTAACTGTTGATAAATATGTTATCCACAAACCACCAACAAACACCGCATTGATATCGTTTAAGACATCAGATTGTCATATCTATTTTCATACTCTGGAGACTGATGGAGCTCAAGTGGGCCAAACCAGAGTACCAAGACTTTTTGACTGTGAGATTAGGAGGTCTTCATACCGCTGTGAACTTTCTTCAGACTATTGGACAGCACAGGGATCAGGTCTTCTGGAAGCTTGGGTTGAAAGTAGCATCTTTGGTTCAGGAACAGCAGAGCAGGTGATGTCTGGAAAGTCCTATGCCCGGGGATGAGAGGACACAAGTTGACACTTCAAGCACTTTGGCGATTGCTTGCTCCCAAGTTCTTGATGTTCATCAAAGACACAGACCAAGATCTAGAAAGAGAGATACAGGATGAACTGTCCACTGATGGCACAGATGGACTGGTGAAGTTGTTTGCTTCTCCAGACTTCAGCAAGGTTATGGATGCATTTGTCTCGAGCACTGACAATCCCAACTTCAAGTTCTGGTGGACATACATGCAGATGGTCCAGATTCTCCTACTTTTCACCAGAGCACACACAGAAGGCCTTTGGCAACTACATCTGCATGCTTTTGGCGAAATGTTGCCCTATTTCATGTGGTATAACCACCACAACTACGCCAAATGGGGATCCATCTACTTATGTGAGATGAATCAGTTGCCAGAGAACGTCAAGGCAGAGTAGGGCAACTTCGTGGTCAAGAGGTCACCTCAACAGTTCAACCAAGTTGACCCTAACCAAAGTCAGGAATGGCTCAACAACACAGGGAAGAAGGGTGGTGGAATTGTAGCATTACCAAAACAACTACAGCGCTGAACAGGTGGGCCCTCTCCTACAACCTCAGATCTCACATCAGCAGTGAAACGAAATGTACCCTTGGACTGAGGCAAGATGACAACTTCACACACAATGAATGCTTGGGTGACACTTTGAAAATCTGAAAAAACTGAAAATGAGGCAGGGGTCCAGGGGCCACCCAGGCCTTGGCGGGGTGCAGGGGCAGTGGCCCGCTGGGGGGTCCGGGGGCGAATCCCCCCGGCCGAAGACGATTTTATGAAATTTTAAGAGCATTTCATGGCCTCTTCTGGCATCAAATTGGAAAATCAAAGCAAAGCACTCACCTTACAACTGCAGCCTCTAATGTTCCACATGAAGGTCATTAACTGCAGACAGCTCATCCACCAAATCAGTAGAATCATTCTTTCCTTTGAAGGGAAACTGTACAAACTATTCACAACAGTCATTGCAAATTCTGCAAAGAAAGACACTGCAAGGTTTTTTCTTGTGGTAGTTCAACTTCACTCTTGTCTCATGACATCGATTTTCTTGTGGGTAAAAACACTCCTGAAGGTCTACTGGAAACAATAGTCTTTGTACTATTAACACTGTTAACACATACACACACACAGTGTGACACACACACACACACACACACACACACACACACAACCCTATTGACATTGCTTTTTGAAAAAATACTGACGAAGGTCAGCTGAGCCCTGAGCCTTTCTTTTTGTGGCTGTTTTGGGAGAGGTACCAGGTAGAGCAGAGGGCAGATTTGTGGATGAACTTCCCTGGGGGCAGTTTTCTGACTGGTGGACAAAATGTCAGTGGGTGGAGCTGAACAAGATGTTGAGCTTTTGGCAGACACATTTCTTGCTGCAGGAGCACAACCTGGAGAGCCTGAGCCTCTGTCGCAAGTGTCAGTGGGTGGAGCTGAACAAGGTGGTGTTGAACTATATGCTGGCACATGTCTAGCTGCAGGAGCAACACCACACCGTATGACATGCCCAGACTTGCCCTTGTTCTTTGCCTTTCTCTGAAGACGTTCTGCAGCCTTTGCAGCCTACACTCTTTTGCAGCTACTCTTCTTCGCTTTTTTTCAGCCAGGAATGTTGTGTAGCTGCTCTTTGCCTTCACAACTGCACACTTCATGGCAGGTGACACTTTCAGCTTGGTGGAAGTCAGACCTTTGGCTCTCAGAGCAGACTTGATGATGGCCACTGCTTCATAATTTTCCAGTGAGAGCACTAAACGATCTTTGGAAACTATGTCATCCATGATATTAAATGATGACTCTACAATGGGTCCAGAAAATATTGACAGTAAGCCTTTCACCAGTTTTGTGAGAGTTGGAAAACGGCTTCTGCCTGTGTCATCTTTGCTTCTGAGGGCAAAAACATCTTGCCAGAAATCCTGATCAATTCTCATTGGGTTGGTATTGGCTGCCTCCTCTGCCAAATGAGCAACCTGTCTGTCAATGGTGTATGCCCTAGCTTCCATGTCCAACAGCCCCAGTTCTGTTTCTGGAATAACATTTGGCAAGTCCTCAGCCAGACGGGAAAAATTTGAAGATGTAAAACTTTTTGTGCAGACACTGGGATCCAGACAAGTCAGTCTAATGATGCTTCTGTTGTCCAGAGGAAGATTCTTCAGAAGCATATCAGCTGCCTTCAGATAGCCAGCCCTGAGCTTGCTGAGGATGTCCTTCACCCAGTGATCAGACTTTTTGTCCTTCAAGGCTCGTCTGACTGCAAGGTGAGCATGCTCTCCCACTGCCAGCCTACTGTCTTCAAGGTGACAGTCACTGGAATAAATGTCAAGTTTTTTAAGCTCCTTCACCTAGTCCTCAGGAATAAAATCAGCTTTAATGAAGAGACTCAAAACATCTCTGACAAGATGAAACATCTCTCCATGAAGGCGGTGGCTGAGTGGAGCCTCTGTCTGGTATGTTTTCACAAATGGCTCAAACTTGGGGAGCAGCCCACGGTACAAGTTCAAGCAAGTGCGGAACTTGTGGTGATAATGAAACAGCTGGGTCAGGATACGATCTTCCTTGATTCATTGGCTGATGACCGGCCTGTCTGCCCATCTCCAGCTGCAACTCTTCAATCCTTGTCTTCTCTGCATCAGAAGTGCCCCTCTCTGTCATGATTTGATCAATTATTTTCCTGTGCTTGATCTGTTCTTCTTTTGTCAAGTAGGCAAAGTAAAACAGTAACAGAGCATCCATTGTTTTATGGAGCCGTTGTGTCACCACCAACATGTTTAGGAATCTGCTTGGGCATGGACGCAACATGTGTAAGAAGCCTTCAGCATTTTTGGGTGATGTGACAATACCAATGAGTTCGTGAAATTCAGCAAAAATGTCTTTAGCCTTTGGAGACTTTTCTATGTCATAGTAGATGTCCCCACAAACTGCTTCCACATCACTGAACTGGCTGAACAGAGCCTTTGCAGCATTAGAAACAATGTGGGCCGTGTCCCCAGCAACATCAAGCAGCTGTCCATGCTCTGACCGCAGACGAGTTTCCACCCCACTTTTGCAACCCCGCATTGTGGCACAGTTGTCCATAAGGCATGATATTATATTTGTTGATGGAATATTCTGTCCTCTAGTGCGGTTTTTAAGCCAGAAAAGATGTTTTCTGAAGTGGCCTGGTTAACTTTGAACGAGGCAAGATGGTGCACTAACACTTTTCTAGCATCATCGTCATACTGCTGGACCATGACACTGACGATCTTGTCCCAACTGTTGTTGGTTGCTTCATCCAGATTTAGAGAAAAGGGGGCACTCCTAAGTTTTTCACTCAGCTCCTGTTTAAAAGCTGCAGCAACACCATGTGTCAGTGTGTAGGTTGCACTGGTTCTCTTTAGTTTCATTCTTTTCAATGAAGATTTGTCTTCAGCTAAATGCTTGCATAAGTCAAGCAGGTCAGGAGCAAGAGAAAAAGGGAGGCAGTGCTCTGCCAAAAAAGCCAAAAGGACTGCCTTCTGTTCAGCTTGCCTCTCCACCATGGAAGTCACCCCGAGGGATGTGGGGGCTCCACTGCTGCTAAGCAGAGTCGTACAGGAGTTTCGAATCTGAAAAAAAAATCAACACTACAAAGAGAAAGCAGTATTCACAGGCTGCTAACATAGCACACACATGCATGCGGGCGCGCGCGTGTGTGTGTGTGCGTGTGCGCGCGCGCGCGTGTGTGAAAACGATCAAGGTCAGTTCTGTTTGCTCAAGCCAAGCCCGTGGAAACCTTGCCATCAACACACGATGCCCTGTCGTTCCATATCATGCAAGCACATTACCAGGCACCTGTCTGGAACCAAGCTGACAAACAACGTCCAGTGCTGCCCAAACCAGAGACCATGGATGGACCATCAATGATGGCGCATTTGCACCTATTCTGACGTCTCTTCCAGCAGTGCCTGAAACCTGCGTTTATTTCATTAGCTGCAGGTGCAAATCACAGTATCAAAGGAGTACCTGCCAGTGCAGAAAGCATAAACGGCAATGTACTAGTGCATGCAAGTGCAGCACTGGTGACTGCAGAAACAGCAATAGTTGAAAGCATGAACTGAAAGAGCATAGTCTCTTGTTATCAGCAGGCATTGTTCCATTTTCATTTACATGTACACTAAAGCGAAACTACGTGAATTGAACCAGAGAATCGTGAATAGTTAGGCCTCTGTTCCATGAATTTAACGTTGCTGGCTGTATTTGCTTTATCAAGAGATTTTATTGGATTTAGCAAATTGACACAGGAGACAGTACATTTGTGCAAGATAATTGACAGATTAAAAAGTCTAGCAGCAATTTGAATCTGTCTTCAAATGAATTGGGCGCATTCTTTGTATTTACCACCTTCTTTTTGTTTGATTCCTTTGCTGTTTGATTTGGTCATTCAAAGGCTTACGTATGTAATTATCATTCAGATTCATAACTCAAATTTGACTGTTTTTGCATTTCCTTGTACAGAGAATTTCAAATCAAAAGTAAAAGGTATAGATGTTAATTTCCATTTTTTCATTTCTTTGTGCGGGACGGGTCGGGGTACATTTTGATAGAAAGATGATCCAATCGTTACAATTATGACGAGAAATACAATTTTGAAATGTTTATTATGTTTCTTCTTGAAGGCTTTATTCAGAATTTTCTGAAATAAACACTTAAGTTTATGTCCACTAATGCCTGAAGGAGTTTCCTTCTCTGCAAGGCGGCCATTTTAAATAACTAATTATATCTTGGAAAAGAAGCGAGATATCACTTGGCAAATTTGATAAATGAATTTAGCACACCAAAATCCTTTAGGAAATGATAAGCAGCATAAATTAACCGAAAATGCTTACCACTTTTAAACCAACTGGAAATCTCATATTTTAAAACGGTCTATATGGACATGTGTATGTGGAGGCTCCTGCGAGTAGAAAAAAAAAAAAAATCTGCCTTATTCATTCTCTTTCTCCCCCCCCCTCCCAAACACACACACACAAACACACAACATACCCAATCACAGAGTACATAATTCCAAACCATTTTATTTCTGAATAAAAGTTGTGAAACATGATTCTTCAAATTCACCCCAAGTTACGTTTCCACCCAAAACATGCATTCATATATCTGCATGTACGCATAAATGCCAATGCACACACATAGATACAAACAGGTATACACATTCATTTATTCAAACAGTAACTCTATAAAGTATATTTATGAACATACCACCTCCAGGTTGTATTGAAAACACAAAGATTGTATACGGCACAATTCTTGATGCACCCTGTTATAACATTGTTAAATCACCATGGAAAATCATCATTAAACAAAACACACACACAAAAAAAGAAAAAAGATGAAAAAGAGAGAGAAAAGAAATCGTTCACCATTCTGAGATGAGATTATTCCAAGGCATATTACTCACAATGAAGAGGTATATAAGCACAAAGAGGAAAAAATAATTGTAACCAAACACCACAGGTGCAAAGCCAAGTCATCAGTGAAAAAGTATCTGACTTTCACTGTATGAGAAAAGGAACTTCTAAGCTTCAAAATGTCATAATCACCATTCCACTGGCATACACTGTCATTGCATTAAAACAGCGTAAATCACTGTTTTCTCATGAAAACTATCACTGTATGGACGTATGAGATGAAAACACTACTTTTCATGAAAAAAAAAAAAAAAAAATTACTTTCAAATTTCACAGATAAGACGTATTTTTTTGGTCTTAAAAAAAAAGAAGAAAATTTATCATTGTAGCCAAGTTGACAGGTCTTTTTGGAACTGTCAAACAAACCACACACACACACACACACACACAAAAAAAAAAAACAGAAAAAAAAAGAAAAAAAGAAAGAAGAAAGAAAAAGGTCACACTGAAGATCAGATCCTGGAAAAATCAGCTTAGGAAAATGATTACATACTGACAAAGAAACAAACAACACAAACCATTAATGACATGGTAAATAAACAATTGATGCATTTACAGTCAATAAGACCAGGCCATGCTAGGAGCACCAGCCATTCCACTTGATTTTTAAAAAAAACAAAACAAAACAAAACAAACAGGAACAAACTGATGAAAAACATTTATTGTAACAAACACCCCCCCCCCCCCCCCCCCCCCCCGCAAAAAAAAAACAACAAAAACAAACAACAACACACAACAAAAAACAAACAAACAAAAAACCCCACCATAAACAAGCCATACAGACGAAGAGACACGAAGACTGGACAGAATGTCCCTTCAAACCTGACTAGTGTGTTCGTTTTTCACTACCTTGTTACCAGATTTTAAAACACACACACACACACAAAAAAAACAACAACAAAACAAAACAAAAAGAAAAGTAAAAGGAATGCTATAAATTGTGTCAAAAATAAAGTGCGAAAGAGTTTCCAGAACAAAGACGGAAGAATGATCCTTACAAACAGAAAGACAGTAGACGACAGTGAAGAAAGTAAAAAATAAAACAGTAGACACAGTGAAGAAAGTAAAAAATAAAACAATCACAGGGTCACAGAGGATTACAGAGAAGAGGGAGTGACTAGCACAGAACTTCCAGAAGCAGGAGAGCTCTCAGTGCCCAACACAGCCCCCAGCATCCTCGTGGTCACAAACAAATGAACAGACAGGGAACAGGCTTATGGCTCTGAAAAGCCCACAGAGTGAAAACCGTTAAGTATACATATGATATCTTGTTTCTGGCGTTTTGCACTTTTGCAATGTACAGTTGTTTGCGCACTGAACCCGTTCCCGGGCAATACTATGAAATGAAAGAGTTTGAAATCTGAGAGAAGTGCATCCAATTTTACCAGAAAGACAAACACAAACATCACAACAATTACCACCAAAAAAAATTATCTTACAAACCTCTTTTGAAAGCTTTCTCCCATTTATCTTATGAAGAAATATTCAATACACTGGGAAAAGATTTCATACCCTCAACCTAAGGGTTCTGTTCTGCAGGCAGACATGTTTCTAGTTTAGCATGCAGACTTCAATGTAGTTCACTATGGATAAAACATTATTCTGACTTCACAATCTTTGTTTGTGGTCCAAGACTGTTCAGTTATGCATGCATCTTGGTGACCTGACAGATTCTGCAGTAGAAAGATGATGATTTCAATGTGTTTTGGCATCTGGGACGTTTACCATAGACCAGACGGTGGTTGGTAGCATGATCGCTGGCTCTGCAGCACTGGGCTAATGCCCTAAACTGCTCAATGCGTGTGTAAGTCCCTTGGGGAGATTGAGTCTCAGTCTGACTGGCTGTTGGGACAAGGCCCCAGACTTCTCTCTCTTTTTTTTTTTTTTTTTTTTTGGGGGGGGAGGGGGGCACAATTACATATTCATGACAGACAAAGGCACAGTAATCAATCTTTTAACTACAAGTATAGTGCAAGGTCCCTGACTTTAGACTAGTTGGAGCTTTGACAGAGCAGAGCATGCACTGAGCAAGGTTAACGGTAGTGGGACTGTTAAACAAAAAAAAAGAAACAGCAAGTGCAAAAACAGCAAGCCACTTGGGTTGCGGTACACAGCTGTTTAGGTAGACAGGAGCAACAACATAAACCTCTCCTGCTATAGATACCAATTTATGACTGGTTAACAAACTCTCCTGTGATGGAAATCTGTGGTTGGTTGACTTATAGTTGCATTCTCGATTCATGAAAAAGACATTTCAATAAGTATGGCCTTAATATTCAAGTTCATGATGCTTTAGAAATAAATCTGAATGAAGACCACATTCAAAACAGTTTTAAGCTTAGCATACTGAATAATAATAACAGACAATATCTATCTATATCAGTCGAGTATTGGCAAGTAGTATTCAACAGGCTGTCTCTAATTTGAAACAAGGTTATACAAATTTTAAGACAGACAGACTCAAACAGTAGCACAACACAACTGAGCTATTTTGACGAACAAGATCTTTGAACAAAGCCTTCAATCAATACAGAAATAATGGTTTGCTATCAGCTTAAGATTTAGACATTTGATTTCAAGATTTGTTTGATTAAGAATGACCTTCAAGAGGTCTGTCTGAAAGAACCAGGAGTCTGTTTTGGGAGGCAACATTTCCATCTAGCGCAGACAAAGAACATTTTTCGTTGGGCACAGTAAAATCTTATCAAGTATAGACAAACAACTTTTTGTTTTTAAGAAAATAATATTTTTAAAGGGATGGAGGCTTCATTTTAAAAGCTCTTCATTGCGAAGTTTCACTGGTGTCTCACCATTTCTTTTTTTTTTTTTTTTTTTTTGATTTTGGTAAATTAGAGTACATTCTAAAAAAAAAAAAAAAAAAAAAAAGACAAAACGTAACATATTCAGCTATACCTCTAAACATTAAAAAGGAGAGGCGATAAAAGCAATTAACAATTTTTCTTCCAAAATCTTTTGTCTTTTAGTTGCGTTTATGGAAACGAAAGGCTTGGAGGACATGGAAGGATGGGTCATCAGTTTTATTTTGTGTGTGTGCTTGAGACAGAACTACAAAAACAGCCCCCAAACAGACTGTGTGCACTTAATGGAGAAAAACAAAACAAAAACAAAACATGAATTTCAAAATCAAACTTGACTTTTTACTTCAATTAAGATCTGTTATTCTAGTAATCCTATTGTGAATCCATTCTTCTAGTAATTCAACAAGACACCTGAACTTTCTTCAGGCTGTAAAGAACACTTTTACAAGCAAAAAGAAGTCGGCACACATACCGCAGGTTACTTTATCATTCATATTCTTTATGATTGTTTGGAGGAGATAAAAGTAATTGCAAGAAATAGCTGAATATAATCATATGAAATTAAACACACCTGCACAACAGTAGTCTCTGTCTTGACACCTTGCTGAAAATGTAAGATCTTTGAAAAAAAAAAAAAAAACAGCTTTAAGAAATACGAAACACACAGATGAAAGAAAAAGAATTCTGTGATCAATGGAAAGCATATTTCTTGAACTTATTTGGTGACTATATTCATTCATTCACTCTGGCCATACAAGCTAATATTCCATAGGATGAAACACCATGACTTATAGTTAGCCTTGTCATTTAAACACAACAAGCAAACTGATTCATAAGTCAACACTTTCAAAAGCAACAAAAAAAAAAGAAACAAACCAAAACATCGATTAGATTCATAACTGAAAGAAACGATGGAAATCAATCATTTCATTTTAAAGAGGACAGTAGAGTGAAATAGCGATGGAACAAGCGGACTTTTTGTTGCTTTTAACTGCAAAGCATACAGAATCAACACCCACACAAACGCTGACAGGAACATGTACAACACACGCTTTCATTTTTGTGGACTCAACGTCATACCGGTAGGCAGGAAGTTTCAGCCAAAACCAAACAACAGACAGAATCAGAGGGGAAAAGACAAAGCATGAGAACAAAGCTACAACTCACCCACCCAGAGGATCAAAAGTTTGAAACATCATGCTTCAGGATTCCTTGCAACTGCTCCAGTAGCAAGTCAGCACTTCAAATTCAAATGTGTTCATCAAGACATGACAAAAATCCCAAACAACAGAAAAGACTACAACTCTGTGTATCTACTAAATCTATACGCACAGCACTTGGTACTATGCATGCTTCAAGACGAAAGCATGTACTGTTGTCTCCAAAAAACAAACATCTGAAATGTTCTTTTTCCTTTATAAAATCCCTTTAGCTGCAGGAGAGCTAAGAACAAAAAAAAAAAAAAAAAAGAAATGAAGTAGTTTTGTACAGTACCTGTCAAGACAAAGAGCTGTGCACCTACTAGTTACCTTCACTTTGTTTTGGTTCTTTCTTTCATGAGTCTGTTTTCAATCAGATACTCTAAAATGAAACTCATGAGTCTGTTTTCAATCAGGTACTCTAAAATGAAACTCTCCCTTTCTTCCTTGCACACACACACACAACACACTCACCCCCCCCCCCCCCCCCCCCCCCCCCCCCCCCCCCCCCCCGCCACACACACTCTCTCTCTCACAGCACTGCTGCCACACCCAATACAAGCTTACTCCATCCCATACAGTGACCCAAACAAGAAGCAAAATGGATGGGTGCTGTCCAAATCCATCCAACAATGCAAGCGGGAGTCAGCCACCTCTGGCTCCGTCCTTTTTAAAATGGAAATAATGGAGAGGAAAGGGAGGTAAGTAAAAGAGGTGAAGATACTGTGTGGAAGCGATAAGATTTGGGAAAGGGGGGGGGGGGGGGGGGGGGGGGGGGGGGGCAGGGGAGGGGGGGGGGGGGAGGAGAGGAGTGGGGGTGAAGGGGGGGGGGTGGGTGAGGTCTCCAGCTAGAAGAAAAAGATAACACCGAAGGTGCTGGGGAGGACCCAGGAGAGCACCGTCTTCACCTGCCTTTAAAGCAGTCCTGTACCACCCTTGGAGGCCTGCGCTGTGTTGACGATGGGTACAGGCACACAGGTCTCACAGCTATGTTAATGCTGGCAGAAAACCTGACAACTGAGGGGGTGAATTTAATAGAGGCAGGAACTGATTCCACTTCAACCGTGTCATAGCAATCACATTCTATGCACAAAATCCTGTCCTAAAAAACAACTTCCATGTCCTTACATTTTACCGATCTCGGAGCACAGCTGTTTCGTGTTTCTCAATATGCTTATTCTTAATAAGTTGATGTTTCTTGATTTTTTTTTTTTTTTTTATCATGAGAAGAAGAAAACTTCACATCAGAAAATGTATAAGTATTCTTATAAGATATTACAAATAATGATTCCAAAATTACAGAAATAGAACTTTTCGCCTCTCATAATTATCATGTTTTCACCAGATAACACTTTACACTTGTTCTTAGGTATTACACAAGTTGATCAGTATCAAGGCAAAGAAAACGAGCTTTGTCATTTGTTTCTTACTAATCATAAGGTGATCTACATCAAAATCAGATTTGTTTTTTTCTCATCTTGGAATCAAGTGAACATTCATCAGACAGCAAAAAGAGAGAACCCAAGATTTTCCTGCTTAATTCTATGACAATAATACGCTGATCCACCTCAACACATGGTAATCCTGTGTCTCAGAACAGAGCGAACCATCTTTTGGCAGAGTGGTTGGCAATGACAACAATGGTAACCGACAGCCTGTGCATATGTTCACTAAAGAATCATTGTACTGTTGACTCTAACTGTCCTTGTTTAACTCTACTGAGTCTTGTCGGAAGCGGGTTTCCGACACTTTTCACATCGCTTGAAGGCGTGTCGACAGAGTTTGACGATTTTAAAATCATACCGCCTTTTATTAAAGGGCAATAAATCTCGTTTCAGGGACAGCTCAGGGCCTTTTCTTGCCCTTGCTTCCCTTAAACCGTTCTTTGTGTATTCTGTAGGAGTTTTATAAGGATCTGAATTGTCCTACTCTCAGTTCCGGCGATCACACGATTTTGAACATGATCACACGATTCTGAGTGGATAAAGCATTTTGTTGTCAAATTCTTGTGTTTTATGCAGTTGTCATAAATATACTATTCTCTGTCGGTCAGAAGTGTAACTGAACTTGTGTGGGAGGATAGAGAGCATGAAGAAGTGGATTACACACAGTGTGCACAAAAAGTTTTTGTTTTTCTGCAAATGTGTATCATTTTAGATTACTTACATCATGTGAACTGCATGGATTCCTCATTCAAGGCAAGCATTTTTTATGTTATATATTGTTTCTTCTATCCAATGGTGTATGTTTTATGTATATATTGTTTCTTCTATCCAATGGTGTATGTTTCATGCTCCTAAGTTAAGTGGTTGATTTTTTTATGATTTTTTGAAAATTGCCAAAAATTGTGTGATCTGAGGGACAAACCGGTCCATTTTGGCTGCGACTTGACTGAGTTAAACCACATAACAGAGCCATTAAAGCTGCATTAAGCTTTAACAGTGGTTTGTGTTGAGCAGCATGTCATCATGAAAGTGGGGTGGTATGATCATAATCCTTCCCTCTCCTCTCTGTCATCCAAGGCCACCATTTTACCTTCATCGTAAAATGTCAACAACAGCTTTGTACATTTCACAATCTGTACAGTCGCTCCAAAAACACCTCCATCCCCAACCCTTCCCCCTCCTTTCTTTTCCCCCACTTTGTATTCTTTTAGAGCATATGCTGGAAACCTGGACAAAAAAAAAAAAGCCCCTCCAAATATCCATTCTCATTAAAAAAAAAAAAAAAGCATAAATAAGACATGCACACATACACACACACACACACACACACACACACACACACAAACCACCCTACCATGTAAGCTCCCTCCCCCCTTCCTCTCCTCCTTCGGCTCTCTCAAACACTCTGACATTCACTTGCTCTCTCTTTCTCTCTTGAATTTACTGGCTTCGCAGGGCTGGGAGTCTGGTAAGAGAGATGTGTGCGATTGAAGCAAGCCCCACACTGAAGCAAACATTTCATTTCCGATGATGAAACACTGCGTCCAAATCACTCTGTGTGGCTGCAAACAGTCCTCCTCCTGATGACACACTAGCACCCAGCCCCGTCTGAAGCACGCCTCCCCTCTCACGGTTTGTTCCTGCAACAAGAAATGGTAACAAGCCATTTTCAGTAATACCACCTCTATTTCACTGTTGTAGGCACTGAAGTTACCTGTGCACATACACGAGCGCGCACGCACACATTATATATACACGCACACACACGCGCGCACGCACACATACACGCACACACACGCGTGCACACACACACAACACGCACGCACGCATACACACATGCACGCACACACACACGCGCGTGTGCGCGCACACACACTCACACTCACAGAGTTATGCAAACATCTCAGTGACCTCGCTCTTTCTGTTGCAAGCAACACCTACATTTTCTGTTGATCAGTCACATGTCACACCCAAACCCACTGGCATCATTCTTTATGTAGCAAGCAACACCTACATTTTCTGTTGATCAGTCACATGTCACACCCAAACCCACTGGCATCATTATGTAGCAAGCAACACCTACATTTTCTTTTGATCAGTCACATGTCACACCCAAACCCACTGGCATCATTCTTTATGTAGCAAGCAACACCTACATTTTCTTTTGATCAGTCACATGTCACACCCAAACCCACTAGCATCATTTTTTCCAAGAAAGGCATGATCAGTCACATGTCACAACCCAAACCCACTGGCATCATTCTTTCCAAGAAAGGCATGATAAGTCACGTCACACCCAAACCCACTAGCATCATTCTTTCCAAGGCATGATCAGTCACATGTCACACCCAAACCCACTAGCATCATTCTTTCCAAGGCATGATCAGTCACATGTCACACCCAAACCCACTAGCATCATTCTTTCCAAGAAAGGCATCACTCATACAGCTGGACAAGTTTGAAAATTTTCAAAAGCCGAGCAGATCATTTTTTTTTTTTTTTTTTTTTTTTTTTTTGCTGTCCCAACTTCTGTGCCACCTTAGTGGCAGTGCACCCACGTCGTTCATCATTCCGTTCATCTTTTTTTTTTTTTTTTGCTGTCCCAACTTCTGTGCCACATTAGTGTCATTCATCATTCCGACTCTCCGTTCACAGCCACTGCCCGGTCAGTCCTGCCACAGCCCCGACACCGGCAAATCCACAGGGAGCAGTCAATGTCAAGTCGTCACGAGGGAACCCACCGAAGGAGGCACTGCAATGCTGCCGAGTCACTTCGGTGGTGTTCAGTGGCGCCTGTTCTGATGTGACATACGCAGAACATCACCTACTAAGCCCCCTACTGACGACAATAATTGCTTAGTCGTGGAGCCAGCGTGAATGAGCTCTCCCTCCGGAGGGCGCCATTAAGTCCGTCCAGTGACAGCACCCATGGACTTGCCGATACCGGTGACCCCGACGGAACCAAACCAAGGTCACAGATGTGGAGAGGACGTTGAAACTGAGGTCACCATGAGGGCAGGGCATGAAGGGCCACAGAATTTGAGACATTTTTCTATGCTGATCGATGAGAATGAGGATCATGATGATAAAGATGATATTGTGGATTTCTATTCCAGTCTGAGACTGCATGACAGGCTGTACTCTACACTTCCTTTCAAAATATATCCCAGCCTCAACCAGGCCCAAGAGATACAGACACCTGCAGTGTTGGTCAGGAAATTTGAGCAGCACTCTCAGAGACGCATCCATTAAGTGGATGAAACTCCACTGTGTGGTCCCAGTCTTCCCACCTGAGCCCGTAGCAAACTCAACTCTGGGTAGGAGCCGGTCGGGGCAGAAAAATCCCATATGACTCTGATGGGAATCGGACCCGCGACCTCCCAGCCGGGAGTCCGCAACACTAACCACTTCGCCACGGCGGCTGGTAAAGCCGACCAGGTCAGTTCACTGAAAATTCCTATAGCTGCCAAAGTTTTCAGCAGCCCACCACTTCAAAGATACAGCCTCATTTTTTCCCTCAACAGGTAGTGAGCACAGAAAGCAGACTGGGTTCCCTTTCAGATTAACAGCAGATTGCAGCCTTTCCCCATTCTTTTTATTAGAATGGCAACAGTGTCATGGCTTTCAATGTAGATGTCAATGCTCTGGACCCGGCTTCTTTCCGTATCGTTCTGCCTAAAATTCTGCGCTTTAGCCGACTGTTTTCAGAGAGACATTTTCATGTCAAAGTACCATACTGAAGTGAAGACTTCAGTTGCAAAATAAAACGTTTGGTGAAAACACAGCGTCTTGGCTCACAGCGACTTGGCTCACAAGCGAATAGGAGTCCACAAGATGACATCACTTTAAGACTGTGGTGCAACTTATGATTATATATATATTATATATATGTGAAGTCAGTGGGGTTACTCTTAACTGTAACAGCTTTCAGTGTGAAGAAAGAGACACTAAGTGATGAAGCTGAAATTGATTTTCAGATCATGAATAAAGCATTGTTTTCGGAAATTCTCAGAGAAAAATGACAGGTAGGCTGAGACAGCAAATTATCAAGTCGGTTGATGGGCTATTGGAGTTTTGAAATCTACTCACCCACCTGCATTTGCACTCATCCAGGGTGACTGGGTGACTGAATTTGTCTAGCCATGGCTGATTCTTTCCAGTTCAGATAATACCCATACTCACTCTTCTGCCAGTAACAGTACTAACACCTACACGCATTCACTCATGCCAATACAAACAACACCCACAGAAACCCTTTGCATCAGAAACTATGCTTATGAACATCACTCTCTCCATCATAAAAGTTACATCCACAAACACTCATTCTTTCCATCACAAGCATTATGTCCACAAACACTCATTCTTTCCATCACAAGCATTATGTCCACAAACACTCATTCTTTCCATCACAAGCATTATGTCCACAAACACAAGTTTATTCTTTCCATCACAAGCATTATGTCCACAAACACAAGTTTATTCTTTCCATCACAAGCATTATGTCCACAAACACTCATTCTTCCCATCACAAGCATTATGTCCACAAACACTCATTCTTCCCATCACAAGCATTATGTCCACAAACACTCATTCTTTCCATCACAAGCATTATGTCCACAAACACTCATTCTTTCCATCACAAGCATTATGTCCACAAACACTCATTCTTTCCATCACAAGCATTATGTCCACAAACACAAGTTTATTCTTTCCATCACAAGCATTATGTCCACAAACACTCATTCTTTCCATCACAAGCGTTATGTCCACAAACACTCATTCTTTCAATCACAAGCATTATGTCCACAAACACAAGTTTATTCTTTCCATCACAAGCATTATGTCCACAAACACTCATTCTTTCCATCACAAGCATTATGTCCACAAACACTCATTCTTTCCATCACAAGCATTATGTCCACAAACACAAGTTTATTCTTTCCATCACAAGCATTATGTCCACAAACACTCATTCTTTCCATCACAAGCATTATGTCCACAAACACTCATTCTTTCCATCACAAGCATTATGTCCACAAACACAAGTTTATTCTTTCCATCACAAGCATTATGTCCACAAACACTCATTCTTTCCATCACAAGCGTTATGTCCACAAACACTCATTCTTTCCATCACAAGCGTTATCTCCACACTCATTCTTTCCATCACAAGCGTTATCTCCACACTCATTTTTTCCATCACAAGCGTTATGTCCACACTCATTCTTTCCATCACAAGCTTTATGTCCACACTCATTCTTTCCATCACAAGTGTTATGTCCACAAACACTCATTCTTGAACACTCATTCTTCCCATCACAAGCATTATGTCCACAAACACTCATTCTTTCCATCACAAGCATTATGTCCACAAACACAAGTTTATTCTTTCCATCACAAGCATTATGTCCACAAACACAAGTTTATTCTTTCCATCACAAGCATTATGTCCACAAACATTCATTCTTTCCATCACAAGCATTATGTCCACAAACACAAGTTTATTCTTTCCATCACAAGCATTATGTCCACAAACACAAGTTTATTCTTTCCATCACAAGCATTATGTCCACAAACACTCATTCTTTCCATCACAAGCATTATGTCCACAAACACTCATTCTTTCCATCACAAGCATTATGTCCACAAACACTCATTCTTTCCATCACAAGCATTATGTCCACAAACACAAGTTTATTCTTTCCATCACAAGCATTATGTCCACAAACACTCATTCTTTCCATCACAAGCGTTATGTCCACAAACACTCATTCTTTCCATCACAAGCATTATGTCCACAAACACAAGTTTATTCTTTCCATCACAAGCATTATGTCCACAAACACAAGTTTATTCTTTCCATCACAAGCATTATGTCCACAAACACTCATTCTTTCCATCACAAGCGTTATCTCCACACTCATTCTTTCCATCACAAGCGTTATCTCCACACTCATTTTTTCCATCACAAGCGTTATGTCCACACTCATTCTTTCCATCACAAGCTTTATGTCCACACTCATTCTTTCCATCACAAGTGTTATGTCCACAAACACTCATTCTTTCCATCACAAGCATTATGTCCACAAACACTCATTCTTTCCATCACAAGTGTTATGTCCACAAACACTCATTCTTTCCATCACAAGCGTTATGTCCACACTCGTCCTTTCCATTACAAGCGTTATGTCCACAAACACTCACTCTTTCCATCACAAGAGTTACACCCACAAACACTCATTCTTTCCATCATACGAGCAATAAAATGCACACACTCATTCTTACCATTACAAGAGTTATGCCCACACACATTCATTCTTTCCATTACAAGCGTTACGCCCACAAACACTCACTCTTTCCATCATAAGAGTTATGCCTCCACACAGAAAATTCTTTCCATCACAAGAGTTATGCCCACAAACACTCACTTTTTCCATCACAAGTTATGCCCCCCTCCCCCCCAATTCTTTCCATTCCAAGAGTTATGCCTGCAATCACTCATTCTTTCCATCAGAAGAGTTATGCCCCCCCCCCCCCCCCCCCCCCCCCACCCCACTCTTTCCATCACAAGAGTTATGCTCACAAGCACTCAGTCACACTTTTCATCAAAAATCAGGCTCGACTTCGCTTTCTATCGCAAGCCAACCCTCCCCTACCCCTCTTCACCCTAAACACTCAACTCAACATTTTCCGTCACAAGCTACTTTCCCCACTCACTTAAAATCGCTTTCCATCGCATCCCACACCCCTGAAGCTTGATTTTCTCTTTCTCTTCATCAGAAGCTATCCCCCCCCCCCCCCCCCCCCCCCCCCTCCCAAAACAATCATTCACAGTGACCTCACACTTTGCATCCCAAGCCTCACACCACTGACCACACACTCACTCGCTCTTTCCGTCACAGGCCACGATTTTCACTTTCTCCACATTGGCCAGCTCAGCGGCCGAGCCTCTCGGAAATCCACGTTGTTGAGGACAAACGTCCACACATTGTCGCAGAATCGGTAAGTGTTCAGTTTGCCCTGCAAGCACATCGAACAACGCCGGGTCAGTCTGTAGACCAAAGACAATGGTAACAGCACAAATGACCAAATTGGACCATGAATTCATTATGACAAAATTCAGAAGCTTTCGATCAGTTTTGCTCAGAATATGCAGGCATCAATTATATATATATATGAACTTCTCCTGAAAATGCATACTTAATAACAAGAGAAGCTTGCCGTCACAAAATACACTCATAGTCATACACACAAAACAACAAAACATGCACACACACATACACACATACATGTGTGTGCACATGCGCACGCGCACACACACACACACACACACACACACACACACACACACACACACACACACACACACAGTCAAAGAACTGGCATGTCTCTGGAAGTGCTTGTAACATTCATACAGTCTTAAAAAAAAAGTGCCCATTAGCCATTACATGGAGACTATGTCCACGCCTTCAATGTTCCATGAAAATCACACCTCATCATGTGACATGATTTCTCTGTGACTGACATTACCGCTTTCCAGGGAAAAAGTGTTGTCATATTACAGCACCATCTGGGTAAAAATCTGCCTAGATGGACAATTTTCAACACTGTTGCGAGATAGCATGTAAACTACTGGTGTCTGAGACACTGGCACTGAGAAGCACCTCTTGAGGTCTAGCGGTAGAAAAAAAAAAAATAAAAAAGACTTGCCCTACATGAGAATTAAACTGCTGATCTTAAAATGTTTCGGTTTCACTTCTTAGGTGGGTGTTCAAGGCTGCATTTCCACTGATGAAACAAGAGACCATCCGAGGCAGAGCAGTTCTGGTGGCTTTGTCACAAAGAAATCTCTTACAACACACACACACACACACACACACACACACACACACACACACACTCACAAACACACACACACACACACACACACACACACACACAGAGTGGGGCTCCTATAGTTTTTAGCTTCATCCAGCAACAAAAGAAGACAGTGCTCACTGAACAGTTTCTGTCACTGCAGTTGTACCCATCGCTGGCTCAAAGTTTTTTTGCAGTACTGTAATCCTGAAGACATCTTCATGTGTGAAGTACATGCTTGAATTTTGGTGGAAGAATCATCATACGTTTACGCTGTCTTTTTGCTACAAAGTCGCAGACATCATCATGAATTTTTATGTGAACTTTCTGATTCTGAGGAATGCCCTCTTTACATGAATGACATCTCCCGAGGTTTCATCAATATTGTGTACTTGTCCAGAAATGGTTGTCATCCACTCTGAGTTCCAGACTCTTGGCACATCATCTTACCACTTGGCACCTGGCCTTCTCCTTTTCCTCCCCCACTCTATCTTTGCTCTCTCTGTGAATATAATCACCATTATCTGTCATCAAAACAGATGGCCTTGGACATTTGCCCTTATATTTATCTTTTATTATCCTGAAAATTATCCTATTTTGAATCCCTGACACACCAAAATTCACATTTACTTGAAAATACTGGTATTTTACCTTTTCAGATGATCAAACATACTGGTCAACAAAAATGTCTGTTGCTGGTACTATGAATTGATAATGGTGGAAGGAAAAGTTACACATTATGGATAGTTGTTCTGTAAAAGAACTTCAATAGGAATACACTTAACACTCTAGAAAAAGGACCACTGTAACTGTAGCATTAAGTTTTATAAACTGCAAAGACCTGGAAACTGATTTCATAAATCTGACTCACATGCCCTTGCTAAATTTGCTGCACTGGTTTTAAAAATTACTACCACAATCACAGACCTACCAACACACACACATCAACACATACATACACACACATGTATACACAACACTGATCAGTTCCCTCACCCTGAAGGAGACCTTGGACTTGACCCGCTGGGAAAGGGCAGTGTTGATGGCTTTGTCAAACTGCAGCAATACCTTCAGCGCAAGCTGTGGAGAAATCTGACCCATCTGAAAGAACATGACCACAGTAACACAGTAGTTAAACACTTCTATCTTTCCTCTCTCTCTCTCTCTCCCTCGTTTTAAATGACACCTATACCATGCTTCTTTCTTCTCTCTCTCTCTCTCTGTGTCTCTCTTGTTTAAAATAATACCTATACCAGGTTGCGCAACTGGGATTTGCAGCTGGGAACATTTCTCACCCTCTGTATTTTCCTAAAATGATAGTTTCTGTTGACAGGTTGTTTTACCAGGAAGCTTTTCATTTCAAACTGAAGACTTCCATCTGAAGATGACCTGCATTTGAGCATTATTAGATCAACTGCATGAACATGTGAACTTGAAAGTGGTAGCATTTATACCACTGGGGTCCCAGCCCTGATATGGCCCTTTGCGGTTGGCTGGGCTATAAGCAACATTACCTTACCTTACCACAGGGGTCCCTGCATTTTCAAAACCACAGTCACAATGATTCCTCATTTTCTGCCTCATATTCCATTTTTAAGGAGTCATACTAGAATTGCATAAAAATTGCATAACCATGGTAAATACTGCATACTACTGCTTATTGCGACAGTTCTCTTGATCTTTAGTGAACACCAAAAATCTTACAGCAGAGCTGACTTGCTGTACACAAGCCTTGCTTTCAATTTAACTTTGTTTTGCTTTGTGTTATTTTGTTTTGGTTTTTGGTTATAAACTTATGATCAAGGGAAGTTATGCTTACTTGCAGACATCAGTGTTGTTTGCCACATGTTGGTGCAGCATTCCCTTTCATAATGACTAATCACAAAATGTCTGTCTCACTGAGATACAAAGGTACAGATATCCCCATGTCATTATTCGATTTTTAGTGCGTAAATGATGCACAAGCATGCATCAATGGGAGCTTTTCAGCTCTTCACCATTATACATCAATACATGATTGTTTATTGTATACAAGTTACCTTGGCAACTGAACTATTCTTAACTTCATCTTTTGGCCTGGATAGAGAAAAATATTCCTGCTCTTCTTCTTAATGACCATAATCACTGCTCTTGATTATTTGTCACAGGAGAGGAAGTATGTACATACAATGATTAAAAAAAAAAAAAAAAAGCCATAAGAGACCATTGTCACAAACAATGGGACATGTTCATGGACTTGGCTTAGACTGCAGTTGCCTAAAAACACATTGTTCCATTATTTTTTTCTAGTACTGCAGTGTCCTGTGAAGGAAGGGAAAGTCTGATGGTAGTGGCATTGTGTTCTGCACTGGGATACAGAAATCTGTTGAGTCTGACTCAGTGAGTGTGTCCGCAATGCTGATGACAAATGCTGCTGCTGCTGAAGTTTACTTCGGATCTGTGCTGTACCTGTAGACCAGATGTGCTGATCCTGAACAACATGGTTAAGTCTGCTGAACATTTTCCGTCTTGGCCAAATTATTTTTCAATGTGAGTACAAGAAACCCTGTGGAAATGTTTATATTCAAAACAACCAAACCTTTGCTGTTCTGCCCTATGAAATGGACTATTAACAAGATGTCTCTGGTCTTTCCATGAACAGTAATTAACCAAACCACCTGATCTTGACAACAAAAACTCAGGTATCATTCAGACATTGAATATTGTCACCGGCTTCTGTAAACACTGTTCAAGCGAGAAACCAACTCTGACTAGTCTGAATCATGACCCATACAATACATTGAAACAATATTATGTGCAAGCAAGCATTCTGTAAACCAGTTCAGCAATAAAAATTCTCTGACTTCACGAACTGATTTGATAAAATATTAGTCACACTTAAAGTGTGGTCTGCTGATCAATATTCTGTGACACTAATTTATGAGTATAAAAATTCAGCAAACTCCACTACTCAACGATTGCATGTTATAGTAAGTAACTAACACTGTCTATGTTATGTCCTTATCGTCTGACCAATGCCTTGGGCTAAAGCACAGGTGAGACATGCTGCAAAGTCATAGCCATGAGACCCTATTCTTAAATTCTCTAATCCTACTTATTAATTCACTTATCCATTAGCTATAATCATGCTCATTATGGTCTTGAAACTTAGCAGATGTGGAGTAGTGTTATATGGACTAGTCTGGATGCAGTGACATCTCGTTGAAAAGACTGAGCTGAAAAGTACTTTGTTACAAGTCAAAATGCCATTCAGACTGATCTGATGGTTGAAATCTGTACCATTATCTATAGTCTGATGACTGATCTAGCTGTACAATCGGGTTAGCTTTGAGATGGAGCAGGAATATCCCACAGTAGCCTGAGTAAACTGCTGAATTTAACAGCATATCTCAGGCAACCGCACGACACTGATAACATCCTGCTTCTATCCACCCCCATAGTTGTGCCTATGCCAGAGTAATGGACCCCAACAATGTGCCTTGATTCTGAACATGTCGGAGGCGGAGCCCTTTTTCAAGTTGTGCACTAGAGACTGAAGGCAAGTTCTCAAACCACCAACAGGTAGAATGATGGAATTAACATCTTACTAGCCTATGACTCTTCAGGACATGTGGTTCCCAGACCTGAGTCTGTAGACCACCTCGCTTTCTTGTGGTCCATTTCCTAACAGTCACCTGCACCATACCGCAGACTCAAGTCTTGATGAGGCCCTTAAGGACAAGGTTTCCCAGACTTAAGTCTGTGTAAAGGCCGTATGGGACTGAGATTATGTAACTTGTGTGAAGTCAAATCCTAAATCAATGGCATAAATGATCTTCTAAACTTGTAACTGTAGCTCTTCTCATCCAAATTTTGCATTGCTTACTAACATTCACAGAACTGCAGTTCATTTCCCTTTAATCTGAAATATGATGACTCCAATAGTAGTAGTAGTAGTAGTAGTAGTAGTAGTAGAGTAGTAGTAGTAGTTAGTAGTAGTAGGGACCGGCTTTTTTTTTTTATGCCTTAGGCCTTACGGCCTATTTGTGTCCCCTCATTATTTTTCAATTTAATTTCAGTCTGGTTGCATGCCTATTTATAAATAACATTCATTTCAATCCACACTAAAGAAAAGATCTTTCAATTTAGGGTCTTCATCTAGGAGTTTTTTTTAAAGCTGTTGATGTCTAGTGCATATATTTGGTGTTAGTAGGTAGTGCCTTCCAATAATTAGCAATTCTGAAAGTAAAACAAGACTTTCTTTTGTTAGTATGGCAATGTCTGATAAAAATCTTGCCTTCATTATTTCTCGTGCAATCCACTTCTGAAAATTTGAAAAGTGCATGCACATTAACATCATCATAATTATGGAATATTTTAAAAAATTGGATTAGGTCTTCTCTGACCCTCCTTCCTTTCAATGTTATGTTGTTTGCATGAAGCTTCTTTACATCATGACAACTAAACTGCATGACACTGCCATTGTTTAGGACTATTATAATTTATTTTGATTCTAATATTATATGGAGAAGGTTGTCCCCCTTGCCTGCTGGCTTACTGATCAGTGCTACCAATTTCTGGATCCCTCATTACATAATCACCTTATGTATCAATGCGTGTCTTACAATGCGTAGGCTTATACTTATGTTCACAACACGTTACAGCTAGGTTATATGAATTCTACTCGGGGTCCAGAAACTGCAAGCAGCAAAGCATGATTGAATAAATTCGGAAACGGCAGCGTGTTGTCTGTAGATCATGCGATACGAAAGCAATCGAGATTCAAAAGTTGTTTCTCCATGCATACACCTGAATATGTGAAGTTAAGCTCTGTATAACGGACTACAATAAAGCTGAAGCTGGAAACAAAGCAAACTTCGGGCGAGAAACAACGCAAGATTACGGCATTCATCCAATACGACCACAGGTCTACTAGACTGGTCAGTGTCTTACTCACTGTCTACTATGTAGTGTTATGCACTATGGTAAAACAAACCCAAATCATAAATATTATATGAAGGTAAATGGACAAGAAAATGAAATAAATGAGTGTGAGGAAGAAGAAGATCTTGGTGTTATTTTTGACCCACTACTTTCTTTCAATGTACATATCAATAAAATCATCAATAAAGCAAACCCAAATGATAGTGACTAATAAAGAGAACTTTCACATACTTGAATAAAGATATATTATTGAAATTGTACAAAAGTCTGGTAAGGCCCCACTTAGAATATATGGAAATATCATAAGGTATCCCTTACTCAAAAGGCAGTCAAAGGCAGTAGAGAAAGTACAAAGAAAGGCTACAAAGCTACTACGGGAATGCAAAAATATGAATTATGAACAACGGCTAAGATACTTAAACTTACACTCCTTAAAAGGTAGATGTATCTGCGAAGATCTGATCGAAGTCTATAAAATATTTAATGATATGGTGGATGTACAAATAGAGGATTTTTTCAAATTATATATTGATACTGTGATAGTATTACAAGGAAGCCAGATCGGAAAATCTTCATTGAACACTCACTGTCAGCCTAATAAACGTAAAATGGTTTATGGAAAAAGAATAACACATCTTTGGAATGATCTACCAATTAACATCAAGTTTGCACAATCTACTAACTCATTTAAAAATCTCCTTGATGCGGATCATAAATTCACTAAATTGTTATTTGAATTTGATTAACAAACCAATTGCGCATACGCAACAAACCAATTCAGAATACTAAACACATGGATGGGGATTCAAGAAAGGCCGCGAGGCCTAGGCTATATCAGCCTGTCCCCTTACTAGTCTACTACTACTTAACCGACGGGGAAATGCCACGAAGAAATGAGAAAACTGGAGCTACCTGGATCAATTCATCGAGACTCTCCTGCAAAGTGTGACCGAGGGTTGTATTTCTGTACAACTGGTAACTCATTGTTGTTCGGTTGATCTTTGATGACAAATCTTCTGGCAAATAATTTTCAGATCTACACAGCACCAGTCAGCAAGTCTTGCGACGAATATAAACCGGAAGTTGACAAGGACATCAACAGGAAATGAATGACGTCCCCTGGTACATTTGCCTATTTTCGTGATCGTGATCGACAGAAGACTTTCACGAGTGAAGTATTCTGTCCAGCTCCAGCTAAACGCACTGTGCACAGTGATTCGGTTCTGATCTGAGGGTGAATGTAGAGCTCTCTGCTCTTTCTTTTCCATTATGGCGTATGGTGGTGGTCACGAGCGTGAAACGCTGGGGAAGTTTGTGAGGAGTTCCTCAGGGTACGGAACGACTGTGACCAATGCGAAAACATCACAGCACAAATCCAGCAAGTACATTAAACATATTGTCTGCAAAGGCGACACCCTCATGGGCCTGTCTTTGAAGTATCATGTGACGGTAAGTGACAACAGTTTTGGAAGAGAACATCAGCAGCTAGACAACTTAATGTGTGTAGTTATTGATATCATAATGTTTCGTAGTAATAGAAAACCCTTCATTGAAGTGATCACTCCAGTGAAATAGGACGCACTGACACTGACAGTGACACTGATAAAGACAGAGAAAGTTATGGGTTCTTCTTCTTCTTCTTCCTAAAATACTGGTTCACTCAAAAACGAGTAGGTCATGTTAAAAAGTACGGATCAGAAAATTCTCAGGTGAGGAAAAATGTCAGGAAATAAAATGAAATTCATTTTAGTTCTCTAAATACATGATGTAAGAAGATGGAAAAAAAATGTTGCATAAGACTGCACCAAAAACAAAACAAAGTAAAAACAAAACAAAACCACACACCTTCAGAAAGTGGACAAAAATGCAATTCATTGGTATATAAAGTATCTCAGTTGGACATCTGAGAAGAAAGCTTTGATGTTTCTAATAAGCAATTTAATCTTGTCCTTGAAAAAGAAAATCACACCAGTATGTGTGAAAAATCAGGATCTGGTGTCCTCCACAAAGAAGGTCACATGTGATGACAGACCTTTGACAGCAGTTTGAGTAACAATGGCTGAGCACTGCACCCTGCTTACTCTCCATGTCGGTGCTTTGTGTGTGAATTTTTCGGGCATAGAAATGGTATGACCAGTGTCACCAAATGGAATGGTTCACACGAAACCCAGGCCCCTTTTAAATTACGAGGACTGAACATTAAATATGCTTGAGCTGCTGAGAGGAAGGCATATTTGGGAACTTGAAGTGATAATGTTTGGTCAGCACAGTTCCCATGGAGGAATCTCATTGCACTACATCATGCCACCATATGTGGTCAGGCATCAAGAACAATTTAATTTTCATGAGCAATTAATCTTTTTAATTTTAGACCCTACCTGTGACGCACAGGTGACATTGTGGACACATGTATACACAGTGGGCATGCGAGAAGTGGTATACATCAGCTTGAGATTGATTTATTCCTGTAGAACTGATGGCAAATAGGGACTTCTGACCTCAAATATATAAAAAGGCTAACAGTGACATTAACAATAACATACTAGTTAGCAAGATGATTTTTTTCATGATTGTTTGATACTAATGATAGGGTAAGTGCAGACCTGTATGAATAATTTAATACAAGACTGTCTGTTGAGGTGAAAATTGTGAAGGTTTCTTTCTTGTCGTTATATCTATCTCTTCAAAGACAGTTGAGTTGTTGGCGTGCGCTTGTTTTTTTCCCCCACTGTTAGATTGTTCGTCTATGTATTTGTCTGACTTTATTCAAGTTTAAAAGGCTGTGCCAGTCTTGAATAAAAGTTACTCTGTGTTAGGTTTTCTTATGGGAGCAAAAGTTACCCCACTTGTTTATTGTTTACTGTTCCCTGCCTCATTTCATTTCCAATTTCTTCAGAGATTTATAGTATACTATGCTTCGTAATCAAGTACTGTAAATACAGAACAAATAATTCAAAGATGAACTATATGATTTTATGAAGGACATGTGAAACATCAGAATTTGCAGCTAAATGGAAGCTTAAAGTTGAACAGTCCAAACCATTCCAGAAGAAATAGGTCAGTAACTGTCTAAGACCAAAGAAAAATACTTTGGTTATGGTAACATGGCCAGGAAAGTTGTAGGGTTGGTAGGTTCCTACACTGTTGGGTTTTTTTTTTCATTCTTGATGGCTGACACTCATGATAGTTACTGATAGTTGACACTTGAAAAATCATGGCTCCCACTATTTGTTTTTAATTGGTATATATTGCAGAAAACTATGACAAGAAGAAACTGCCAAAAATATTTCAGCTGAAAGAAGACAAAATCAGGGATGGATGGAGGGGGAGGGAAGGGGGGGGGGGGGGGGGTCAATGAAATGGGCAAAATGATGGTTGTGCTTTCAACATATTAAGTATTAACAGACACAACATTAATGTCACCACATTACATGTGAATTTCATTGCATTATTATATATATGTGGGATGCCATTCATCGACAAGACGCTGCTAAAGATAAAGAGATTAATTAACAAAAGTTAAACTAAAAGTGGAACAAATGGTCCTGTTTGCAGCTAGAGGAACAGTGAACGATACACCATGTACATGTAATGCTCAGATTTTGGTTAGATCGCACCGTGACGTGAACAGGTTTCAATTGGGCAAGAGGAGAAGGGGGAGGGGGGTGGGGTATAGGGATGGGTTGTGCATGCCGTGGACCTCTCCTTAGAATGAAACATTTTTATTTGTCCTTAGTGGGACTGGGAGCCTGATGCAGTGTTGTTTGAATTGTGTGGACCTTTACCTTTATTCACCAGTTTGTGTTTATTACACTGCAGCAACTACACTCTTCTGTTCTCATGGCAGACAGCATTTTATGCAAGTTCAATGAAGGACAGTTGGAGATCACATGAAAGTTACCTCCCTCTTGAATTTTGATGAGAGTTTGGGGAGATAGGGGTGCCAAGAAATTTGTTCTCTAATTTCTAAAGTACCTTAATTGTGTTTTTAAAATTGTACACGAGAAAGGATAATTGAACTTGAAGATATTTTGGAAATTAAGTTGAGAAAGAAAACAATACCTAAAGATCTTTGAATTAATGTTCGATCCATGGTGAGTTGACTGAGTCATGTAATGATGTATGGTAGAAGAATCTATTCATCAACCAGTGGTGGGAGGAGATTACACAACCGGTGCTAATCTGCCAGCATTTTTTTGTTTCTTCACAAGATTGTTTCGAGGTGTCGTAGAGATCAGATGACCCGGTGCTGACAAAAATTGTTATGAGGTGTTCTCAGGGATCAAATGACCCATTGATGGCATCGGTGGTCAAATGATCTGTTGCTGGTGAAAATTGTGTTGAAGTATCAGGGGTCAAAATGCTGGTAGAGTGTGCTTTAAGCTGTCAGGGATCAAGTGTCTCATTGCTGCTTAGATTGTTTGGAGGCCGTATCAGAGATCAGGTGGGCGCATTTCTTGGTGAAATTGCATAATATAACTTGGGTCGTATGATCTGTTGCTGATGGAGCTTGTTTTGTCGTATCATTGCTCCCGGGGTCAAATGACCATTGCTCATTTGCTGATCAGCAATCAATAAAAATCAATGAAAAAAAGTTTTAGGTGGCAGGTGTTGAAGGACCCATTGCATTTGCACACAAAAATTCGATATCAGGCACCTAGTGACCCGTTGTGGTGAAAATTCATCAGGTGTCAAATGACTCATTGCTGACAGGTGAAAATCACTTTGAGGTGTCAGGGGTCAGGTGACCCATTACTGGTGAGAATTGTGTTGAAGTGTTACTATCACTAGTATCAGGGGTCAGATGACTCACTACTGATAAGTGAAAATTGTTTGGATGCGTGGGGGGGGGGGGGGGGGGGGGGGGGGGGGGGTCATGTGTTACTTCACTAGTATCAGGGGTCAGATGACTCACTACCCATAAGTGAAAATTGTTTGGATGCGTCAGGGGGGGGGGGGGGGGGGGGGGGGGGGGGGTCATATGACCATTACAGATGAAAATCTTTTGAGCAAATGACTCATAGTCATTGGTGGTGTAAATGAGGGGTCATTTACTAAAATGATGGGCCCTGTTTGAAATTGTTGATCTCACATGCAGACCTGTATGTACTTTGTGAAATTATTTTGAATCAGACTTTCCTACCTTCATTGAAAATTTAAGGTGTTTTGAAATGGTTTGTGACCTTGTTTGTTAAAAAAAAAAAAAAAAACCAACAGAAGTCAATGCCGGCTGAATAGTGAATTGAAAGAGGTGATGCAGTGCACTACCATGAAAGGTTGTGTTTATTTTTTGAGCTCTGTTTGCTATGATAGCTCTGACTGAATCAAATTTTTTCTTTTTCTTTTTTCTTTCGGCATACGCAGGCTGATACTCCAGCGGACACTGCCTGTATTGACAGGCAGTGGAGTTTTGTGTGTATGACCGTTTTTTATCCCGCCATTAAGGCAGCCATACTCCATCTTCGGGAAAGTGCAGCAGCGTGCTATGTGTAACGTGTCATCCATACGAACGGCCAAACTGGCCTTCTCTTCTGAAAGCTGGTAATAGGATTTTACGTGTGTGCAATATGTTGTGCGTGCGTTCACACACGGAACCTCAGTTTATAGTCTCATTCGAAGGACTGGTGGAGAATGGAGTCAGAACTAATGTTAACCCCGAGGGAAAAATCCCCCTGTACCGAAACGGCCTGGCGGAAATTTGAACCTGCAACCCGAAGATTACGAGTCCTGCGCTCTACCACTGGGTTTCCGCCCCCCCCCCCCCCCCCCCCCCCCCCCCCCCCCCCCCCCCCCCCCCGGAGACTGAAACAAACTGCAGCATTGTTTAAAACAGCCGAAATACACACACACACATGCGCACACACACACACACACACACACACACACACACACACACACACACACACACACACACACACACACCACACACACACAAAATGAGGCGCAAGGGGATACTTATTCAGTACATGATGGTTGATACTATAAACACACAAGTAGCTTTTTGACAAATTTCTTCTTCAGATGTTACAACTAGCAATAGACATGAAAAATGCTCAGAACTGGACTTCCCAGATCATAGTAAGAATGTTACAGTGATAAATATGTTTCCGGTCACTGAGAAATTAGGGGGTGGTACCCCTTTAAGCTAAAGATCACCTAGAGATAAATCATAGAAGGCCTAAGAATAGACCTGTACTATAGTGTTTTTAGACCTGTTATCATGTAATGATAGATACTGTGGAGGTGTGTTGTGAGGCATGTGTTCAAACACAATGTCATCAACTCTGTTGCAACTTGACTTGAGTTTTTGTTTTTGTGTTCGTTTGTTTTTTGACAAGCCACGCAACTTATTGTCAGTGAGTCATCGGTGAACACAACCTCTTGCTTGAAAAATGATTAAAACAATTTGGCCTGGAAGTCTTTGCACTTAAGGACAGTATCCAGTGCCGTGAGAGTATGTTCCCTTTAAAAGCTCTTGCAGTTCAATGAATTCATCTGAGAGTGAAAGTATCTGTGATGGCAAAGCAAGCAAAAACTTTTGGCGTTTAGAAGAAGAAGAAGAGAGGGGAAAACCCTTAAATTCTGATGTCACTTTTACTTTAATCCATACCCCTGAAAATTCTGGCTGGGAGTATGATGGTCCTCAAGTTTTCCAGAAAGAGTACATGAGAACACTTTGCTCTGTGCTTGATATTATATTATAAAATTTGTAGCACAATGTTAGCAAATTTGGGGTATGCATTGAGTTCTGGAAGAACTTGATTGTGTGATTTTGAACTGTTGTGCATGAGTTACTGTCATGGCAGAATGAATGTGGTAACCCAAATATATAGAGCTGATTGTCTGAGCAATATTTGTCCCATGTTTCATTTGTAGTTGCCTCGTTGTTTTCAGGATTTCTCTTGGTATACATAGTACTAGAGTTATGCTTCTTGGTAGCGACGCAATGATTAAGATTTCACGTCACTTAACTACAGCATAGAAAACGCAGGATGGTGAGAGTTACAAGCCAAGCTTGTTGATCTGCTGTTTTATGAGCTGGCTGTCTGAGCTATGGTCCCTAAATTCTAGATGTTAGGCATCTGAGGGACGGTGTTCTGTGTATCCTTGTTCCTGTGGATTTCTACAGCTGCCTGAAGAGCTGATGATCCTAGTGGAATTCGTCCGGTTTGCCTCCCACGTCTGTGGAGCCGTTTGGAGAAATGACGGATGTGACCATGAGGCTCTTGCAGTCTGTAAATTGTTGGTCTGAGACTGTCAGGTATATTTATGCTTAGGTCCGTGCATTGCCTGGAACTATCGAGGTGCTACCAGCCGGATTTTGAGGGTCAGAGAGCGGAGGCAGACCCGCCCAGCCCATTGTGTCTGCATACGTCGATTATTTGTATTCTTTTCATGGGATGCGACGTTTAAAGTGACAAGAATGGGACTGTGGGGAGTTCCTGAAGCAACAGTTTAGGATCAAGACCTGAATACAAGAAAAAGAAGGAGACGATTTAAAAGTTCCGAAGAGACTGGTGATTCTGACTTAGTTCCAGAGTCCGAAGTTTTGGCCATCGGAATAACTGTGTGTGAATGTATGGTGTGACTGTGTAGCATAGTAGAGTGAGAGAAAATATTTGATGCGTCGTGTATGAATATGAAACTGTTGATGGATGGATGAATAGTAGTAGTAGTAGTAGTAGTATAATAATAGGGACGGCGTTGTTGTTTCGCCTAGACCGCGAGGTCTAATATTTGTCCCCTCATGGTTTGGTTCTGGTTATTTTTAATCTAGATTGGTCGTACCTAATGGGGTTTCTACTCGTCATAGCCGTAAAATAGGTCTTCTAGCTGGGGCAGTTTGTTGGTCAGGTTCTTGAACTCATTCACAGATTTTGCAAATTTGACTGATGAAGGTAATGCATTCCAGGGAAAGAAAATGAGAATTTGCGCTTGTTAGTTCTGGCATGCATTACAAAGAGTTTTCCTGCCGAGTTCCTAGTAACATTCACAGGTGCACAGGAAAACAAGGAGTGCAAGTCAACATCATCATATCCGTGGAAAATTTTAAGCATCTGTATAAGATCACCTCGTAGTCATCTACCCTTCAGTGAATGTAGGTTCAAAAATTTTAGTCGATCATAATAGTTCATTTCTTTCAAGCAGCATTCCATCAGCAGTCTAGTTGCACGCCTCTGAACTCTTTCGATCAGGATGGATTGCCTCTTAGGTTTGCAGGACACCAGATAACATTTGCATATTCCAGATGCAGTCTCACAATGGACTTGTATAATGTAGTGAAAGTGTCTTTGTCTAAAAATGTGAAGGCTCTCTTTACCATTCCTAATACTTGGTTTGCCTTACCAACAATTCGGTTTTATGTGCGGGTCAAAATCAAGGCTTTCATCAAACGTAACACCCAAATCTTTTTCTTCGTTGCATCTTGTAATCTTTTGAACATTATTACCCAGAGTAAATGAGTGTGTGACTGTTAATTGGAATTTTGTTGATTTGAGAGTATGAATCAGGTGGGAGTTTGTATTTAGAAAGGCACCCATTTCCAATTTCTTTTTTTTTTCTTTATCAAAATCCTTCTTCCCCTCTTCCCCCCCCCCCCCCCCCCCCCCCCCCCCCCCCCCCCCCCTCCCCCCCACCCACCGGACACTGCGCACAACCAGCAAACCCCAAACTTGAACCCATCCACTCCTCCTGCAGCCACCCATCCCCCCACCCCCCAGACAACAGACCTCGGTCTGCAAAGCTGATCGTGCCCACAGTTTGACTGACACTGAAAGGTCCGTCTCCATGTCTCCAACGCCCATCCCCTCACCCGACAAGAAGCCAGCAAGCTGAGTGCAGTTTCGACGAGGTGTACAGCCCATGGGAGGTCTGACAAAGAAGCCACATGCCTTGTGGACATGGTGAACAAGAGACTCCAACTTTGCCAAACAAGTACGACGTGCCAAATTGAAACGAATCGCTGCAGTAGAGTGGCTGTATCACTTTTTTTTGTAGTCCAGGAGAAAACTGTTTAGCACCTTTGTTAATTGTGTTTGTTCTTTTTTTCATGGTTCTCAAGTTCCCTTTTTTTCTTCCTTTTTCTTTTTACAGTAATCTTAATTTATAATCTTCTGTTCTCTGAACTTGAATAATTTACTTACGAATAACACCAGGAAGCGATTCTACTTTCGATTCTGCCACCATTCCCACCCATACCCACCCACAATGCTCCTCCTTCTACCATCGCTGTCTTGATCAGAGTTAGGTTTTTAGTTCCTTGTTCATGGAGAAAAGTGAAAACTGGATTTATATGCACTGTAGTATTGTGCTTATTCATGTATTGTGATTTGTTAAATTGTTTCATGCAGGTTTTTTTTTCCTCTCTCAGTTTTGCATGAGTTATTCATATATTTTGATTTGTTTCTTAATGCAGTTTTTTTTTTTTTTTCTTCCAGTTTTGCATGAGTCTGACTTTCGCAGTGCCATCTCGATTTTCATTTTCCTTGTCTCCTGTTGTGGGTTTGCAAGCTGTGGTGCTGCTGCCTTGTGTGCCTAACATTTGGAGATGATGGTTTCATTTTGGGTTAACACATTGCTGCATGCTACTCGTCGTTACAGTTCAGTTCCTCTCTTTCTCTGGATCTGCTGACTTCAGACAATGTCCAGTTCAGAGTGTAGACAGTTGACTGTTGCAGGGCATTTTGTGGAATTGTGCCAACAGATACCAATATACATGAAAGTTCAGAGTGTAGGCAGTTGACTGTTGCAGGGCATTTTGTGGAATTGTGCCAACAGATACCAATATACATGAAAGTTCAGAGTGTAGACAGTTGACTGTTGCAGGGCATTTTGTGGAATTGTGCCAACAGATACCAATATATATGAAAGTAAAGATCCTCAAAAAACGGAAAATGATTGTGGCTTAGAAATGGTGATGACATGCAACCCCTGCACCCCCCCCCCCCCCCCCTCCCAACTGCCCGCACCCCTAAGGAAGCATTTACACATTCTTTATTTTTTACTTTGGGAGGGAGGGGTAGAACAGGGGGGAAGGTGGAGGGAGGGCAGGGTGGCAGGTTAGAGCCTTCTCCTCTGCTTCTCTGCATGTTATTCAATAAGTGAATTCAGTCATGACATTAGATCGATACTGGATATTTATTGGGGACACCCATATTGTAGTCTGTAGGTCTACAAGTAAAGAACTTTAATGATAATAAGAGTGTGGTTTACCATTCTCATCACTTAACATATCATCAAGCATCAGGAGCGAGGATCAGTGGAATACATCACATTTGAAACAAAAGATAGATTTAGTACACTACAGTTTACACTGCTGCAAGAAAATGCAGATGGTGAAGTACATTACAACATTCTACTGTGCTTGTTAAGAGTACTAGTAATACTATAGTTTTAACGTATGTAACTTAGTACATGCTACAAGGCAATGCAGTGTCTGCAGGATGCTACACTGCCCAACACAGCCACACCCATACCATTAATGGGACATCGGTAAATCTGTCATTTGGCGGGGTTTTATCTGGAGGTTTTGCTGTTCAATTCTGTAGTGCAGTTTGTATGGTGGAGGCTTGCCCATAGGTGACAGTATCAGGTGTACTATGTGTTCATGTTAGATGTGGGACTGGACATCTATAAATCTGTCACAGAAGGCTTGACATGCATTCTTAGGGATGTTGGGCTTGTGACAACATGGGCAGACTGTGAGAGGTATGCAAGGATGAGGTGGTTGTCCGGTTATTCCACTGTTTCAGTGCTGTCCAAAGGGGTGACTGACAGTGACATGCACAGGCATGCATGGACCTATATTCATACTTAGTATGCTGAGACACCTGTCCTTGAGAGCTTGTACTCCAGATGATCAGTGGATTTTGATCCTCCCAAGCGTGATGGACCCTCCTTTACAACCATGTCCATGCGCATTCTCTCTCAGACACGCACACACCCTCACACACACACAGGCTGTTCCTTTTTGTATCAGAATAGCTCTTGGAGTGAAAGGCACGAAACAGAAGAATGAGTGAACAGACATGTACACATGCACACTTACTCTTTAGCGGAGGGAAGAGAGCTCTGTTTGGAAATCATATCTTTTGATTTTTTTAAATTTTTTTAAAATCCTTATTCATTGTAGTATTAGTCATTTAAGTGTCATGTTACTATTTGGAGATTGTTTAGATTGGCAGTAGCAGCAACATCAAATTCTTTGTTATCTCTCTCTCACTTTCAGCACGGTTATTTATCACTAATATCAGTCATTATCAATATCACCTTCATCTGTTGTAATCTTTATGGTTATCCAATTGTTTTTTCTTTTCAGTCGCACTCTACCCTTATCATATCACGTTTCATTGTTCACATTTTGTTTTTGGTTCGTGTTCTTTTTTTTTTCAAGATACCTCGTCAAACGCGAGAGACGGCCATCACACAAAAGATATCCAATGACACAGTGAAAGCTACGGCCGACCCACTCATCCAGTGTTGTTTCCTCATTTTGGAAACAGAGTTGGACTCTGTGAGGGAGTTGAACCTTGCCCTGGTTGCTTCCCCTGACTGCTTCCTGTTCAGGAAACATTTTGGCGCTTCCAACTAGGGAATGGAACCTGCCTTTTGTTTCCTTTCGAGGGAATGATGTGGGGCTTTAAGGGATTCGAACCCATCCCTGGCTTGTTGGGGGTTCAGGGAGGTCTGGAGTCTCTCTCACAGTCCCAGAACTGGATGAAAGCAATGAATTGTCATGTGATAGTGGTTTTGCATCTGAGGCATTTCGTACTGTGTGTTAGAGTGTGTGGCTGTCAGTAGATCTATACAGCAATGTCAGTAGTGTTTAGTTGTGCAGTAGTAATACTAGTTGGTTTCTCATTGGATAGAAAGTGTATACATGTATGTGTCTCACAGGAAGACTGTGTGTAGGACATAGTTTAAAGGAACTTAGCAAGTCAGGGCATGCACAGGGCAGAGAAGATGATCTCACTCACAGTATTTCACCAAGGTGCTCTGAACTTACGATGAGGCCCTTTTCTTTGGTTTAGATGCAGGGATCAGTTAGAAGGGCTTTCTTTTATAGCTTCCAAGAGTAGATTTCAGTGTTGGTGTCAGGAATGGTCCGTTCACATGCCAGCGACTGTTTGCCAGTTTTACATCTGGCCAGTGATAACAGAAAGATATTTCCTCCTTAGCGTGTTCAACTCGGACAAGAGTTGTTTTTTTTCTTCCTTAAAATAAAATTCTCCTTTTGAAACGCGGCAGGGTCCGTTCCTGAAACTGATGAAAATTCAGGGAGAAAGTTGAGAAGGGGGGCTGGGGCATTTAGACGTTATGTTATCAACATGTTCCGCACATTCCAGTGTAACAGACAGTTTTGCAGCAGGCTGCCATGATTCTGACATTTGGATGTTCCAGTGCAACGTGGCATCACTGCTCAGGCTTTTCTGCCGTTCTTTAACAATGGAGTCACCCCAGTTCGCACACGTGTGCATTAGTTTGAGTCCTAAGTTGTTGTGGAAAATTTGTAATACTGCAGTGCATTACGATGGACTTCTCTGGCTTCTCAAAAATCACGGAGCAGTCGCAGCATATGACGTAAACTGTCAGTATCATCTTGCAAGAAGGCTCACGTTTCTGAAATCGATGCCGGTATTGAAAAGAAATGAGATTTTCCATTGGCTGGAGAAAGTGGAAATGTGTATGTATGGCTGAGTAATAGCAAGAAATAGACTGCATGAAAAATCCGTCTCCAAAATTGGCAAACAAGATCGAGCTTTTTTTGTGAGGAGGTCAAGTTTTCAGTAAAAATTGTGATAGATCCCCAATGCTGACAGAGTAAGAAAAAAAGAAAGAAGGAATAGCTTCATTTTCAGGAGGGTGGGTTGCTCCATGATTCTGACCAGAGGCCTTGGGCCTGGTCCCCAGCAGAGGCCTTCTGCTGCTTGGTTAAGTCCCCTGCCTCTACTCTTCTCTTTTGTTTTTCCATTTTCATCTCAAATCTCATGCCTGTGATTACTTCCCTTCAAAACGGACATTGGCTTTGTGTGTTTTGGCTTTGTGTGTGTATGTGATGATGATATACAGAGCAGTACCTCTCTGTGATGATGGGTCCTTTCCTCTCTGTCGGCCTTCCCCGTGCATGCCTTTCCTAGATACACCAATTTTATTAATTTCATTTTTACTTTAAAAAGGGAAGGGGAGCGGGGAGGACAAGGGGGTTGGGTTGACATGTATACTATCTTTGGTTTTCTTGATTTCAAGCCATGATCTCAGTATCACGTTGTTGAGTGCAAGATTTTGAGTACTTTTGTTTGTAGCTGTCATTAGTCTTTCATGGATGGACCTTAGTAATTTATTATTCTTGGTTTTTTTTTCCCCATTGTGTGCAATATTTAGAATGATGTGTGAATAGTTGTAGATTTTGAACACTTTTGTTTTTAACTGTCATTAGTCTTTCATGGATGGACCTTAGTAATTTATGATTCTTGGTTTTTCCATTGTGTGCAATATTTAGAATAATGTGTGAATAGTTGTTGTGCATCTTGCACTGTGTGTGTGTGTTGTCTGTGTAAGTGTATTTTATGTCTTGCATTGTGTGCCAGACTTGGAGGGTGTCGGTAGTCCTTATTGAGCTACTAAGGTCATGTGCAGGGTTGGGGGCAGTGTCAGTTGTCCCTATGGATCTTACTCTGTGTGCCAAATTCAAAGTGGTGTTTGTCAGTCTTCATGGAAGATCTTGCATGATCGAGTGCAAGGTTTGTGGTGATGTCACTAGTCTTTACGGGCCTTACATTGAGTGCAAGGTTTGTGGTGATGTCACTAGTCTTTACGCACCTTTCATTGAGTGCAAGGTTTGTGGTGATGTCACTAGTCTTTACGCACCTTTCATTGAGTGCAAGGTTTGTAGTGATGTCACTAGTCTTTATGGACCTTTACTGAGTGCAAGGTTTGTAGTGATGTCACTAGTCTTTATGGACCTTTACTGAGTGCAAGGTTTGTAGTGATGTCACTAGTCTTTATGGACCTTTACTGAGTGCAAGGTTTGTAGTGATGTCACTAGTCTTCATCACCTTGCTTCATAACGGCAACATTGTAAGAGGTGTTGGTAGTAAGTCTTCATTTAGGATCTCATTTTGAGCACAAGAGAGGCGTGATATCTGCAGTCATCATGGATCTGACATTGCTTGCAAAATGGTCAGGATGTTAGCTGGGTATGTCTTTGTGTGAGGTCTCAACATGGTTTGCAAGGTGTAGGGCAGTATCAGTTGTCTTTGTGGATCTCACATTGTGTCAAATTTTTTAAGTGATGCCAGTAAGTGTTCATGTAGGATCTTACATGGTGTGCTTGGTTTGAAGTGTTCATGTAGGATCTTACATGGTGTGCTTGGTTTGAAGTGTTCATGTAGGATCTTACATGGTGTGCTTGGTTTGAAGTGTTCATGTAGGATCTTACATGGTGTGCTTGGTTTGAAGTGTTCATGTAGGATCTTACATGGTGTGCTTGGTTTGTATTGGTGTCACTAGTCCTCTTGGGCCTTACATCATGTGCCAAATTTTGAAGAGATGATAGACCGTAAGTTTTAGTCTAGGATCTAACATTGTGTGCAAGATTGGCATGATATCTGTTGTCACTGACTGTGGAATTTAACAAGTGTGTGCAGAATTTTATTAGGTGATGTTAGATGATAAGTCTTAATGTGAGATGTCG
>CM031624.1:22644634-22654634 GCA_018398815.1 Conus ventricosus
GAGGGGTGGGAGAGGAAGATGGGAAAGGGGAAGGAAACGAGAATCTACTTTGTTGATACTCGTCTACTCAGTCAGTCACGCAGAATTAGATTATTTTCATTGTTACTTTAACTTGAGGAAGTAAAAGGGGGGAAAAAGTCAAACACACACACACACACACACACACACACACACACACACACACACACACACACACACACACACACACTAAAAACCTTGGTTTAGACTTGAACAGAGGATGTGCCTGCAGCAACCTAATTCATAATCGTCCACTGGAGGTCTATAACTTGTAAGAAAATTCAAGGGAAATGAATTTTAAGAATGATTCTTAGTGAATCCGCCAAGAACAAGGACAGACAAAAGACAAATTGTCCCAGGTTTTTCTTTCTTTTTTTTTATGGAGGGGGGGGGGACTCGGTAAGAATTATTCTTAAAATTTGTTTCAGTTTCCGCCTGGCCTCACTTGCAAACAGACTGAAGGGAAATGATTGGTTGATTGGGATGGGCATGACAGCCTTCAGCTGAAAACACTTCCTAGATATTTCTTCCTCTTCTTCGTCACAGATTTTTTTTTAATTTTAATTTTCATTTTTTTTTTTACTAATGAAGGCCTGCTGCACGTTTAGTCTGAGAGTCTGACCTTGAAATGTCAGCATTTGCCCTTGAAATGACCTTGATCTTATCTGGCATTGGTCTCTCTGGAAGTTCTCCATTATCAGAGGTCAGATTCTGTCCTGCGGTGGTTTTTCTCTTGCTGCTAGCCCTAGGAAGGAATCATGTTGTGTGGTTTAGTTGCCGGCTTTTTTTGTCTCCCACCCCCCACCCCCCAGTGAAATTGTGCAGTATGGCTGTGTGTGTGTGCGCGTGTGTGTGTGTGTGTGTGTGTGTGTGTGTGTGTGTGTGTGTGTGTGTGTGCGCGCACGCGCGTGTGCGTGCGTGCGTGCGTGCGTGTGTGTGCATGCGTGCTTGTGTGTGCATGGGTGTGTGTGTGTGTGTGTGCGCGTGCGTGTGTATGTGCGTGCGTGCACGTGTGCATGCGTACATGTGTGTTGTGTACTATTTGCCTCTCAAATGTATTTTTTGTTTGTTTAGCCCTGCTTAATGAGCCATGCCATGCGTTTCTGTTGTTGTTTTTTAAATTTTTGTGTATCAATTAATTTGTTTATTTTTGGTGCTTTTTTCTTTTTCAGTTTTTGTTGCTTGACTCGAGAATGAACCATGTCAAGTTTGTTTCTAATTTTTGTCACTTGCCCTCATAAAGAAACTGTTTCAGGGTTTTCTGTCGCTTCACATCTAGGACTGTAGGAGTAAACGGTGCTGTGTGTGTGTGTGTGTGTGTGTGTGTGTGTGTGTGTGAGAGAGAGAGAGAGGGAGGGAGAGAGAGAGAGAGAGAGTGCTGATTGTATTGTATGTTTGTTTTTTTGGAGTAGGGGTTGGGCTAGACTTGTAGCCTTGTCATAAAATCCTCAAGTAATATACCGAACAGCAAAAGAAACGCGAATTTGTTTGGTTTCGTTTCATGGGTATTTCTTCCAGTTTAATTTATGTTTAGTTATTTTTTGCACTGAGTATAAGACGACTAATGGCTGAGGGAAGACCATGGGAATTTTCTGGTTGTTAGCGCTCTTGCTTCCAGCGTGAGGCTTGTGTTTCTGACCGCGCTTTTCGTGCGGCCTGTGGCTGTACGTGCAAGCGCTGCAGCAAATCTGAATAGTCAGTAGTGTTCACTAGTGACAGGGGATAAAAATGACACGATTGATCAGGTTTTAGCAATCGCGTTTTGGACGCCAACACAATGCCAAGACTGACACCTGCACAACGCGAGAGGGCTGTTGGACGTTTGGAGGCCGGAGACACTCCCGAGGCTGTGGCTATGACCTTCAACTGTCACATCGCCACTGTTTACTGCCTGCAGCACTGATTCCTGGCCACGGGCACCACTGCTGATAGACACAGGAGCGGCAGACCCCTCGTGACCACTCCAAGGCAAGATCGCTACATCTGCCGCCACCACGTCCAGGACCGCTTCAGGACAGCCACGGAAACAGCCCGGAATGTCATTGGGGGGCCACCAGGCACCCATCAGTACCGACACAGTCCGGCGCCGACTGGCCAACAGAGGGCTACGGAACCATCGGCCAGCCAGGGGCCCCATGCTTACTGTGCGCCACAGACAGGCGCGCCTTCAGTGGGCACAGAACCACGTCAACTGGACTAACGCACAGTGGCTGCTGTGTGTGTTTCAGTGATGAGAGCCGCTTCTGTGTTGACCACCTGGATGGGCGTGCGCGAGTGTGGAGGAGACATGGAGAACGGTATGCAGACTGCTGCGTCCAAGAGCACAACACCTGGGGCGGACCTAGCACGATCCTGTGGGGCGCCATAGGACGTAACCACGTGCTAGGCCCTGTCTTCTTTCAAGGCCTGGCCCCGGGCCGTGGTGGGGGCATCACAGCGCAGCGATACATCGATCAGGTGCTGCGTCCCCATGTGGTGCCCTTTTTCCACTGGCATGCAAACTTCGAATTCCAGCAGGACAATGCCCGTCCACACTCTGCCAGGGCTACACAGCACTTCCTGCAGCAGTCAGGGATCCCTGTCATGGCCTGGCCCGCGTTGAGCCCGGATATGAACCCCATTGAACACTTTTGGGACATGTTGCAAAGGGAGCTGAACACGATCCGCCCAAGACCCACCACCGCCGCAGAACTGCAGCAGGCCATCCAGCAGGCCTGGGCCAACGTTCCTATGGCTTCCATCAACCGATTGGTGCGCTCCATGCACCACAGATGCCAGGCTGTTATTGCTGCCAATGGGGGACATACGCCATATTGATTGTCAAATTCGTCACAAAACGCGCACTGTCAAAATGAACTTTCTGTTTTCACGACATGTCACCACAGAACTTTTGTGCCCACTTTTCATTTCTTTTGTTGAAAACTGTTGATTTAATTACATTCTACATTATGAATAAAATACAGTCAAAGTCAAATTCTCGCGTTTCTTTTGCTGTTCGGTATATTACATGGAGTCGATCATAAAGCGGTGGGTTTCTTTCTTTCTTTCTTTTTCTTTCTTTGTTGTTGTCGTTGTTGATATTTTTTCAGTTATTTAGTGTTATTATTTTTTGTTTGTTTGCTGACCTGAAATGGCCTGTCCTTTTGTCAGCTGAGTCTCGAAGAATGGACAGAGCCATACCTACACTGTTGGCGTGTTTGGTGCTCCAGGGCTACAGCTAGGGGGAAACACAGTCAGTTCTGTGCCCTTTCCCAAAAATGATGTGCAGAGTTCGCCGATGGTTTGACAGCCAGGTTCCCTCTTTACTTTCTTTCAGATGTTTATTGACTTC
Organism: Conus ventricosus; assembly: GCA_018398815.1. NCBI lineage: Eukaryota > Metazoa > Mollusca > Gastropoda > Neogastropoda > Conidae > Conus > Conus ventricosus. The sequence goes on from CM031624.1 coordinate 22,647,984, forward strand.
TGTTTTTATTTTTGAGAGGCCGTCCTTTCATCTGGGGTGACTGGATGAGGTCAACAAGGACTGTCTGAGATTTGGCTCTGATAGTTTCAGCTCTGCCTTAATCCAGCAGTTCATTCTGACCATCCTGAAACAGGAATCTTCTGTGGAGAGTTGTCTCTCGTCAGCACAGGGACTGTGGATCCACAAACGAGTTTCCCAACTAGACTGGCGTTTGGGAAAGTGCAGATCTCTTTCAAGGTCAAAGGAAGTGCAGATCTCTTTCAAGGTCAAAGGAAGTGCAGATCTCTTTCAAGGTCAAAGGAAGTGCAGATCTCTTTCAAGGTCGAAGGAAGTGCAGATCTCTTTCAAGGTCGAAGGAAGTGCAGATCTCTTTTCAAGGTTGAAGGAAGTGCAGATCTCTTTCAAGGTCAAAGGAAGTGCAGATCTCTTTCAAAGTCGAAGGAAGTGCAGATCTCTTTCAAGGTCAAAGGAAGTGCAGATCTCTTTCAAAGTCGAAGGAAGTGCAGATCTCTTTCAAGGTCTAAGGAAGTGCAGATCTCTTTCAAGGTCAAAGGAAGTGCAGATCTCTTTCAAGGTCGAAGGAAGTGCAGATTTCTTTCAAGGTCAAAGGAAGTGCAGATCTCTTTCAAGGTCAAAGGAAGTGCAGATCTCTTTCAAGGTCGAAGGAAGTGCAGATCTCTTTCAAGGTCAAAAGAAGTGCAGATCTCTTTCAAGGTCAAAGGAAGTGCAGATCTCTTTCAAGGTCGAAGGAAGTGCAGATCTCTTTCAAGGTCAAAGGAATCCTGATTCCGCTGTTTGCGCTGGTTCATGACTAGAACTGTAGTGAAAACGAATTTTTTTTTTTTTTTTTTTCCCCCAGCAAGGAAAGTTTTCTTCTTCTCCTTCTGAATCACTCTGATGGTAATGCCAGTTGCCTGCACAAAGTTGGCTGTCCTCCGAAGGTCCACCAGGTCCCCGTAGAGCTTGGTCCTCAGAGCCACTGGCTCCGGCCATGTGTCCTGCCTGGCAGTAGCATGGAGGTGACAGTCCTGTAGTATGTGCTCGGTCTCCATTTCGGCCTCTCTGCATGGGCGCATCGCAGACTTGCCTGTCTTGTACTTTTCGTTATTGTATGTGTGCATTCAGTCTGTTATGTCCAGTCCTTAGTCTGAACGGTAGTTGCAGTCAGCCTGGTTGGAATTTGGGTGTGGCTGTTTTCATTTCCTCCTGTAGAGTGTTGGCAAAGAAAGTTAAAGTTGATTCAAAATGGAAGAGTTATTCCCCCGTTTTTTTCCTTTTTTTTTTTTTTAAATTAGGAAGTGACTTCACTGTTTTCATATTCAGCGGAAAATGTGTAATCATCATACCAGTAATGTGAACCAATGTGTGATCTGCTGTTTGATCTGGAAAGACACGAGAGGTGCAGGCCAACATGAAAATTATGGGGGTCACCCTTGAACCACACGCCATCTTTCCAAGTTTTTCCCCAAACTTGCTCACTTGTTTTTGCTTGAAATGAAGTTTTTGTCACAATCTCTGTGAACCCTTTGGATGATCTGCTGTGTCAACCCAGAAAACACCTGAATCCACTCCATTGGTTTTTTGTCCGGGGAGGGGGGGGGGGGGGGGGGGGGGGGGGGGGGGCATTGTTTGGGTGCAAAGTTGAGATTAGCGACAGTTCTGTAGATTTACCAGAATGTTGCTGACAGACACACAGACAGGTAAACAGACATGGGTACAGACACCTCCCTGGTAGAGGGGCTAACATATTCCCTGCACAGTTTTACAACCGTTTTTGCACCAGCAGTTCATTCTGGTCGTGCTAAAATAAAAAGCAAACAAACAAGCAAAACATATCCTGTTTAAGGTGTCAGGTGTCAGTGCGGGAAGTGAAAAAGGCAAAGAGGTTTCCAATCTGTACTGCTTTTCTGGGAAATGCTGTTCAACTGGGTGAGAAAGGCTCCTGAGAAATGAACACCTTGCAAGAGATAACTGAGAGGCACAGTCACTGCCCTACTTGTGGAAATGTCCGGTTTTGATCCACTGTTTCACGCTCGCAGGGTGTAGCTTAATAAATATTGCATTAGACTTGCAAATGGCCTTTTTAATGGACAGCAAGGCAGTCACCTGACTGAACTGATTTTTCATTACACTAGTCAGACCAGTTCTGCCCCCCCCCCCCCCCCCCCCCAAATTTTCTTTCTTACAATAAGACAAACTGTTTCCTTGATTTGTATCGTTTTCAGTTGCATTGTTTCAGTTCGACATGCACCATGCTGTCCACACATGATGTTAAGGTTGAGGATGTTCACTGACACGCATCATGCTGTCCACACATGATGTTAAGGTTGAGGATGTTCACTGACACGCATCATGCTGTCCACACATGATGTTAAGGTTGAGGATGTTCAGATTCAGTGGCTGAAAAAAAAGAAAAGATCTACAGTATTCCTGTACAAGAAAGAAAAAAATTGAAAGGGAAAAAAAAAGTTTTCAAGAAGTATTCTTAAAAGAAATCCATACACTCTCTGAGCAGCCTGACATGGCAAGGTTCTGCTTTGGCTGTGACTTTTTCTGCCTTGAATTTGTTTAATGCTGAACAGTGAAGTAGTGGGGGAAAATGAGTGCAGGTTAACAATTCTTCCATCATTATAGCAATGACTTGGCAAAGATTTGAAATTTACTTAAACATTTTTGTTTTTGTTTTGAATTTGTTTGTATATAATATAACATTAACATTTATTGTTTGATATAATATTACATTAATATTTTCACACCCTTCCCCAGTCTCACCCACTCTCCCTCCTTCTCTTTCTCACTCTCTATCTCACCCTTACCTCTCTCTCACTTTCTCTCTTGCTATCCCCCTCTCCCTCTCTCTTTCTCTCTGGGCCCTGTCACAGTGGGACGTCCTACATCGCCATCTTTTGCACATGAGTGTGGCTTTCACAGACTAGTCACACCTGTGCCTGCCTGGCATGTCTTGGTGTGTTAGATTGGATACAGGTGATGTTATTTTCCATTAATGAATGACCTAGCAGCCCTGCTAGTACTGTGTGCTGGATTAGACTCTGTGTGTGTGTGTGTGTGTGTGTGTGTGTGTGTGTGTGTGTGTGTGCGCGCACACTGTATGAGCTTGTGTGTGTGTGTGTGTGTGTGTGTGTGTGTGTGTGTGTGTGTGTGTGTGTGTGTGTGTTTTGTGCATGCACAATTTTAACTGAACACACTCTCTATCTGTATATACACACACAGAGATGTACACGCACACACACACACACACCACACACGCACACACACCACACACACACACACACACACACACACACACACATGCATGCTCAGACTTGCTCATAAACATGCACATGTGCGTACATGCACACACACACGCACACACACACGCACACACACACGCACACACACACACACACACACACACACACACACACACACACACACACACACACACACACACCACATGCATGCTCAGACTTGCTCATAAACATGCTCATGTGCATACATGCACACACACACGCGCACACACACACACACACACACACACACACACACACACACACACACACACACACACACATACACACACACACACACACACACACACACACACACACACACAGACACAGTAACACACACACACACACACATGCATGCTCAGACTTGCTCATACACATGCACATGTGCGTGCATGCATGCATGCACACATGCACACATGCACACACACACACACACACACACACACACACACACACACACACACACACACACACACACACTTAATTCACTTAGTTTTGCTGCCACACAAACTTTCAGAAGTACCAGAAAAATGAACGATACGAGTGTTAAGGCTATGTCATGTTACCAATCTTAGACCTGCGTAGGTTATATATCATTTTATCCATCTCACAAAGGAATCATCAAAAAAAAAAAAAAAAATATTAATGACAAATTCTCATCCATCAATTTATTATAAACCTAACCTGTGATTTTTCTGACAACCCAGGTGAAATGACCCGGGCTATGATGAAACTGGTCCTAAAGCCTGTTGACGTGTCATTTTTCTCTTTGTTTCAGTTTCTGATCAGTCAGTATGTGCAAGGTGTGTCCCTCTCAGATCCTTGTTCTCATTGCTTGTTGTGTACAGGCCTGCTCCACTCTTCGTGTTTTACAGTGCGCGTCATGTGTATATCATGTGTGTGTGTGTGTGCGCGTGTGATTTTTTATTTTGTTTTCGTTTCCTCCTGGTTTTTTCGCTTTTGAAGTTGGTTGATTGGATGTCTGTTCCGTTCGCTCGCTCGTTGGCCATGTTCATTTTTGTGATTCTGTTTATTGTGGCTGCTTTGTTTTGGTTTATTTTTGTGTGTTTAATTTGCTTCACATTTTTTTTTCCAATTTCCCCCCCCCCCCCCTTTAGGATGGAAGTTATTTTATGAAAGTCAGCCAAACTTTACTGTTAACACACATCAGTTCAGAGAAAATTAGTTAAAGAAGAAAGAACAGCAGATTTTGAAAATCTGTTGTTGTTGTTCATTGTGATCTTCTGGACTCTGCCCATGGCATTATTCCCCTTATACAGCTCTTCTGTTCATACTGAACACCTCTTCCGTTCATACTAAATGCCACCACCCATACTTTGCCCTGTCACAAACCTCACCATTGCCAGTCCAAGGGGAGAGCAGTCAGTATCTGGTCGTGGAGATGAGGTCTCCTTCTCACCCACCTTACCCTCATCACTCAACCAACCCACCAGAGGAGACACTGCAGTGCTACTGAGTGGCTTGGGCGGTGTTCAGAGGAGCTAAGTCTGATCAGTTTATTGTGCAGGGATGTTACTTATGCTGGACAGCACTATGCTGACAACAAGAATCCCTTGAATTAAAGAACTAAATGAAGATGGAATTAACAATTAACCCACAGAAGTAAGAATGACCTGCTTTGGTCAGGGCATGGTCACATCTAAGGCCAGTGGCTATACATGCACTGACACTGAAGATTTTGATGTTTTCCTTCGATTTTTATACTCCAGTCTGGAATAGTCTCAAGCATTTGTAATCACATTCCGAGTGTTGTGAAAAGCCGTTATCTCTGATTTGTTCTGATGTTGGTCTGCCGCTGCTGATGTGTTGAGCCAGTGTTGCAAAACCCGGCTGTAAATTTTGCTGTCATGATTCCAGCTTGGCTGTGGAGTTTTGATGCGCCTCTAGTGTTGGTCAGTGTGATGGCGTTGTTTTCTTCATCAAGTTCATGGTTGCTCTCTCTGTGTGTGCCTCTTATGTAAATAGCCTTGGAATGTACACAAATTTCATGTTCTTTGAAATATGTTGGCTGCAAAAGAAGCAAACCCAAGGGCTTTTTTTTTTAACCCCCAAAGACCATTCTCCCCCCCCCCCCCCTTTTTTTTGTGTGTGTGTGTGTGTGTGGCTTTTTGCAGTCAGTTCACATCACTGAATGTTTTGCATGACACTGACTGTTGAAATTAGTCTGTCGCTTGTTATGAGGGCTCGTATTGTCTTTAAAAAACGTTTTGGAAAAATGAGGACTCATGAATTGTGTTGTGGGATTCAGGAAAGTTTTGTCAGTTTTGGATGGAATCCTGATGAAAAAAAAAAAAAAAAAGTTTTCAAGCTAATGATCAGATAAAGGAGTGCAACAAGAGTGCAAGTGGTACTTCCAACAGGAAGGAGGGAGAAATTCTGGAACAGGGAGGAGGGGGAGAGGGGAAGAGTCAAGAGGGAGCAGAAGAGTGGACATTGGTAGGGATGGGGGAAGGTGAGGGGGGGTGCCGGAGGGAGAAGTTAAAAAAAGCAGAAAAGATGGCAAGTGAATTCACCTCCCCCCTTAGCCCCTCTCTAGTTTAAAACACCATCCATGTCTTCTTACATCTTCGACACTAGAACTGAAGTGGAGTGTTGAGTGTACTGACATTTCATTTAGAGTAAAAAGTCAGTGGAATTTTGAAATAATGGAAGTGCACAGCTGGAAGTGGATTTTTTTTGAGATTGTGAAACTGAATCAGATGCTTATGAGAGAAAAAAAAAAAAAAAAGTAATGTGAAATTGAAAACAAGCAGCATTGCATCACCAACTGTGTAGGTTTTATCTGTATATATTTAGATTCAGTTTCACTTTGTAGTTGGCTTATCCTGTCTGCCACCAAGGAGATCAGAGGGCTATCTATTTTTTCTTTCTATTAATCATGATGATAAGTTTCCTTTTAAAAAAAAATGCTTTCTGGCACCGCAGAGCACGTGACAGGGATAACAAAGTGCATGCTAACATCTCTGTACTTCAAGACAAAACACACTTGCATATTATGTGCATGCCTGCCTTTTGTTGGCAGCTTTTCTCTTACCCCTTCTCTTTCTCTGTCTGTTTGTCTGTCTCTCTCTCTCACTCTGTCTGTCTCACTGTCTCACTCTGTCTCTGTTTCTGTTTGTTTGTCTGTATCTCTGTCTCTTTCTCTCTCCGTCTGTCTGTCTCACGGTCTGTCTCTGTTTCTGTCTGTCTGTATATCTGTCTCTTTCTCTCTCTCGCACTCTGTCTGTCTGTCTGTGTGTCTGTCTGTCTCTGTCTCTCTCTCTCTCTCTCTCTCTCTCTCTCTCTCTCTCTCTCTCTCTCTCTCTCTCTCTCTCTCTCTCTGTCAAATCTCATCCTCCTA
>CM031624.1:22659634-22667134 GCA_018398815.1 Conus ventricosus
GTGAAAAATGAAGGGGAATGGTGTTTGTTTTTTTAACTGTTGTTTGTAAAGGTGAAAAACAAAGCAGAATGGTTGACACCTTCAGCACAGGCTTAATCTGATGGGTGTCAGTTATGTTGACCTTGCATCATGAGTCGATAGAAATATACTTAAAACACAGGGCGGGGCTTTTAATATCTCAGTGTGATATCAGTGTAAAAAAAAAAAGCCCTGTATGTATGGTTGGTTAATGTGTACTAATGAGATGAAAAAGACTTGTGAGACAGGTCAAAGTGGATTGTGGTGATCTCTTGTGTTTCTGGCGCCTGCTGTGAAAGTTCAGTGATAAGTTTGCTTGCGTTTGTGACAGGAATGGTTTTCAGTGTTCTTCAAATTCGACACAACATATCGTTGAATGTCTTCGTGTCTGCCTACTCGGGTGTGCCAGACATAGAGGCAAAAGAAAAAAAGTAACTCTGAAATTGGGTTTTTGTTTTTGTTGTTGTTTTGTGTGTGTTTGTGTGTGTGTGTGTGTGTGTGTGTGTGTGAAAAAATCTTCAGTTTTCTCAGAAAATGTCCGATATCGAGGTGTATATTAAGGATTGTTAATATGACTGAGCTTTTTTTTTTTTTTTTCTAATATTTTTCTTCTTCCTCCAATGATGGACAGTAACTCCACGCCTCAGCCGCACCTCCCTGGGCGGTCCATGACCCATTGTCTGGGGTCGGACTATGAGTTGGTCCTGGAGAAAGAGACAGAGTGCTGATGGGTATAGTCCCCCTTTTTCTCCTTCTCTCTCTCTCTCTCTCCTCGTTTCTTCGCTCCTTGGGGGTTGGTCGTGCCTGCCGCTGCCCTTACCTCCCCCCCCCCCCCCCCCCCCCCCCCCCCCCCCCCCCCCCCCCCTTTCACTCCCCACCGCCAGCCATCCTTCCACTTCTGTGTATGACTTAACACGGTTGAGTACACTTCACCTGAAACTGAAGGCCTTTTAGGTCAGCCAGACTCACCTGAGTTTGGGTCGGGCAAGCAGCGCTGTCTGAATCGATCGATCCATTCTTGTGGACCACATTTTTTGGGGGGGACTTGTTTTTAAGGGTCAAGTGTACTCGACTACATTTATCCTGGTTGGTTTTGTGAGGGGAGGTCTGAAAGCGCTCCTTTTTTTTTTTTTTTTTTTTTTTTTTTTTCTTTTGAGATTAGTGAAGGGTGGTTTTTTTTTTTTTTTTAGTATTTTACTAAAACGTTTGTCTGAAGAATTTTCACGGAAGTCGTGAACTAACATTTTGATCATGGGTCTGGGGTATGTAGCTACACGCTGCTAGTGTTTTTTTAATATTTTATATATATATTTATATATGTGTTTTTTTTTCCAGCGTAAGTCGTGCACTGATGTAAAGTTTGTTTTTCTTTTAGACACTTTGTTTTGTGGGATGATGTTTTGTGGGATGAAATGTTGCGGCTGTGGTGTTCAGTGGGTTTTTTTTACGTTGTGGTGATGGTGGATGCTTTCTGATTCTGCATTAGGTATTTGTCAGTGTGTCTTTCTCCTAGACGTGAGTTTAGTGCCTGTCGGTCGGCCTGTTTTTTTTCTCTCTGTCTGACTGTGTCTCTCTGTCCCTTTCCTTGTTTCCCCCCTCCGTGTGTTTTCTTTTCCCCATCTCGCCGACTTTCTTTTGCCCTGTGTCAGACTGTTTATCTCTGTATCTGTCTGCCTGTCAGTCTTACTGTGTCGGTCAGTCTGTCTGTCTGTCCTTCTGTCTGTCTGTCTGTCTGTCTCTTTCTGTCTCTGTCCCCCCTCTGCCTGTCTGTGTCTCTTTCCTTTTGTACACCTGTCCAGTGTCCTCTATCTCTCTCTCTGTCTGTCTGTCTCTCTTTCTCATGTTGTGTGTCTGTGTGTGTGTGTGTGTGTGTGTGTGTGTGTGTGTGTGTGTGTGTTAAGGCAGGGGGAGACAAACTGATGTATCCTGACTAACAGACTTACTCCATAGGTTGAACGAGACCTCCCCTCCTCCCCTGTGTCACAGATGGTGGAATCTGCTGTAAGGAGGGAGAAAAAAACAAAACGAACAAACAACCAAAAAAAAACTCCTCATGCCCCAACTTGTTTGTGTGTAGATCACTGTGATATTAAGGTTCAACGCACTGAAGTCCACAATCATTCTTTTTTTTTTTTTAGGTTGAAGTCCACAATAATTTGTTTTTAATGTTGAAGTCCACAATAATTTGTTTTTAATGTTGAAGTCCACAAGAATTTGTTTTTAATGTTGAAGTCCACAGTAATTTATTTCTAACGTTGAAGTCCACAATAATTTGTTTTCAATGTTGAAGTCCACCATGATCCATCTTCATGTGAGAAGTCCGCAGGTAACCTGTTGCAGACTAACCATGGTGACGAGGTTTTTCTTACACATATTGTAGTCATCTCCCTCCCCCCACACTCCAATTTGGAAAGAAAAAAAAAGATGAGAGAGAGTGAGATTTGTTCAAGGTATACTAATATATCTTTCAGTCAGTGCGTAATTGGCAAAATGCCGACTTTCAGATTATTGTTGGTACAGTTTTTTTTGGGTTTTTTTCCCCCTTGACTGGTATTGAATTAATGATAGTTTTTATACTTAGGGAAAAAAGTTTGAGGAAACGTTTCAGAAATAGAATCCCTGCATGTTCCTGGTTGCTGGCAGTTGTTCCTTCCTAGTCAGCTATGACTGGTTCATCTTCGAAAAATGAAAGGCCTTACAGCAGAGAGGCCTTCAAAAAGGAGCTTGAAGCCGCTCTTATAACACTTCAGAATGGCTCTTACAAAACCAGGGAACGACCAGCTTTGAAGATATGTAGAAAACTGCAGAAGGACTGTTGCAAAACCAGGGAACGACCAGCTTTGAAGAGATCGTTTATAAAACTACAGAACGACTGTACAGAACGACCAGCTCTGAAGAAATCATGAACAGTAATTTCCTTCCAGTTAAAAGTTGGTGATGAACAGTTTTCTGTTTCTCTCTTCCATTTCAGCTGACTGCTTGGACACCGCAATGGAAATCAACTGATCAACAGTCGATGAACATTGTATCAGGGCCCCTACCAAGACAAGCAAAAAAAAAAGATAAAAATTTTGGAATCCCAGAGGACATGCCTCGTGTCCTGAAAAATATTTGTGTGTGTGTGGTGTGGGGGGGGGGGGGGGGGGGGGGGGGGGGGGGTAGGGTGGAGGAGTGTTATGCAAATCTGAAGACAGAGGTGTATTTACCTGCCCACTTCAGGGTGCAGCTGCGACCAGGACCAGTAAAATGTTCTTTGTACAGCTCAGGTCAGTCTCACAAGGAGAGCATCTTGACAATTACATGAAGTCAGGGTGTGACATTCGTTGGCTTCCAGTGGATTTATAACAAAAAATGCCAACTGTGGCAAAGTAGTTTACCTAGGACTTAGTCGCGTTACTGTCGACTGGTAGCATACCAAAAAATGCGATTCTGGGGATTTTGTGGCATTACTGTCGACTGGTAGCATACCAAAAAATGCGATTCTGGGGATTTTGTGGCATTACTGTCGACTGGTAGCATACCAAGAAATGCGATTCTGTGGATTTTGTGGCATTACTGTCAACTGTTAGCATACCCCAAAAATGCGATTCTGCTACCACTTCCCCCCTCCCCCCACCCTTGATTCCTGATTCCCTCCCTCCCCCCTCACCCTTTAGTTATGAAAAAAAAATTTCTTCAATTTTCAATTTCTCTGAGATCCATGAATAGGTAGAGAAGTGGGCAACCTGATGTCTAAAAACTGGGCACAAGAAAAAAATGGGTGTAAGTCACATCGCTTGTTTCTGAGCACAAGGCAAGCATAGTCAATGACTGGAACACAAACAGCAAACTTTCATATGGGGCAAAGGTGAACTTTGTATCATCTGCGATTGTACACATTAAAAGTAGCAGTGCAAAAACTGAAACACTGTTGTAAGTTCGTTTCAGTTTCCAAACCCCTTGGCAGACAACAACACAAAAAAAAGGTCTCGAATTTTCAAAATATTTTTTTGCTCTAGATAGGCGCTTGCAAAAGCGCAATGTTTGTGTGTTTTTTTTTTTTTTGTCAGAGTCATGGAAAGAACATTATTGACTTGCATTTTCTGAAAATAGCTTAGAGACAAACAGCGGTGCCAAATCAAACCAGGAAAGAAAAAAAAAAAAAAAAAAAAAGCCCTAAGCAAACAAGAAAACGACAGGGGTGTTACATTTCTCAGAAAAAAGAGAAGGTCCTGGTGCAGAGAATAACATAGAGAAGAAGTTAAAAAAATTGAATGTGTACATAAAAAAAACTTCTTTTTTTTTTTTTTTTTTTTTTTAAAGGAAAAAATGAATGTTTTGTTGGTCATGCACAGTTATATCCTTTTTCCCCCCACTTGCAAGTAACTTCCACCTTTTTAGAGAAGGGGAGGGAGGAGGGCACAGTCGCCATGAGGAGTTTTATATATATTGGCGGTGAGAACACCACAGAATTATGGACTGTGGTGTGTCTCTATTTGACACCAAGAGCACAGACACAATCAGCCGTGTCTCCCTGATGAGTCCGATCCAGCGGACGAAAGGCCTAGGAGCAGGCATTACAAATAAATGTGCCTTCGAGAGAGATTATGATGGTTCCCTCAGGCAGCTAGTGAAGGGTTTCTCATAGTTATAATATATTCCCCCATTTTCTTCGTCTTCAATTTTTTTTTTTTTTAAGTTCAAATCTTTGCCAAGTCATTACTATAACGACCGAAGAATTGTTAACCTGCACTTGTTTTCCCCCACTACTTAATTGTTCAGCATTCTATTGTTTGGTCAATCAGTGGGAGATTGCATCTCTTTAAGAGATCCAAGTAAAGGTTGTTCTGTACAATTCTTAGCCACTCACAATGCTTGGGTTATTGAACAGCAGAGCTGACCACTCAGACTGTTCCATATCTTTTGACCTCCCTTGCATCCTTGAATGGATCCTCAAGCATAGGCTCAAAGATTGTCCCTTACATTTTATACTGTTTGAATAATGCTTTTAGTTTTTCAGCAACTTTTTTCCTCTCCACACCTTTGTTTTGTTCCATTTTACTACCCTTCGCTGGCTGCTTTGGGGGTGCTGTTGGATTTTTTTTAACCCTTGGCGGTGAGAACACCACAGAATTATGGACTGTGGTGTGTCTCTATTTGACACCAAGAGCACAGACACAATCAGCCGTGTCTCCCTGATGAGTCCGATCCAGCGGACGAAAGGCCTAGGAGCAGGCATTACAAATAAATGTGCCTTCGAGAGAGATTATGATGGTTCCCTCAGGCAGCTAGTGAAGGGTTTCTCATAGTTATAATATATTCCCCCATTTTCTTCGTCTTCAATTTTTTTTTTTTTTTTTTTTTAAGTTCAAATCTTTGCCAAGTCATTACTATAACGACCGAAGAATTGTTAACCTGCACTTGTTTTCCCCCACTACTTAATTGTTCAGCATTCTATATATATATATATATATATATATATATATATATAGACAATGGTAGTAAATACCAGCAAAGATTTTTAAAAAATGCTCAACCGGACTGGGAGCAACTTTTAACAAATATATATATATATATATATATATATATATTTTTTTTTTTAATATTTTTTTTAATGAAAACAAAACCAAAAATGATCCTGGAAGACTATTTTCCCAGCAGATTCCATGATCTGTCCACACAGAATAGACAGGATGGCAGCTAGCTGTTGATGAACCAGGCTATATAGTGGCTTCAGCTTGGCTTGCAGCTTATCTATCAGCCAGGATGTACACTGGGCCTGCTACATGTGTAGCCAGTGGTGGTGATGGTTTGGCCCTGGCCTGCCCTGTCACCATTCTCTCTTTCTCTCTGTCTGTCTGTCACTGTGTCAGTCTGTTTCTCTGTGTATGTCTCTATCTCTGTCTGTCTCTCACACACACACAATCACACACATGCACACACACACACACACACGCACGCACGCATGCACGCACGTGCGCTCGCACACACACACACACACACACACACACACACACACACTTGTATTCGTGATTAGGGGGGAAACAACTGGGAGCGCAGTTGGAAAACAAAAGTTTGGCAGTTGATAAAAGTGCATTTAAGTTGATTTTTCTTCGCTGGAACATTGCAGAATTATTACTATGTGTGTGTGTATGTATGTGTGTGTCTGTGTGTGTGTGTGTGTGTGTGTGTGTGTGTGTGTGTGTGTGCATGCGTGCGTGCGTGCATGCATGTGTGTGTGTAGGTGTGTGTGTGTGCGTGCAGGCATGTGTGCTATATGCATGCGTGCACGCTAGTACGCGCGTGTGTATGCTTTTGTGTACTCATGCATGGACTCCAGCTTTGGCTTACTCTTGCGCCTTTCTCCCCGGGCAGTGCTTCAATTCACCGCGCGAGGAATGAGCTTCTCTTGCTGAACGCTTTTGTTACTACGTTCCAGTCTGTGCTTCAAATAGGACGGCACTGAAGGAAGAGACCAGTGTATGCTTCCTTTCATAGTCTGGGGCCCCAAGTGTATAGTGGGCGCACAGCCAGTGCAGTGCATGTGTGGAAGCATGACGATCAAGGTTAGGGGCCTTTGAAGGTGGTGCACTGCTGTCATACGGTGAACAGGGAGTTCATACGGTAAACAGGGAGTTCATACGGTAAACAGGGAGTTCATACGGTGAACAGGGAGTTCATACAGTAAACAGGAAGTTCATATGGTAAACAGGGAGTTCATACGGTAAACAGGGAGTTCATACAGTAAATAGGGAGTTCATACAGTAAACAGGGAGTTCATACGGTAAACAGGGAGTTCATATGGTAAACAGGGAGTTCATATGGTAAACAGGAGTTCATACGGTAAACAGGGAGTTCATACGGTAAACAGGGAGTTCATACAGTAAACAGGGAGTTCATACGGTAAACAGGGAGTTCATATGGTAAACAGGGAGTTCATATGGTAAACAGGGAGTTCATACAGTAAACAGGGAGTTCATACGGTAAACAGGGAGTTCATACGGTAAACAGGGAGTTCATACGGTAAACAGGGAGTTCATACGGTAAACAGGGAGTTCATATGGTAAACAGGGAGTTCATATGGTAAACAGGGAGTGTCAGTGGGTACTTGCGCACCCTGTGTAGAGCCGGGCACTGAAGTAGAAACTAGTTTGTGACCTGATCTCTTTGGCACAGAGTGGCGGCAGCTTGGCATTGAAATGAAAAAAAACGAAACCTTCAGATTTAGATGTGTGTCTGAGATAAAAATGCTTTCACATTCGTCCACATACTTGACGGTCATCTCCATGAATAAATCTTAGAATCAGGACATCAAAAAAAAAATAAAAAAATGTTGCTTTCTTTGCTGGATCTGCAGCTTACAATCGGGGGTGGGGGGGGGGTGTTTTCTGAACCACCAGTGATGGAGCCAAGATTCTCGTGATCTTCGCCTGCAGTCAACAACCTCATTACTCTGCCGCTGAATTACTTAAAGGACTTGATCCAAAATGTAACAGCAGATAG